>JBBDGP010002485.1:422500-792911 GCA_037952835.1 Lithobates septentrionalis
ACATACTGCTCTCTCAGCTGCTGCTACTCACTCTGGTCTCACAAAATGGCTGAAAGCGTTAAATAATACTGTTTTTTGAGCTTGGGGAGGGTCTTGATGTTATCTTAACTAAATGCTTCTAGACGGAAACGCGGCATGCAAACGCGGTAAAACAGGCGTTTCTAAACGCCGGTTTCAGCTTTTATAAACATGCTTTCAGCAGAGTTTGCACCGGCGTCTCGTGTGCATGGGGCCTAAAAGGGATGGAGGCACATGTATTGCTGCTATGCATCCCACTATTTATTCATGTTTCTTTTGGTTTTTCTTTTCAGTTAGCAGAACCCACCTGGGTCTGTATCAGTTTAGATAATCACCGACCATATAACATACTATCATGCAGTGGCGGCCCATCTATTAGGGGCGCCCGAGCGCCACCCCCTCTATTCACCGCCGCCACCCCCTATTCATGCGTCCAGCCCCTTTCAGGACACTGGGTGCATGAATTTCAGCGACGGGGGGTGTTTTATTTATTTATTTATTTTTTTTAAGAACCTGATTAGAGCCAGAGGCTCTAATAGGCTTCAAAATAGAGTGGGCTCATGGCGCAGAGCATTGCGTGGGCCCTCATTTACAACAGTGAACCGGTCAATTCGGCCAATCAGAAGCAGGTCTGAGACCTGTTTTACAAATGACCGAAAAGAGAAAAGAGTTCTACTTGGCCGCCACAGAGGAGGGGGAAACAGAAGCCGCCACAATGCCTGTGGAGAGCAGGCAAAGGGGAAGCTGCCGGTGAAGCCCGGGAGAAGCGCTGCCCACCATATATGGGGTAAGTGCACCTGTGCCATTGCGCATTGGCGCCACGCCCAGCACGCATGGCGTCGGTCCGACGTCATGGTGACAGGGCGGCATCTCCATCCTATTGGCCGATTCATGGGAGAGACGTCTGGCGCCAAATTGCGGGCGGCGGCCGCTCTGGCGAGGACGCCTCTCCGTACTTGTCACGCTGGGGGTGGGGCCCCGGGCTGCGCCAGACGCATATAGTTTCCCTATGGAGGTTGGTTTATCCTGCTGGCTGTTTTTCTGGGCCCATCACACAACATATGTGGACCATGATCCCATGGGGACTTACAAGGTAACCATCCAGGGCCTGCTCACTTATAGCGTTCTTCCTAGTCACATATTTATCTTTAGGCTGTTCAATGCTCGTTCCCATTTTGGGAACCTGCATGGTGATTTCCATGCAATACTTTCATCACTATCCCTGCCTTTTTCTTTGTCCTCCCTCCAGGGCAAATGCATGGTGGGTTCCATGCAAATACTCCATCACCATTTTCGTCCTCCATTCCACAGCAGGTCTATGTTTCACTCAATTGCCTTTTTATTTACACTCGCCTCCTTTTTGTTTCAAGTTTTTCATCATCATTGATTCACTTCACTTATGGCAACAGCATCACTTATTCACACACAGCTATATTTTGCATATTTTTAATAACCTTCTAGACACGTTGAATGCACATGCTGTGTGCCACTAGTGATTCCAGCATTGAAATTCCCAGTCTCCTGGGACAACACTGTATGTGCCCGACTCTCCTGTGGGCCCTCACCACCACAGCTCCCGGGACAGACACCCTTGGCTAGCCCTTAGCCTTCAGTACCGTATGGTAGGACCTAAAGCCAATTTATATGCAAGTTTCATAGGGATGGACTTTTTCCACTCTTATCCCTCTGTGTTGTTCCTTTTCACTAGACCCCAATAATAACTATACTGGTCTCTTTTTATATCTTTTTACAGACACATTTTATGCATTCACTCCTGAGGAAGTGGAATAGGTCCACAAAATGCGTAGAGAAATTCCAGATGCATATATGTTTTCAAGATACGGTGTATACATTTTATTGAAATTTTACTTTAGATCCTACCATGCAATTTTAGTTTTTAATGGCCATACCATAGTATGAAGCAAGATTGGTTTTCAATATTTTAAACTGCCAATATCTCTGTATATAGAATTATTATGTATCATTTGTGTTTACGTGAAATAGTTTACGTCTGTAGGTACAAGGTGTTATACCACGAGATATGTACTGCTGAATAATTGTCATGAGGTTTACTATTTTTGTTGGTTGCTTTCATGTGCCTCATTCAAAGTCCCAAACCCTCTTTTGTATTCATAACTATGGTATGCATACTGGAATTTTTATAGATTTTTTTTATACTAGTTATGGTAGCGATCAGCGACTTATAGCAGGACTGCGATATTGCTGCTAACAATCTGACACTAATTGACACTTTGTGGGAACCAGTGACACTAATAAAGTGATTAGTGCTAAAAATATACACAGTCACTGTAGTAATGACACTGGCTGGGAAGGGGTTAAACATAAGGATGAGCTCAGGCGTGTTCGCACCTCCCCATGCCGGCCAGGAAGCTGACACACCACAGCGCTAATCACAGGTAATGAGATATTTCCCGATCTATGCAGCCGCAGATCGAGAAATGTCTGCCTATGATTAGCGGTACGGAGTGTCAGCTTTCTGGCGGGCGCGGGCACATGGAGTTGCGAACACGCCCGAGCTCATCCTTAAACATATAGGGCGATCAAAAGGTTAAATGTGTGCCAGTCAGTGTTTTTGAGTACAAGGTGTGTTGCTTTTTACTAAGGGATGTACTGGATTTTATTCCCTGCTTTGCAAGGCAACAAAATCCAGCACAACCCTGCAGAGAGGATGAAGCTCTGCACTGTTTATATAGGCTCTGTCCAGTGGGTCTCCTCTGCAATCAGTGGGTGCTGTGGACATCCATTGGCCAGCACCCATTCATCGGCTTTTGCTGTGACCACAGCAGAAGCAGCACGCGTGCCCCCTATGCGTAAGTGCAGAATCAAGTATATATACGTGATTCTGCACAGAACATCCACCCTGGAGCAGTAAATCTGCTATAGGGCGGTCGGCACGTGGTAATACAATATGTGCTATACAAACCTCCACATTTTTGATAAAGTTTTGATAAGCGTTCACACGGTGTTGCTATGTGATTGCAGGCACCTTCCACATTTGGTTCATCATGGTTTCCACATCATTTTATTAGTGAATTTCCCCACATCTATAAATTTTCACATGAAAACAGCTGTTTGTGTATTTTCGAATCTTAGCGAGTCCATAAGTATTCATATATAGTTACTAATGGTAGGTATTTCGAAAAGAAAACTAAAACTGCAGCAAATAAATGGTGAAATGTGATTGAGCATGTAGGTTTAAGTACACTTTCAGCATAGATTTACTTAAAAGACTTTCCCAATAGAGAAGGGGTAATAACTCACTTGCCACACTCCGAGCTAAGGAAGCCATTTTTTCCTCTGGGTACTGCAGCTGGGAAGCTATGCACAATATCTGCTGCCAGCTACTACATGCAACAAAAGCATCAAGAGCCTTCTCCAAACTTCCACAACGAGCAAAGATGAGACCAGCTTGTTCATATTGATGTTTTGAAAATAAATGATCCCCATAAGCATCATTGATAGACTGTAAAACACAATTCATGGAATTCTTAGAAAGCAATAACATACAGAAATGCGGTTACACATGTATTATGAATTTTGCAGTACAGCAATGATGTGGAGCATACAGTAAATCAAATAAAGTTGTGTGGAAGATTAAGCTTAAAGTGACACTAAATATGCTTATTCGCCCAAAATCATCCATATACTTTAAAGTAGACCGGTCATGAGTAGGCAATCTCAGACATGATCCAGAGATTCAAAGTAATGATGAATATTTTGTGATATACAGTACCATGCTGTTACTAACCAACCTTATATTCAGTAGATCCAGCTGGATATAGTTTCAAGGCTTCAGTGTATAGATTCTGATCTTTAACCAAGTTCAAAAATTCCACAAAATGCTCTGGGCCTAAAAAGCAAACATTAAAAAGGTTAATGTAGATGGCAAGAATAAACAATGAAAAATAGGAAGTGGTAGGTACAGTAAAGAAAATAGCCCTTTGCAGCAATCACTTTTTTTTTTGTTAACAAATTTGCCGGTAAATATTGTTTAACCAGATTTACTACTACATGGCAGCACATCTGTGCCAGATCATGTATATTTTCAGGTAGGGGGCATGCAAATGTGTGTCGCTGGCGACTCGCTCCCGCCGTGATTACATACGGCGGGAGCCTATTGGCGGGTACCGCGGACTCGATGTCCGGTGGCACCAGGCAATCATCCTACAGAGGCAGACCGGTGGTCTGCCTATGTAAACAAGGCAGAGCGCACTTCTGACAGGAGAGAAAGGCAAGGATCCTGTGTTCCTGCAAAGCAGGGACATGGATCCATGGCCTCCCCCAGTAAAAGCACCTCCCACAGCGTAGTAAAAATAGGATTTTTTAAAACAGCTTACCTGTAAAATCCTTTTCTTTCGAAGGACATCACGGGACACAGAGCCACAGTAATTACTGATGGGTTATATAGGTATCACTGGTGATTGGACACTGGCACACCCTATCAGGAAGTTCAACCCCCTATATAATCCCTCCCCCTTGCAGGGATACCTCAGTTTTGTAGCCAAGCAATATAGTGTATTAGAAGAGGGTCCTCTGTGTCCTGTGATGTCCTTCGAAAGAAAAGGATTTTACAGGTAAGCTGTTTCAAAAAGTCCTATTTTCTTTGTCGAACATCACGGGACACAGAGCCACAGTAATTACTGATGGGATGTCCCAGAGCAATGCTACCTGAGGGGGGGGAACCACGACCAAGTAGGGTGCAATCAGACCTGAGGACCTTGTACCGCTGTCTGCAGCACACTACGCCCAAAGGCGATATCCTCATGCCTTCTCACATCCACCTGATAGAATCTGGTGAATGTATGAACTGAAGACCAGGTTGCGGTCTTGCAGATCTGAGCCATAGAGGCCCGGTGATGCACTGCCCAAGAAGCACCAATAGCCCTTGTGGAATGTGCCCTGATCTGAAACGGAGGAATCTTCTGTTTCAAACCGTAAGCTTGAATGATCAACTGTCGAATCCATTTAGAAATGGTAGCTTTTGACGCTGCCTGTCCTCTATTGGGACCCTCTGGCAGCACAAACAAAACATCCGTCTTGCGGATCTGAGCAGTTGCCCCGAGATAGGCCTTGACTGCTCTTACTACATTCAACGAATGTAGAGATCTCTCTTCCGGAGAACAGGGATCTGGAAAAAAGGAAGGTAGGACAATGTCTTGGTTTAAATGAAAATCAGAAACCACCTTCGGTAAAAAACTAGGATGAGGGCGTAGTACCACTCTATCCTTGTGTATAATCAAATAAGGCTCCTTACAAGAAAGAGCTGCTAATTCTGATACTCTTCTAGCAGAAGAGATGGCCAACAGAAAAATTAATTTCCTTGTCAACAAGACCAAAGGAATTTGACTTATTTGTTCAAAAGACACTGGCGTAAAAACTGAGGTATCCCTGCAAGGGGGAGGGATTATATAGGGGGTTGAACTTCCTGATAGGGTGTGCCAGTGTCCAATCACCAGTGATACCTATATAACCCATCAGTAATTACTGTGGCTCTGTGTCCCGTGATGTTCGAGAAAGAAACACCGGTTAGGCACACAATTAACCCTTTGATTACACCTAATGTTAACCCGTTCCCAGCCTGTGTCATTAGTACAGTGTCAGTGCATATTATTTTAGCACCGATTACTGTATTGGTGTCACCGGTCCCCAAAATGTGTCAAAAGTGTCAGTTAGTGTCCAAAAGTCCACCACAACATCGCAGTCCCGCTATAACTCGCTGATCACTGCCATTACTAGTAAAAAAAAAAATCAAAATAAACACAATTATCCCAAGGCTTGTAGACACTATAACTTTTGTGCAAACCAATCAATATATGCTTATTGGGATTTTTTTTTTTTTAACCACAAATATGTAGCAGAACACATATTGACCTAATTTTTCCTTCTAGTTTTTTTATTGGATATGTTTTATAGCAGAAAGTAAAATTTTTTGTCTTTTATCTTTTCTTGTTTTATTGTCTTTTACCTTTTTTGTGTATAGTGCAAAAAATAAAAAAAATCGCAGAGGTGATTAAACACCACCAAAAGAAAGCTCTATTTGTGGGGAAAAAAGGACATGCGTTTTATTTGGGTACAGCGTCGCACAACCGTGCAATTGTCAGTTAAAGTAACGCAGTGCCGTATCTCAAAAAATGGCCTGGTCATGAAGGGAGGTAAATCTTCTGGACGTCAAGTGGTTAAGCGTTTTATTCTGCCGTCATGTGGCCACCAATACCTTATTTAGGCTTCTTCCTTCACAGGCAGTGAGAGGGTTCTGCTATAAGGGAAGAAGCAGTAAAGTCAATGAGACTGTGCTGACCAAAATCCATTTCGTCTGCCCTGAAAGCGCCGACAGAAAAGAGGGAGAAGAGCGAGAATCTAAAATTTTCTGGATGGCTAAAGCGGCTGTATTGATAGCTTGGCAACCCTGGAGGTAGATACAACAGGGACCGGGGGTGGAGAGGGTGTCCGTGTTAGTTCACCTTTACAATTTTTCTGTAATTGTAAACTGTAAATTAAGCCTGAAGGCGGTGTCAGCATTTTTTCCTGCTAGCAATGCCTATAGGGTGATGGGCGGTGGCATAAATGTGGCAACACTCAGAAAAATGGGAAGAAGCAGATCAAAGGGGTTGACAAGCTGCTATGAATTCAGCAGCACTATCAAATCATTGACAGCCCTCCACAGGAAATGATGCATTCACACCAGCACAGGCAAACAGGTAAATACGCAAAACACATGAGAAATGTCAAAAGACATAATAGATTGCTTACTGAAAAACAGGATGCGTGATTACGACAATTTTTCATTTTAGGTGTAGCTCTACTTTAACTTATCCTGAGTTTAAAAATCTTTACTTTAGAGATGCCAAAAAGTGGACAAAGCATTCTTTACTGTAGACTATTCAATAATAAGATGTTTTTGCCCTGCAGACAGTTTTCGAAGGGTCCTGAAGCTTGTATGTGGTCTCTGACATTGCTTTGGAGATGTTTATGCAGGGATAATCAGTTGGCTTGAAACATTTTTTAAATCAACTATCATCGTTATAAACTGGTCATACCAGTCCAAATGAAAATTTTCGAGAGATGATAACACAACCTTGATTGATAACACATGGGTGAAATGGTTCTATCATGACTAATAAAGTGAAATTTCACAATTTTTGTCAGGTAAGCCCCCCCACAGAGAAGATCTTGGCTGACAATACAAATAAATATCCTACCACATTGACTGAGGTGTCCCAGAGCTTTCTTGTATCTTTTAAGATGCTTATCTATAGTGTATCTTTGGTAATTAGACTCCATCTTCTTCAGCGAGTTTAGAAAAGGAAGATACTCTTTAGGGTCCTATGAAAAAATACAAAGAGAAGAAAAACTATTGGAGCTTCATTGGAAAAGAACAAATGATAAGCAAAAACATGTTGTGTTGGTTTTAGTCCTTGACTAGTCATTATTGAAATTATCAAAAAATAGAACCAGCAGTGCTTGGTGACTCTCCGTATCAGATATTCCTGACTGCCGTGTTATTTTTCAGAGCATCAGTTTCACTTTCCAATATACTTTTCTTGCATGGGCAAATTGGTCTACAGTTCTGTATATTCATATGCTTGCAAAGGAAAAAACATGCAATGGGGACACACAACTAAAGTTTGTTACCAACCTTCTGCGATTTCTCTGCCACCATAATGACCAAATCAAAGTCATATGTTCCAAGGGAGTGATCATAAAGCTCATTGACATCCACAAGAAATAGCAGGTATTTTAGCGCTTCCTCTGCACTGACATCTTCATTAGATGATGGATTCTCTATAAAATAAATATGGGGTATCAAATACTTCATTATGTAAACCATAGGTGCTCAACCTGTGGCCCTCAAGTCCCATCATGTCTCTGTCTTTGGGACCCGGACTTGTAATTGTCAGCGGCTTGCAATGCCTCATGGTATTTGTAGTTCTGCAACAGTTGGAGGGTCACAGTTTGAGCATGCAGTAAACGAACAACAAAAGTATTTCAAAACTAATCCTGACTTATGTAGGACCCTCTAGTGCTCAGTCTAGAGTAGGAAAAACTGGAGTTAGACTTACCGGTAACTCCTTTTCCAGTGGTCTTCCAGGACAGCCCTTGAGAGATGGAGTCCCTCCCATCGACCCAGGAAACACATTGCCAAAACAGTTCAAAAGGCGGTCCCTCAGGTCCCTGGTCAGTCATTCACCAAGAACCGAAGGATGGAACTGCAAAAAACATAACCATAACAGGTAATAATGTTAGTACATTCACATAATCAAAAAAGGGTGGGATCGTGCTGTCCTGGAAGACCACTGGAAAAGGAGTTACCGGTAAGTCTAACTCCAGTTTTCCCCAGTTGTCTTCCAGGACAGCCCTTGAGAGGATCCCCAAGTACTCACAAGATTAGGGGGGGACCACGGCTTGGAGAACTTTTCTCCCAAAAGCCTGATCCTGACTGGACATTAAGTCTAGTCGATAATGCCTTGTAAAGGTGGAAAAGCTTGACCACGTGGCTGCTTTACATATTTGCTCCGGGGTGGCACCAGCTCTTTCTGCCCAGGATGCTGATAATGCCCTTGTGGAGTGGGCTTTAATACCCCCAGGAGGATCTTTGTTTACTGTCTTATAGCCCTCTGCTATAGCTAGCCTAATCCACCTAGCTATGGTGACTTTAGAAGCTTTTTGCCCCTTACGTTGTCCGGAAAAAAGAACAAAAAGTGAATCTGAGATTCTAAATGGATTGGTTACCCTAAGATACTCTAGGATACACCTTCTCACATCTATTAAATGAAAACGCCTTTCTTTCTCGTTTGAAGCCTTTTGACAGAAAGAAGGGAGGACAATATCTTGTGATCTATGGAAATTAGATGCAACCTTTGGTAAGAACCCAGGGTCTGTCTTTAGGATGACTCTGTCTTCCAGAATCTGGAGGAAAGGCTCTCTGACAGAGAGAGCTTGGATTTCACTAACTCTGCGTGCTGAAGTGATTGCCACAAGCAGTACTGTCTTGAAAGTGACTAGTCTTAGAGAGGCCTCTGAGATAGGTTCAAAAGGTGACCCCAAAAATGCCCTTAGAACAACTGACAGATCCCAGGATGGGGCTATGTTAAGTCTAACAGGTTTGCATCTGGAGATTGCTTTACAGAACCTAGCAATAAAAGGATCTTCCTGCAACCTTTTCTCTAAGTACACACTTAAGGCCGCTATCTGGACCTTAATAGTACTAGGAGTTAGCCCTTTATCTATCCCTTCCTGGAGAAACTGCAGGATATTTGCTGTATCCGTATTTACCTCCCCTCGGCTGTTCAACCAGCTGTTAAATTTTCTCCACACCTTCCTGTAAATGGCCTGAGTGACAGGTTTTCTACTTTGTAGCAGGGTCTGAATCACTCTGTCAGACAGGCCCTTGCTCCTCAAAATTTCCTCCTCAGTAACCACGCTGAGAGGTTCAGCATGGATACTTGTGGATGAAAGAGAGGTCCCTGCGACAGAAGGTCTGGTCTGTAGGGAAGCCTCAGAGGAGGTTGGTCTGTCAACTGTAGCAACGTTGTGAACCATGGTCTCTTGGGCCAAAATGGTGCCACTAAGATTAGACACGTTTTCTCTACTAGAAATTTCGCTAAAACTCTTGGGATGAGGTGAAGCGGAGGAAACGCATACGCTAAACTGAAGTTCCATGGGGTCTGTAAGGCGTCTACTGCCCAGGGCTGATCTCCTGGGTGTAGCGAGCAAAAATTTGGAACTTTTGCATTCACCTTGCTTGCAAACAGGTCCACTACTGGTTTTCCCCAGTAAGCTGCTATATATTTGAACACCTCTGGGTGTAGAGACCATTCTTGATTCGACACTTGTTGTCGACTCAAGAAATCTGCCGTGTTGTTGAGCTCCCCTTTCAGGTGAACTGCGGAGATGGAAGCCAGATTGGATTCTGCCCATAGAAACATGCGATTGGCCACCAGCATTAGTCGACGACTTCTGGTGCCCCCTTGCTTGTTTATGTACGCTACAGCCGTCATATTGTCTGAACGGACCTGTAGATGATGACCCTGTATTGCATTCTGAAAGAATAACAGAGCCCTGAGGACCGCTGTTAGCTCTTTCCAATTGGACGAGAGGAGTTTCTCCTCTGGCGTCCACCTGCCTTGTGCCCAATCTGAGTTGAGGTGGGCTCCCCACCCCCAGCTGCTCGCATCCGTAGTTAGTATGGACGTGATGGGAGAGATCCAGAGAACCCCTTTGTTCAAATTCTCTGAGTCTTTCCACCACCAGAGGGAGTGTTTTACTCTGGTGGGGATTGAAACCTCTTCTTCCAGATCCCTGTCCTTTAATTTTTCCAACAGAAAACTTTGAAGGTCTCTTTGGTGGAACCTGGCCCATTGTACAGCTGGAATGGCCGCTGTCATCAGTCCTAAGACCGACATCACCTCCCTCACTGTACACTTGGCGCTGCTTTGAAGAAAAGACATTCTGTGGCGTAAATTCAATATCTTCTCTTCTGGCAGAACTATCCTCTGCTCTACTGACAGGATCTTGTACCCCAAATACAAAATTTCCTGCGTTGGGGTAGTCTTGGACTTTTCTAGACTGACTATCCACCCCAGCTGCCTCAGGTTGAACTGAGTCAACTCTAGGTCCCGACGAAGTTGTTTCTCCGAATGGGCCGTGAGAAGTAAGTCGTCTAGATATGGGATAATCGTGACTGACTGTAGTCTTAACGGAACTAATGCCTCCCCGAGAACTTTGGTAAAGATTCTCGGGGAGGACGACAGTCCGAAAGGAAGTGCTCTGCACTGGAAATGATAAACCTTGGTGTCCATCTGAATCGCCATCCGAAGAAATTTCTGGCATTCCTTCCTTATTGGGATATGCAGATAGGCGTCCCTTAAATCCAGGGTAGCCATGAACACCTCTTTTTGGAGTAGATTCCTTATTGAGTAAATAGACTCCATCCGGAATTTTTTGTATCGGATGGAGCGGTTCAGAGGTCGGAGGTTCATTATTAGTCTGAATCTCCCGGACGGCTTTTTTACTACAAAAATGTGCGAGTAAAAACCGTCCCCCTGTTCCTGAATAGGGACTGGCGTCAATACCTCTTGATCCACCATTTCCCCTATTAACAGAGGCAAGGCCCTGGCCTTTTCTGAGTCTCTTAGAAGCTTTGTCACAAGAAACTTTGAGGGTGGATCGCTGTGAAACTCCAGCGCATACCCCCTTTTTATAATGTTCAAGACAAACTCGTTTGAGGTTGTCTTTTCCCACTGTGGGAGAAAGTTCATCAATCTTCCTCCCACCGGGACCCTGATGTCACTGGGGTTTGGGGTTTGAATTGGGGCGGTTAAAAAGTATGCCCCCTTTTCCTTTCCCTTTTTGTCCTGTCCAATGCTTTTTGGGCTTGAACTCCTTCTCTGACTTAGAGGGTTCTTTTGAGGGACGAAAAAACTTTCTTTGAAAATTTTTCTTTTTAATGGGAAAGGTTTTCTTTTTATCCGCCGTTCTTTCCAAGGCGGTATCAAGTTCAGGCCCGAAGGCTAAGTCTCCTGTAAAGGAGACACTGCACAAACGTGTTTTAGACGCCGTGTCTCCCCCCCAAGTTTTCATCCAGACTGACCTCCTAGCTGCGACCGAAAGCGCTGCTGTTTTAGCCGTAAATTTAATGGCATCAGTGGAGGCGTCAGAGATGAAACTTGTCGCCTTAAAAAGCATAGGGAAGGTTTTTAAGATCTCCCCCCTAGGCGTGCCTGCCTTTAGATGTTCTTCTAGTTGGGCTAACCAGAACTCTAGGTTCCTGGCTACACAAGAAGTGGCCAGAGCCGGTTTTAAACCTGCCATAGAAGCATCCCAGGCCCTCTTTAAGACTATGTCTGTTTCCCTGTCCATGGGGTCCTTTAAATGACCCATATCCTCAAAGGCAAGGTCAGACTGCTTGGAGACTTTGGACAGGGGGGCGTCTAGTTTAGGATTTTTATTCCAGACCGCCTCTGGGCTCTCGTCAAAGGGGAATCTCCTTTTTAGGGAATTTGGGAAGAAGACCTTTTTATCTGGCTCGGCCCATTCCTTGCGGACAAGGTCAGAAAGCACATTATGTATAGGGAATACCTTAGCTTTCTTTTTCCCCAGAGCCTCATACATTTTATCATGTCTGGTCAATTGAGTTTCTTCCTCATCAATTTCCAGCGTATCATAAATGGCGCTCAACAGCTCGTCTACATCCTCCAGAGACAGCTTGTATTTTGCGACTTTGTTAGCTACAGCCTGATCCTCATCTGAATCTGCGTCAGAGGATTCAGGGCTAACTAACACGGGGCTATGCTCCCTGATTGTACGGGGCTCCCCAGAGCTGGGTGTTGTAAGGCATGGTGAGGAGGGAATCGCAGCTGCTTTACTGGTGGAAGCAGACGTGCCTACATCTGCGATTAACTCGCGGAGAGATTTAAAGGTTGATGCCATCTCATCTTTAAAGGAGCCAAGGAATCTTGCCAAAGGAGAGTCTGCCTCTGTTTTAAGTAAGCCTGCAATACATTGCTTGCATAGGGCTTTGTTAGAGCCTGAGGACAACTTATTTCCACAGTTAGGGCATTTTTTGCGGCCTGACTTGTCTTCCCTTGGAGCTTCCTTCCCCTAAAAATAAAGAAGACTTTTTTAGCATCAGGAACCCCTAAAACTCTAAAAACACCTGTGCTGCAACCACCACTGCATCCACCCGGGACTGTGAGGAAACCACCACCATGGGGTACTACAAATCCCAGCCTTACAACAAAAAACCCCAGAAAAAACCACAGTAAGGGCTTGCCCAGCAGCCTACCTGGGTTTGGCTGGTGCCTGCCTCCACCGGAGTGTCCTGGGAAGTAGCCTCCATGGTCCCCCTCACGCTCCGTGTCCCGCCGCTAGTCCGGTATAGCTGGACGCTGGTCGGAACTGCAGGCCTCAGCGTGGGCCTTCCCCTCCTCCTTGTGCCTGTAGAGACCCGGAACCGGAAGTCTCGGCACACAGGATGACGCGGTTCCGCCGGAAATGACGCTCGGCGTCTCCGACCCCCACCGCTGTGTATAGCAAGGAGCTGTGATGGAAGAATCCATCTGCACCGCTCCTGGGGGAACCTGCGCCAACCTGTCCCTGGCACACCTCGGCACTGGAAGGAGGGGGGTAACGGGTCGGCTCCTAATCAGCTGGACGGTACCCGAGCCCCAAATTGAAAAAGGTAGGACTAGATTGGAGCCGCTGGATAGGACCCGGTCCCCCTGTGCGGCTCCGCTCCCCTCAGGCAGCCCCTGAGAGATAGAGTCCTTCTCTGGTTCCTGGCAACATGTTCCTCCGACGGAAGAAACACAAATGACTGACCAGGGACCTGAGGGACCGCCTTTTGAACTGTTTTGGCAATGTGTTTCCTGGGTCGATGGGAGGGACTCCATCTCTCAAGGGCTGTCCTGGAAGACAACTGGGGAAATTTACTTCTGACTCATGGTAGTTGAGTCTGGTAATTGGTTTGGGGTTACTGTAGGTCAGGCTGCAGGGCTCTACAGGTCAGGCCTCTGGTATCTCCCCCTGGTTCTAAAAGTTGGTAGAAGTTTCAAGAAGCTAGCAGGTGGAGGCCAGGAGGTCCTGATCTGCATATTAATAGGAATCTGGTCAATCCCCAGACAGGAGGCCTGGGTGGCTGGTTGGGTCAGCCCATAAATATTGTGGAGCCTGGACAGCAAAGGGGAGTTGGGTGGAAGATGGAGTGAGAAAGCTGTGTCGTTCAGCAAGGGAGGGGACCCCGGGGCTGAGGCTGGGAACTGAGAGAGCAAGAAGGACAGAGGGGTCTCCACCACCCTACAGTCTCTTCTAGGAGATACCCTGGCTTGCATGGAAGCACCTAGACAGCAAGAGGCCTGAACAGTAGTCTCTTCTGAAGCAGCAGGATTTCCAGGGACAGTGTGAGTACTTCTACACCCCCAGGGCTGAAAAGGTTTAAACCTGCCAGATGCAATATCCAGAAAGCTTTTTTGGCACTGTGCCAACAAGCTACTACCCAGTACCTTGTCCTGGGACAGTTCATCAAGTAGCCAGGTGGGTTGATATTTTCAAGAGTGGGGACATAGAGCTCCGGCAAGTTGGGACTTTGCTAAAATTCCACCCAGGGGACACAGAGCTCCTAGAATCGGTATTTCCTTTGCCAAGTCCAAGAAAGACTGTTGCTGTTCCGGAGAGAATGCAGTCAAGGATTTCTTCACTTTTTTTGGTGTGCATAGAGAAGGAAGTTGTCCTCACCATTGCTCTTTAAAGTGGTTGTAAAGGCAGAAGGTTTTTTAGCTTAAGGCATTCTATGGATGAAAATAAAAAGCCTTCTGTGTGCAGCAGCCCCCACTCAGCCTTGCTAATACTTACCAGAGGTCCATCTAGATCCACAAAGTTGCAGGAGTGTCTCAGCTGCCCGGGACTCCCCTCCTCATTGGCTGAGGCAGCAGCGCGGCGACATTGGCTCCCGCTGTTGTCAAAGTCAGTCAGCGAGTGTAAGGCGAGAAAGGGGGCAGGGCCAGGCCGCAGCTCTGTGTCTGAATGGACACAGGGAGCTGTGGCTCTGGTGCCCCTATAGCAAGCTGCTTGCTGTGGGGGCACTCAACAGGAGGGAGGGGCCAGGAGAGCCAAAGAGGGACATGAGAAGAGGAGGATCTAGGCTGCTCTGTGCAAAATCATTACACAAAGGAGGTTAGTATAACTTATTTTTAACTAAAAAAAAAAAAAAAAAAAAAAAAAAAAAAACATACATAAGACTTTAGTAATACTTTAAGTCAAGTTGGGTATCCCATAAACCTTATACCCTATCAAAGTTATTTTTCTCAATAAAATAACAAGCCCATGGACTGATTCTGTCTCTGAATGAGAGTTGAAAATGCATGTTGCCTGGCTGAGCAGGGATGGGGAGGCCCAAAATCCAGTGGGCCTCTAGGGGGTAACGCTACACTTAGAATCAACGAAATAAATTTGAACCATCCTTGGAGTAAATGTGGTTCATCTATACCTACTGCTTAATGTATTATGTGCCACTTATCTGATAAAAAGGTGGGAAGAGTTTCCTATCACACAAGTTGATTTATAAAGATTAAAGAAACAAAATAGCACTTGACAAACAGTATTGTACTTGAGTAACCAAGCTTCTGCTCCTGTGATTTGACACTTACTGACACAGGGGAGCCAGAGTTGCAGAATAATATGACTGCACTGGAGGAGATTCAAAATAGGTAAGTATACAAATCTTTTTTTAAACAGGTTAGGCAGAAAAGGTGGTGGGGGGATGGGGGTACATTTTTAAGAACAGACACAGTTCGGCCAGCCATACACGGTTCGAACCGTTAATGAGCAGGCTGAATGTACCAAGTTGATCAATCAACTTGGATACAACCAGCCTGCCGGATTCTCTTGCAATTATCTATAATCACTGTCTTCTCCCGGTGGGGACGGCTTCCCCGGTCTGTCCTCCCCCCCCCCCCCCGCGCCCCGCTGGGAGAAGACAATGGCCCGGCAGGAGGGATTACCGCATCAACACTGTCTGTGAATCAAGCTAATTTCTTTCCTGCAACCAGTGACTGCAGGAAAGACATTTTTCAGTTTATGGGCGGCCTTAGGCTTTTCTTCCACTTTAAGCCTAGGTTCGCACTTGTGCGATGCAGGAACCGGTGCGATTCCAGCGCCGGTTCCCGCACCGCATCCCTCCGCGCAGGCAGTTCACACTGCCTTCTGTCAACCACTGTGGGTGTCAATACAATGTTAATGACACCCCCAGAACAGTTCACAGATTGCAGTGCAAACTGTGGAATCTGATTGCATGGGTGAGAACACCCATGCAATCCGATTCCAGTGCGGGAAGAAAAAGTCCCTGCACCTATTTCTGTGCGAATCCAATGTGAATTCAGCCATACAACTGTATGGCTGAGCCCGCATTGCTCAGACATCGCATGTGATTGGCACCTGAGATCGCACTATTATGAACCTGGGCTCACGCAAGAAAATACTTTGCTAGATGAGACATCTAGCAATTTGAGAAAGAAGCCTACACCAGCAGCCTACTTCTCTCATAAAAACCTAGGCCAGAAAAAGAGCATAGAATCTACCTCTTCCACTAAACAAACAAAAGAGGAGATTCTTTTTCCAGCACAACTCAAAAAAGACAAACACATTTTTATTTCAAACATCATATTGGCATCTGGAGGTCTACTGTGTCCCTCAGCAAGCAATAATTAAAATACAGACAGATATATTGAATTACTGTCGTCATTATACATATGCTGTATATTGATACTTCATCTGTGCAGGATTAACTGCACCATCTTGCTGTGCACCTCTACGCTTTATTGATTGCTATCTTACTTTGAAAATGAATAAATATAAGATTTAAAAAAAATAAATAAATAAAGACCATACATTCTCTTGCGCTTCAATGGTATTACCTCATGGAAAGCCTATGGACAAAGTTCTGTCTGCGGATTTTCTTTAAAAAAATACACTTTCTGTATGGCTTATACTCCAATCCAAACTCTAGCCCAAACTTTTTCTTTAATTTAGATAGAGGGGAAGGGTTTAAAACTTAGTCAGGGTTTTCTTGTCCACTGTGTACTCATTGAGCATTTCTCCTCATAAAGAAACCATTGTTCTGGGAACTCACATAGTCAATATGTTGTCTTCAAAAAGGGACCCTGCGAAGCCCCGAAATGTTGGTTTCTTATGCCTTATGTGATGCAGTCTTCAAAATAAACACATGAAATGCACCTATTTGAAGTGCTGGTGACATCTTTGCAATCGGTTAACTTTAAAGTGGAATTCCGGGATAACTGGGATGCAGTGGCTGCTTCAGTAGAGAGAAGAGGGAGCTCTGACAGCGGCTAGTAAAACCTGGCGCGTTGATGTCACCCATAGGCTTCAATGGTCCATTCATTGTCAGCACTCCCTCCTCTCCCCTGCAGCAGCACTAGCTGACACAGGGGAACGGCATCACGTGACTGGAGCAGAGGGGCCTAAAAATAGGTAAATATACACATCTTTCTTACACAGGTTAGTAAGCATAGGTGTTGGTAGTAGGGTTGCCACATCATCCCTTTAATCCAGGACACATATGAATTACACAGGTTCTGAGGCTGATTTAATGCATATAAGGCACCAAGTGAGGTTACCACTTGCCGCCCGCCATATAGCAGAATGACGGCGGCAAAGTGGTTTCAATAACCTGACTGGGCGTCATATGACGTCCGCAGGATATTGAGCCGCTGCGCGTCCCCGGGGGCACGCATGGTGGCGATCGTTGTTGCGGTGTGTCAGTCTGACAACACCGATCTCGGTAAAGAGTCTCTGACGGAGACTCTTTACCACGTGATCAGCCGTGTCCAATCACGGCTGATCACGTAACTAGGAAGAGCCGGTGATCGGCTTTTCCTCACTCGCGTCTGACAGACGCGAGTAGAGATCGGCTGCTCTCCTGACAGGGGAGGTCTGTGCTGATTGTTTATCAGCACAGCCCCCCCTCGGATCCTACCCAGGACCACCAGGGAAGCCGCCCAGGACCACCAGGTATGCCCCCTAGATCCCCAGGGAAATACTGATCAGTGCAAAGGCAGCTGCCAAGCCCAGGCAGCTGCCAATCAGTGCCCACTCCAATGCCTACCACTGCCAGTGCCACCAGAGATGCCTATCAGTGCCACGTATCCGTGGCGCGTATCAGTGGCCATCAGTGCCACGTATTAGTGCCCAGCAGTGCCCAGCAGTGCCACCTATCAGTGCCACCCATAAGAACCCATCTTTGCAGCCTTTCAGTGCCCAGTGTCGCCTATCAGTGCCCACAAGTGCCACCCATGAGTGCCCATCAGTGCCGCCTATCAATGCCCATCAGTGCCGCATAACAGTGCCATCCATCAGTGCCTCCTACCAGTGCCCATCAGTGCCGCATATCAGTGCCCGTCAGTGCCCGCTCATTGGTGCCACCTCATCAGTGCCTGTCAGTGCCACCTTATCAGTGCCCATCAGTGAAAGAGAAACTTACTTATTTACAAAATTTTTAAACAGAAACAAAAGCAAAACTTTTATTTTTTTTTTAATTTTCGGTAATGTTTCGCAAAAAATAAAAACCGCAGAAGTGATCAAATACCACCAAAAGAAAGCTCTATTTGTGGGAACAAAATGATAAAAATTTAGTTTGGGTACAGTGTTGTATGACCGCGTAATTGTCATTCAAACTGCGACAGAGCTGAAAGCTGAAAATTGGTCTGGGCAGGAAGGTGTATAAGTGCCCTGTATTGAAGTGGTTAAATACCACCTTAATCAGCCACAGAACCTGTGGAATTAATACGTGTCCTGGATTAAAGGGATGATGAGGCAACCAGAGTTGGTAGGCGGGTAGGACAGTTTAAAGGAGTAGTTTGGGTTATCCCGGAATTCTACTTTAAATCAAACACACAAAAAAACATTCTTTATTATTATAACTAGATCTTTAGTTTTTACCTCTGAGTTCATGTACTTTTTGAAGAGCGATTTCCAATTCCGGGATCGTTTTACGGACATAAGATGTGAGGATTGATAAGAAGTATCTTAGGGGATAAAGGGAGAAGGATTATTTATATTGTCAGATGAAATGTGTTGAAGTCTAGCAACAGAGAGTCAGAAACACAGGCAAGCCTTCAGAAAGCATGAAAAACAATGCAGAAAGATTTTTGTTCTGTATTTTCCAATAAGGTTAAGATGTTGCATATAACAAACAAATTGCAGATATCAAACATTTCAGTAAATATTTTTTCATACAGGTTGTAAAAGGACTACCAGCAACACATTTTTTCCCTTAATTTTAGCACAAAGGTTAGTACAAATCAAAGCAACAAAGCCAAAAGGCCAATGAGGGAAATATGTAATATTATTTCACCAAGGCAAAGCAAAAAAAGAGTATTTTTGACTTACCTGAAAAATCGTTTTATTGGAGTACAACACAGAATAGAGGAGCTTTGATCTTACCCATGGATTATATGCAGCTACCTTCAGGTGAATAGACACTGTCAAAACAAAAAGTTGCAGGGAAATCCCCTATATAACCCCTCCAACTCCCAGCAAGTATGCTTTTTGTAGCAAGCAATAGGGAGATCATAAATAAACAGAGGGAAGCCTGTGGCACTGCTGAGGTGTGATGGAAGCCCAGGTTGCTTTGATAGCCTTTAGCTCATCTGCATTGTTGGGTCTGGTGTCTCTCATCTTCCTCTTGACAATACCCCACAGATACTCTATGGGGTTTAGGTCAGGCAAGTTTACTGGCCAAGTAAAAGTATAAACAGAAAAAGCATTTCTCCTGCGCTCGTGCAGGTGGTATTAATGTAAAATAGTAGTAATTTCGAATGGTAACTAGTATAGGACGATCATGCGTGCCCCGCTGCCTAAACTGACCAGGGGTGGTCCGAAAGAGGCTGAGTGGAAATGAGGGGATGGAAGGCGCGTGATCTAACACATGAATCAAAGTGATATAGTTTAGTCATAAACAAAATAGATGAGTACGAATTCATACAAACTACGTTACAAGATATTCATTAAAATGAGTTATGCCCATACAAGGGCAAATGATCAAGGTGGGATTCTCTATGGGGTTTAGGTCAGGCAAGTTTACTGTCCAATCAAGCACAGTGATACCATGATCATTAAACCAGGTATTGGTACTTTTGGCAGTGTGAGCAGGTGCCAAGTGCCACTGGAAAATGAAATCAGAATCACCATAAAGCTGGTCAGCAGAGGGAAGCATGAAGTGCTCTAGAATTTCCTGGTAGAGGGCTGTGCTGACTTTGGACTTGATAAAACACAGTGGACCAACACCAGAAAATGACAATTTCATTTGGAAATCAAGGTCCCAGTGTCTGGAGGAAGAGTGGAGAAGCACATAATCCAAGTTGTATGAGGTCCAGGGTGAAGTTTACACAATCAATGATGATTTGGGGACACCAGAGAAACACCAGACCCAACAATGCAGACAAGCTGAAGGCCACTATCAAAGCAACCTGGGCTTCCATAACACCTTAGCAGTGCCACAGGCTGATCGCCTCCATGCCACACCGCATTGATGCAGTAAGTCATGCAAAAGGAGCCCTGACCAAGTATTGGTATAGTGCATACTATACTGTACATAGCCTTACTTTTCAGTAAGCCAACATTTCTGTATTTAAAATCCTTTTTTTTTTTAAAGTCTTATACAATATTCTAATTTTTTGAGATACTGAATTTTGGGTTTTCACTAGCTGTAAGCCATAATCATTAAAAAATAAAACAAACAAATGCTTGAAATGTATTACTCTGTGTTTAACGCATCAATATAAAATATACAAGTTGAATTACTGAAATAAATAAATAAAACTTTTTGATGATATTCTAATTTTTTGAGCTGCTAATCTGTATATAGTGTGCACACGAGAAGCAATGTGTGCAACACCCTGCACAAAAGGCCCTAACAAAGGAATTAAAGACCAACAGTCTCTGAAACAGAATGGCTAGGACCAGGATTTGTTTGATGCCGATTCAGACCAGATTAAAGAAAGAACAAGATGCGTCCCACAGAGTACTTCCTAGGACTTTCCTATCCCTGCACCATGCAAAGTGCGCCTTCCAGGTACAACAATCGACTTTATGGGAAGCACTTCCTAGGCTTTGCGGGGGGTAGGGATGACCGAAGTTGATACACCCCTGTCCCTCGGCACCTGGGCATTAACAGCCATGCTGCCAAAGCAAGTGACTGAGAAGCAGGACGATGGACCAGTCCTTAGGTCCAGATGATCCGAAGGAAGGTCTTGCCAAGAGTCTGAGTACCAGGTTCTTTAGGGCCAATTCAATACAATGAGGATCACCAGAATGTCCTACATCTTAATCCTGCAATGCAGACAGTCAAAGTAGGAGCAGTAGAGAGGGGAAAAGGCACAGATCAGGTTGAACTAATTGCACAGCAACCAAAACGAAAGTTCAAGTGTCCCTGGACCCTACTACATTCTGTCCAGTTTGTTTCTGAATCTGTATGCCAAAAGATACAGGTCAAGGTTCCATAACTTGTGGCAAAGACGCCTCTCTGAATGGAGAGACCATTTCTCTGAAAGGAGAGTAGAGCTAGGACTGGGGCAAGCACCTTGATTTAGACTCAGTGTGCCGGAACAGGCCAAAGAGAAGGGTGACATATTGGTAATATTGTGTACTCACATCAAACCACAGATAGCATTGACAGCATAGATAAGGAGGAAAGATGTATGCAAGCATCCCTGATGTCCATTAAGGCCAGAAGGTCCCCTGGTAGAAGGGAAGCAAAGAACAATCTGTCTGATTCCATGCAGAACTTTTGGACTTGCGGGAACAGGTTGAGGGTTTTAATATCCAGAATGGGCAGAGTGACTCCATTTGCCTTTGAAAATGTAAACAGGTTTGAGTAGAAACCCTGGAATCGTTCCATGTCTGGAAAAGGGCCAACAACCCCCTGCTAGACGCCCCCCACTCTGACAAGTGGGAGGGCCCTTCATTCGGAAGACAGATTGGACTCAGATTCGGTACACTTAAATCATAATAAGATCTTAGCAGAAGGTATATCATTCTGGTCTGATTCCTTAGAGGTAGACGAAGACACTTCCTATTTCATGTCCTCCTCAGGCAGCCCAGCAGCTGCAGAGTAAAGTCAGAGCCCAACTAAGGAGTTGAGACTGAAGGAGATCTGCGGCCTCCAATAGGACTGAAATTCTGCCCATAAATAAAAGAAATGGTGGCAGACAACTCCTCTCTAGAGGAGAGGTGTGTGCCTGAGGGAGCAGCAGAGTTCTTGGAAGAAGGCAGAGAATCAGACTGGGGTGAGTGGTCAGAACAGACTAGACAAGAGCCCTTCAGAGAGACAGAAAGAGACCCTATAAACAACCCTTGTCTATGTGTTTATGATCTGCCATGTGTGGTGCCAGGTGTCCCAAAATGGGTCACATCCTTCTTTGCTGCAGAGAGGGAAGGGTGCAGGTTTCTGTGTCAGGCACCATAGGCTACTGGAACCCTGGAAGCATCCGGGGTTTGCTGTGCTGCACTTTAGGAGTCAGGTGCAGCGTCCATCACCCAAGGATACTAGCGAAAGACTAAGATTTGCTGGGTTGTGGTAAGGGTTATAAAGCGGCTGTCCCTGCAACTTCTTTTTGTCAGTGTGAAGGTAGCTGCATATAACCCATGATTAAAACTGAAGATCTTGTGTCTTGTACTGTACAATTAAGAAAAATTTGGTGTACTTAGGGAATCCTTTTTTCCCATAATAACAAATATATCAATGTGTCGAGATAAATTAATTGATTTGTTACCATTTAAAAACTAAAATAGGATTTTTATAACAGCTTACCTGTCAAATCCTTTTCTTGGAGTACATCACGGGACACAGAGGTCCCTCCCCTCTTTCTGGGGTTCTTTATCATACATCACGGCACACAGAGCACCATAGTAATCACTATGTGGGATGTCCCATAGCAATGCCATTTGAGGGGAGGGAGACACAACCCGTAGGGCACCCCCAGACTTGAGGACCTATACTGCTGCCTGCAGCACACTGCGCCCAAAGGCGATATCCTCATGCCTTCTTACATCCACCTGATAAAACTTGGTGAATGTATGTACTGAAGACCAAGTTGCGGCCTTACAGATCTGAGCCATGGAGGCCTGGTGACGCACTGCCCAAGAAGCACTAACCGCCCTGGTAGAGTGCGCTTTGACTTGAAAAGGTGGAATCTTACCCCTTAAATTATAAGCCTGAATTATAACTTGCCGAATCCACTTAGCGACAGTGGATTTCGACGCTGCCTGTTCTTTCTTAGGACCCTCTGGCAGTACAAATAAGACATCAGTCTTTCGAATCTGAGCAGTTGTCTTTAAAAAGACTTTGACCACTCTCACCACATTAAGACAATGTAGTGACTTCTCTTCCCTGGAACACGGTTTTGGAAAAAACAATGGCAGGACAATATCTTGGTTCAGATGAAAACCTGAGACCACTTTTGGCAAAAAATCTGGACGAGGGCGCAACACCACTCTGTCCTCATAAATAATCAAGTATGGCTCTTTACAAGAAAGAGCAGCCAATTCCGAAACCCTCCTTGCATAGGATATAGCAACAAAAACACCAGTTTCCTTGTCAGAAGGACTAAGGGAATATGCTGTATTGGTTCAAATGGCTGTTTTTGTAACACTGACAAAACTAAGTTCAAGTCCCAAGGGTTCAAAGGTGATCTAACTGGCGGATTAAGCCGCATCACCCTTTGCATAAAACCCCGGACCAAAGAAAGTGTAGCAAGCGGTCTTTGAAATAAGACCGATAAAAGCTGAGACTTGGCCCTTAATAGTACTCAAAGCCAACTTCATCTTTACCCCTAATTGTAGAAAGGCAAGAATTCTGCCTATGATATACCTCCGAGGGTGAGGGTGGAGGAAACATAAGCCCTCCAGACTCTAATATCTAGTTCTGGAAGCTGGCTTCCTTGCATTAATCAAGGTAGAGATAACTGTCCTGGAAAACACACGTTTCTTCAGAATGTGGGTTTCAATAGCCAAGCTGTTACATTTAGAGTTCGTAAAGTAGGATGGAATATCGGCCCCTGTAAAAGCAGGTCTGGCCATAGTAGAAGGGACCACGGAACCTCCACCGCCATCTTTACGATTTCTGCATACCAGGATCTTCGGGGTCACGCTGAGGCTACTAGAATTACTGGCTTTCTTTCCAGCAGTGTTAATTTTAGTCTTAGGACTAAAATGGCATTTTAGTTTTAGTCCCATTTTAGTCTTCTGCAATTGTTTTAGTTTTAGTCGTATTTAGTCGACTAAATCTCCAGTACATTTTAGTCGACTGAAATGTCTTACGTTTTAGTCGACTAAAATCTCTAGTACATTTCAGCAATTGCAATTTAGTTTTAGTCATAGTCTTTTGACAAAAATGGCATTTTAGTTTTAGTCGTATTTTAGTAATCTCAATTGTTTTACTTTTAGTCGTATTTTAGTTGACTAAAATAGTATTCATTTAGTCGACTAAAATGTTTTAGTCATTTTAGTCGACTAAAATGCTTTAGTCGACTAAATTAACACTACTTTCCAGCCTGATCCTGCAAAGAAGTCGTGGCAGCAACTGAATGGGGGAAATGCATAAATCAGTGAGAACTGATCCCACGGGGTCACCGACGCATCTGTTCCGCATGCAAGTGGATCCCTCATCCTGGACACAAAGTTGACCAACTTTGTGTTGAACCTGGACGCCAGAAGTTCTATGTCCGGAGTCTCCCATTTCTGGCAAACAGCCGAAAAATGTCGGGGTGAAGAGACCATTCCCCCGGGAGCAACTGTTGGCGCCTGCCAATTCTCTACTCCTGGAATGAAAACTGCTGATAGGCACGGAACATTTCTCTCTGCCCAAGTTAGGATATGGTTCACCTCTCTCTGTGTTGCGAGACTCCTGGTGCCCCCTTGGTGATTGATGTAAGCCACAGCTGTGGCACTGTCGGATTAGATCCCGAATGTCCAGGTCTTTAGAGCCAGACCTGCTGCCCGAATCTCTAGGATGTTGATGGGTAAGGTCCTTTCTGTCCCTGGCCACTGTGCCTGGACAGTTGTCTTTTCTAGCACTGCTCCCCAGCCTAAGAGGCTGGCATCTGTTACCACCTTCCAGATAACTGGTCTGAAGGATTTTTCTTTCAGCATATTCTTGGTTAGCAACCACCAACTGAGGCTTTGGGACACCCTTAGGGACAGCCGCATTGGCAAGTCTAAAGCTTGAATTGTTTTGTTCCAAGCAGACAGGATAGTGTTTTGCAACAGTCTCGAATGGAACTGGGCATAGGGAACCGCTTCAAATGAAGCCACCATCTTTCCTAACAACCTCATGCAAAGGCGAATGGAGGGATCTCCTTTCGACCTGACCATCTGCATCAGCTCTCTGATGGAGTTGATCTTTGCCTGAGGCAAGAACACCTTTTTCTGAGCTGTGTCTATGATCAGACCCAAGTACTCCAGCCTTTTTAATGGTTTTAAGGAAGATTTCTCTAGGTTGAGAATCCAACCTAGACTTTCCAGGTAACTGGTTGCAATGCACACGTTTTGCTCCAAACGAGCCACCAACTGATCTATTAGCAATAGATCATCTAGATACGCCAAGACTGTTATGCCCTGTGCTCTTAACCTGGCTAGAGGTGGGGCCAGAACATTTGTAAACACCCGGGGTGCTGTAGCTAGCCCGAAGGGCAAGGCTACGAACTGAAAATGCTACTGTTCTACCTCGAACCGCAGAAACCTTTGGTTAGCGGGAAATATAGGGACATGCAGATATGCATCCCTGATGTCGATAGATAAGATAGAAACCTCTGACTTTATTGACTCCATGCGAAAGGAGCGGATCTTCAGGAACTGATTTAAATTCTATAGATCTAGAATGGGTCTGACATCTCCTTTCGGTTTTGGTACCGTAAAGAGGTTTGAATAAAACCCCAAACCTTGCTCTTCTGTTGGGATTTGTATGATTACCCCGAGCCAGTAATTGGTCTAGTGCCCGAAACAGAGATTACCTTTTCCCTGGATCTTTGGGAACGTTTGACCTCATAAAAACGAGACGGTGGAAAGTCCCGAAATTCTGGTTTGTACCCTAGAGACACCGTGGAGATGACCAATCTGTCCTGAATTTCCTCTTGCCAGACTTCTGCGAACTGCAGAAGTCTTCCTTCCACTCTGGCGAAGGGGAGCGCCCCTTTATAATGAGGCTTTGGAATTCTGTTTTGCAGGTTTCCGCCCCCAGGACTTCTTTTGTGCCTGGGCTTGACCCTAAGGCTTTCATGTAGAGTCTGACAGTGGAGGCCACTGCCTAGAGGCGGATGCCCCTGGCGCAGGAGAAAAAGTCAGCTTAAATGAAGGGCATTTATTCCTTCTCTTGACTGGCAAAAGAGTACTTTTCCCACTAGAAATTATTTGGATGTATTTGTCCAAATCCCCAAATAGCCGGTCCCCATGAAAAGGAAAACCAGTCAGGAGCCTTTTACATGGTGCTTTGGCTGACCAATTTTTTAACCACAGGATTCTACACATGTGTACTAGCACAAGCGCAAGGCGGGACGCCTGGTGAATAGAATCTTTAATGGCATCTATGGCAAAACATAATGCTTTTGGTAGTTCGGCCAAATCCCGGGCTTGTTGTACAGGAACCTCCTTAAGAGCCTGTCTAAACTGGTCCTTTAGGGATTGACAGATGCCTATTGCAGCGACTGCAGGCTGAGTAACCGCACCCGTCAAAGAAAAAGGATTTTAACAGGAATTCCATCCTTTAATCTGTTGGATCCTTAAGCATTTGTGCATTGTCTATTGGACAAGTTATCTCTTTGGAGGGAGAAAATGCTTATCCAGGTGATCTCATTCAGTATAAATAAGCTGCTCCAGTAATGCATGGACAGGAAACGCATGCAAAGGCTGTGAAGGTTTTAAGGAACCCAAAGAGGAAACCAAACTTTCAGCTGACTCCGTTAGGGGTAGCTTGAAAGTGGCACGAACCATTTCCGTAAGGGACTGTACCAGTAATTTCTCTGATTGTGAGGCTGAAAAGGGTTCATCCACCGTTGTTTCCTCCGCAGAGGAGTAATCGGTTTGTCTTTCCTCCTGATCGCCTGAGGGTAATACCTCATCCTCCACCCACTGTCCCCTTGGTAAAGGGTCTAAGGTGGGGGAGGGGGATCTAACACGCTTCCTATCCTTTTGGATGAGGGATGCGATTAAAGCCGCTAACCTTCCTCTAGGCCCTGCAGGGCAGAGGATAAGGCATCTTCAGTCACATATACAGGGGCTGAGATGTGAGAAGCAGCTGCACCACCAATTGGTTCCAATGACTCACCCTGGCTTGCCACATCTGGTATTTCAGGAGAGGATGACAGTGTGGAGGCATGACTGGAGTTCCCAGCGTCTGAGGGTGGAATACTTTCTTTGTGGTGTCTTTTTTGGGAGCCATAGTGCTAAGCACAAAAGCAGAGGCACTAAGTAAATGCACTATTTGCTGAGCAATAGTCTAGCAAAAAACAATGCCGCTAATAAAGTTCAGCTTTGTGCTGAGTAAAATGTATTTCCTGTACTGGAAATGCCTGTATGCATTTGCCTTACGTGCCCCCAGCACTCCTGCGTGCCAGACTCCAGCTCCTAGCTGTTTGAAGCGCCTGTTTCTCTCTGTCTCTCGGCATCCCCAGCGCCTGCGCTGTGTGCTCCTCGTGGACGCTATGTCCCGCACACGGTGCCGTGCCTAAGCCACGTCCACACCGCTCAGTAACACACCCTCCCTCTGTTTAAAGCTAGCCATAGGGCACGGACGCCAATCTGGTCTGCCAGTGCAGACCCAGCGAGAGGGGAGGGCTGGGGAGACGGGAAGTTTAAAACTTTTTTGGGCTTCTGTAGGGAATAAAATGCCAACATAGGAAAGTCACCACCACACCCCCCGAGGGGGGGGGGGGGTTGTACAAACTACTGTTGTACCTCCCAGCCCCTCTAGTTCCCCCAGGCGGGAAAAGAACATGCTTGTTGAGAAGACTTTGTTCTTAGATGAGAAATCCCCCCTGGCTGCTGAGACCACACACACACACATGCTGTGTAGCTGGGACACTGAGCTGACCGAGAAGCAACGTACCAAGGTATGTGCATTTTACGCCCTCTAGTGGAGACTTTAAGGCATGACAACATTTTACTCATGGAAGAAAAAAACCATAGGTGGACTTTTTACAGTTCCTAGGCTTCTTCCCTTACCTTATCCTCGCCGCAGGATACTGCTGTAACAGACAGATCTTCACCCATCACAGCGGGCTGTGTTAGCAAACCTTCAAGGACTGGGTCCCTTTTTATCGGGGTTACACTCCCTTGGACCTGTATTAGCACCCTTCCAGGAAAAACTTTAGGTAATGTAAGCATGACCAAAAAGCCCTGGGCCCGGGGTCCAGCGCTGCAAGGAGAGACGTTACAGGCAAATACAAGGCCCGGGTACCATACACCTTGGTCTCAGTGGCATTTTGGATGGATCCCTCCAGTGGAGCTCTTCAGAGCACATCTTCACTCGTGACCAGCATCTTAGACACTAGCGAAAAAACTGAGGTACTCCTGGTAGGAGGAGGGGTTATATAGGGACTGAACTTCCTGTATTGGGTATACCAGTGTCCATCACCTGAAGGTGCCTATATACCCACATAGTGATTACTATGGTGCTCTGTGTCCCGTGATGTACGATAAAGAAAGAGGGTTTTCACTCTAAATGAAATTCCTTTAGTAAGAGCACAAGGATGTGAAAAAAATAATCACTTGATTCCTCTGGAGGATACTGTACTTGGGCTCCTAGGTGCTGCTTCAATCATCATCGAGTATAGGTATCACAAAAGATAGACTTATTGTTGGGTACACATTAGCCCAACCAAGATGTTACAGCACACCTTCTACATTATGTAACAGATTGCCAGAAAAACTCCAGGAACCAAGAAGGAAACCATTGCTGTGCAAGCACACAGAACCAAATTTAAAATGGCTCATGCTCCTCTTGGAACTGATAAGGATACCACAGAGCTGCACCATAGTAGCACAAGGGTGTGCCAGTCATGTGACATTCCTGAAACAAAAGTTTTCAAATGACATTTTTCTAGAGCAGTGTTTTTCAACCTTTTTTCAGTCAAGGCACCCTGTAGAACTGTGCACAATCCCGGGGGGGAAACACCAGTCTGAGGGCTTGTTCACACCAGGAGGTGTGTCCGAGCATGCTTTTTTTTGATAGGCGCAAACGTACACACATTTGCTCGAGGCGTGGTACCCACATGCAACTGCAAAAGACATCACATATTTGTGCAGTACAGGAAAACGTGTTACCTCACTGCACCTGGTGTGAACAAGCCCTAAAATGTAGACTGAGGCAAAATTCAGTGGTCTTAGATTGTAACTCCTCCAAATTCCCCCTTCTAGCACAACCCCCCCCCCATTCCTCCTCCTAGCACAAACCCCCTCAACCCCCCCCCCCCCCCAATACCAACCCCCTGTCCCCAAATCCCCACTCCTAGCGCACACCCCACTCTATTCCCCCCTCCCTTCTAGCACAAATCCCCTTACACAATCCCCTCTCCTAGCACAACCCCCCCCTGTTCCCAAGTCCCCATTCCTAGCACAAATAACCCCCCACCACCCTACTTGCACAACCCCTCCACCTAGCACAAACCCCCACAAATCCCCCCTTCATCCCCCATTCCAGCACAATCTCCCCGTTCCCAAATCCCCACTACTAGCACAAACCCCACTCCCCTCTCCCAGCACAATTCTTTCAAATCCCCCCAAATCCCCCCTCCTAGCACAAATGTGGGCTGTGTGTGTTAATTCCTGTGCAATGCGAATCTGCTAGAAGAGCGAAAGAGCACAGCCTGTACATTGCTCTCCTCCTTCCTGCAGCTATGTTTAGTATTGCCAGGAAAAAAAGAAAGCTGTAGTGCCGCCCGACACATCCTTAACAACTGATCACGTCATCGGTTGGTAGGACGCAGATGGACAACCCACACAGCTTTCTGCTTTGCTGGCAATAATACACATAGCTGCAGGAAGGAGGAGAGAGCCGTACGTGCCAAGCTCTCTCTCTCCCCTTGCAGAGTCGCACTGCACGGGAGTTAACAAAGTAGAGCTCAGACCGGGATGTTGCTGTGACACCCAAGGACTCTCTGCGGCATCCCGGTTGAAAAACCCTGTTCTAGAGTATGGCCAACTTTATTTATACTAATCCTAAATAATCTAAAATACAACCACAATTCCCAAACCTAATTCAAATTTAGAATTAGGGTTGTACCAGCTTTTTGTTGCCCTGTCCCAACTTGTTTGAGACCTGTTGCTGCCATCAATTTCAAAATTACCTTATTTTTTTTCTTAAAATTGTACATTTTCTCAGTTTAAAACAATGAATATGTTTTCTATTTTTCTATTGTGCGATTATAAAATCTGGGTTCATGAGATTTGCAAATCTGTTTTTATGTAGATTCTGTTTTTATAAAAAACATTCTGTTTTTATGTGGATTTTACATAGTGCCCCACTTTTTTGGAACTGGGGCTGTAATTTAGTGCATGTCTTCAAATAAATAATTTCACACTTCTCTATCAGTCTCAGATATAATTTTATACATTAATAGTAAGAAAAAGAAAAAACCTTCACAACATACTTCTGAAGACTCAATTTCTCAATGACCTCTCTGATGGCATCACATACAATATCAACTTTTTTAGCTCTAGATGTCTGGGAAGATGGCGGGGATAAAGGCGTATGACTGGGATACATAGTCTTTGTCACATCTTCTTCTCTGAGAACAAAGTTATGTCATTAGCAAGAACTCGAACAAAGACAACAATGATTCAAAAAATAAAATGTTTGTTTTATTTTCCTAATCTCTTTATCTTGTTGCCTATTTTTTCAAAATGTCTTTGGGTAATGTGCAAGGGACCATTACAACAGAAGTATAACTAATAGCAAAACCATTTTTATTTAGTTTTAGATAGAGCAGAGAGGGTTTAGAACTTCTGTTATGTTTTTATCGCTATGGAACATTCGCCCTATTTGTCCTGAAAGAGAAAGTTAAAGTCACAAATTTGGGTTGTAGAGTAATAGAACGGAAATCCTCTGGTGACTACCAAGGATTCCCTCACTTTGGAGCGATTTCCTCTCACTTCCTGTATTGGCAATGGGACAGGAAGTGAAGGGAAATCAGATGGCAAAAAACAAAACAAAAACAAATAACTAACAGTTGTTATTACCTTCCCTTACTTTATCCAAAATGGAAACTAAAAAATTATGCCTTTAGTTGTAAATCAGCAGATTTGGAAAAAACTGGCCAGCCACTGTATTTTCACAGTCTATGTGGTACTTGCAAACTATGCTGTAAACAAAGGATGGGTGTATTTGTGTACGAGTGTGTACAACCAAACACCAATCCCTCATTCATGCTAGCACTCCTCTGTTTAGCTTTTCTAAATGAAGAAGTTATCTGGGAAATACAAACATCTTTTATGCTTTGCCAATCACATTTTCTGAAGTTTAGATGTTCCTGTTTTAAAGCAGGTTTAGCGGAGCTTGGAGTTTCTAAACGGATCCTGGATGCACAGAATTCTTTTTTTTATCTGAACACAATTAAATTGACTGCGCCGAAAAGTAGGTAAAACACTCAGCCTGAATGCACCATTTAAAAAAATCATTACATGCATTTAGAAATGTCCTTTAGCCCTGGTTCACACTGGTGTGATTTGCACCGTCCTAATCGGTGGGACGCTGCATTTGCGGCACGCACCGATTTAAAAAAGTACCGTATTCATCGGCATATAACGCGCGCCGGCGTATTATGTAGCTCCAATGTAGTGTCCCCCACGCGGTTCCTGGGCTCTCCTGCTCTTACCTGGAAACACAACTGCCAGCTAGGGGAGGGAGAGCGATACGAGACTGAGGCAAATCCATGTCTATCTTACATGTAAACAAACGGGAAGCGACATCACTTCCGGTTTTGTGCTTGGTTAGATGGTGTGAAGGGCAGAGGAGACATTGGGGTCTATTAGATCGCTAATGTCTCCATAAAGAGTACCTGTCAGTTGCCCACTGCCATCACATAGGGATTAACCCCTTGTGATAGCAATCAAGTAAAAAATAAAACATTTGAAAAAAAAAAAAAAAAAGGTAAATAATAACACACATTAAAATTAAGAGACAAAATTGCCACAACCTCGTTGCCCCACACACGTGCAAACGAAAATTCAGGGTGTGCACACTCATGTAAACTGTGGTCGCACTACATGTGTGTCATATCACCATGAATGTCAGAGTGAGAACAATAATTCTAGCACAGGAGCTCCTAGTTAACTGTAAACTGATGAGCTGTAAAGGCTTTTAAAGCGTCATCTATGGTGATTTTTAGGCACTGTAGTTTTTTGTGATATCACAGACACATGCAATTTTAAGACCTAGAATGTTTGGTATCTATTTACTTTATGCAACCCCATCTTTTATACTTTAACTACAAAATGGGTTTATATTGTGTATTTTTGCACTAAAATTAATTTTAATATATTTTTTTCCTGAAAATGTACGTTTAATAAACAGTTGCGCAATTATCATGCGACAATAAAATTTGCATCCATCACCTTTTTATTCTACAGGACCTCTGCTTTCAGAAGATTTTTACATGTATGCAAAAATTAAAAAAAAAAAAAGTTTCTCTGGAGCTGAACTGGTTAAAGATAAAAAAAATTAGTATACTCAAATGTACAAAGGTGTCATCAAAATGTCTGCATAATAGTTTAGAAGAATTCCAAGTACTGTATGGATATTTTTAACGGTCCATTTTGGACCAATGTAACTACAGTGAGAGAAAAAAGTATTTGATCCCCTGCTGATTTTGTACATTTGCCCACTGACAAAGAAATGGTCATGGAAGTGGAAACATAGTGCTTTGGGGGTGTTTTTCTGCTAAGGGGACAGGACAACTTCACCACATCAAAGGGACGATGGATGGGGCCGTGTGCCGTCAAATCTTGGGTGAAAACATCCTTCCCTCAGCCAGGGCACTGAATATGGGTCCTGGATGGGTATTCCAGCATGACAATGACCCAAAACACAGGGCCAAGACAACAAAGGAGTGGCTCAAGAAGAAGCACATTAAGGTTCTGGAGTGGCCTAGCCATTCGCCAGACCTTAATCCCATAGAAAATATGTGGAGGAAGCTGAAGGTTTGAGTTACCAAACGTCAGCCTCAAAACCTTAAAGAGGTTGTAAACCTGTGCATCCTATGCATGGAGGTGAAAATCACCTGGCAGTGACTTGCCCCCCAGACCCCCCTATTTCCTTACCTGAGCCCTGGAACTTGACCCACAGGATTGGATAGACTGATAGCAGCGCAGACATTGGCTCCCATCAATCAAATCCAATGACGTGGACCTTAGCTGTGTGCAGACCTGGTGGCCAACTACAAGAAACGTCTGACCTCTGTGATTGCCAACAAGGGTTTTGCTACCAAGTACTAAGTCATGTTTTGCAAAGGGGTCAAATACTTATTTCACCCAGTAAAATGTAAATCGATTTATACATTTTTTGAAATGTGTTTATCTGGGTATATTTTTTATTTTCTCACTGTTAGAATAAACCTACCATTAAAATTATAGACCGACCATTTATTTGTCACCGGGCAAACATACTGTACAAAATCAATTCACCATTCAGAATGTTTTGCATATTCTGAATGAATGTAAAGCATTCTCTGAGTGGATGAAGTGGAAAGGCGGGGCAGTGACATTAGGCTCTCCACCTCATCCAATCAGAGAACGCTTTGCAGTCACTGAAAAAATTCAAGGCGTTCTCTAAATGGCGCCAATGCCGAGCGATCTTTAGAATGCATGGGGCATCCAACTGACATGGGGCCTAGCAGCAAATGGAGATCATAGGAGTATCAGTATTTACTGCATTGATTGCTATCTTCCAGGGTCCAAGGATGTGGTATATACTGTAAATAGTTACGTTGGTCCCAGCTGGACTAATGTAACTATGTTTAAATATCGATACCTGGAATTCTTCTATAAAAAAGGTATGAATAACGAATCTCATTAAACTTCTGAGGCAAACACAGATTAAGAGAGGATTCAATCACAATAACAAAGCAGTGCAAAACAGGAACAGTGGAACAGATTTGATCAGTGGTGAGGCAAGGTCCTCTACCACTCAAAGTTACGGTGCCAAAATGTGCCCCATTTCAGCGCTAAGGCCCATTGAAGGATTAGTGGTTCGACAGGTTATTAAACCTTGTCTGATCACTATTTTTTCAGAAAGTACTAGACAGTGAAGAGGCCTAAAGTCAGTAGGACTGTGCCTGCATGTCCATACATACTGTGGTTATGGCGAAAGTGACAGCCATTATCTATAGATAAAATGGTTAGCATTTATCTAAAGTGGGCATAGCAAAAAGGGGTGAAAACTATGAAATGTAGTCATAAAGCCAGGTTTTCATTAACATTATGATAACCAATTTGTTTCCATTAACCCCTTTGTGCCGACTGTCTCCCGGCCCTTTAAGAGTTCTAAAAGCCAGGGGGTGGAGGCGGGCATTCGAGTCATGTGGTCACTGTGATTTGCTGTCACAGCAGTCACATGATCGGAAAGCTCCTGATCAAAAGTATGCATCGGGAGCTTACAGATCCCCTCCGGCTTCCAGCCCCCTGGAACTCTCAGCACAGTGAGTTATTTTAACAGGGCCACAGTCACTCTGCAGTCTTCTTCTGCAAAAGAGATAATTTTATTCTGTGGTTTGTGAACATTCAGGTCTGGTATGTGAAGGTGTCTCACCTTGGTGAGCAGAGCTAATAGCCACTTTGAAAGATATCATTAAAGAGTTCTGCTCTGACATGTAAGCTGGCTTGATCATCTGTTACTCTTTGATCAGATCTTTAAAGGATTTGTTAACCCACATGATTTACTTTATATAATCCGCTCAGTCTCCCAATGATATGTCCCCCTGTGTGTGTGTTGTATAAAAAAGCAGATTGGCAGTCATGTGACCCGCCGGCCCTCTCCTCTCCCCGTCTGACAGATGCAGTGGGAGGGGCTGAGATATCCCCGCTGTCAGTCTGGAAAGTGGGGGGGGGAGCCGGCAGGTCACGTGACCGCCGATCAGCGCCCACAAATAAGGTATATCCTTTTTTTTTTAATACAACACACACACACACACAGGGGGACATATCATTAGGAGACCAAGCGGATTATATAAAGTAAATCATATTATTTCAGCAGCAGGAGGGGGGGCACGGGCCCTGATGCAGGAGCCGACAGGCGGGGGGGGGGGGGGGGAGGTCAGGAGAGGGCTGCGGATGACAGAGGAATGTAAACTGACCACGATGTCAGGGCTCAGCAGCCCTGATACACCCTGGACTATCTAATCTATCTAGCATTGTTTCCAGTTTTGGATTACAAAACACCGACCCCTGCTATGGAGAAAAGAAGAAAAGTGTTATGTAGTCCTAACACACTCCCTTTCCTAGGGTGACAATGCTGCTCAGTATGGTTGTCACCCTAGGACAGGAACAGAGTTCAAGGCAGGATTACCGGGGTAAAATAAAGAGAGAAAAAAGTGTGAAAAAGAAAACTAATGCAGCCATATATAGATTGAAATTTGGCCAGTTCAGCAGGGAACTAGACACATTTCGTTCCATATATGGGCAGTCTGGTTGTACAGAAGTTGATCTACCTGTCAGGTTTTTCCCAAACTATAATTTCTGCCAGCCATAGCCGGCAACACTGATCAGTGTGTTCTGATTCTTATTGCGTGTGCATAGCCACGCTGTCCCTCTGTGTTGCTACTGTGTTGGGTTGGGAGGTGGGCTGGTCTGGCCCTGCCGGCCGCTTGGCCTTTGGGAGCTGCGATGCGCTCCTGGGGTCCTCCCCTTTTTCCCCCTCTCCTCAATCTGAGTGACGTGGAGGATCGGGTGGACGCCCAATTGCGCATCGACGTCACGCCTCCGGCGCCGGCACGCACTGCGTCACTCTCTGTGACGTCGGCGCGCCGCCGCTGTCGATCCCATCTAGCATCCCACACGAGATGATGACCGTCAGACAGTGGGCAGCTGACGCTGCTCAGCTGTTTGGCGCCATCGCCTCCTATTGGCTGCCAGCGTGCCGTTGGTGGACACCCATGATCACATTGGAGTGTATATATACTCCTTCCGATTCATTCCCAGCCCCCACACGCTGGTCATCCCCATGGTTTGCATGCACTCCCGGTTCACATGGCTCACACCTTTCCCAGGTAACTCTCTTGGCTTCTTTCACCATCACTCGTCTTTTCCTTCCCATTTTGTTCTCCCCCTTGGTGTTCCTTCTTCCCATAACCTTACACTGTCCCCACTCTCTGCTATCTTTCCTTGCTTCCTGATCAACATTTGCACTAACACATTTTTTTCACCACCCACATTAGTCACCTCCCCACATTATTTACGTTTTTACCACCACTCACACCAGTCACCATTCCACATACATACACACATACATATATTCACTATCTATCCCTCTATTCATAGATGGCGATCACTTGGATCACACCCATTTCCGTATCCATGGGAATTCCTCCTTGGGGATTGCTGTTTTGTATTCGGACCTCCATCTGTGTGCTCTGGGCTAGTCCACCTCAGCTCCCAACATGCTGATGTTTCGCCGGTTGGCCCCCAGCCTTCCACGCCTATGCCCAACCTCATGGGAGTACCTGTAAGTAGCATATAGAATCGGGCTCTACCCCCCCGCTTCTCCCCTCCGCTCCTCCACACTTACACAGATTGAATATACAATATTCATTATTTTAGATGTTTTTTAATATGGATGTTTTTTAATACTCATAGACACCTACCTCATACTTGCTCCTGAAGAGTGGCGTTCGCCACGAAACGCGTTGAGCCAATAGATGCCCCTACGTTTATACCATATTACTCTACTACTATATACATACCAATTGGACCATACCAATCTACGATGACTACAATCATCTACTATGGAGACACACCTCAGTGAAATTGGCTTTTTACATTATTTATGGCATGAACCAATTAAGTTGTTCTACTATGGGATTACGAGCCACTACTTGGGCCCCCCCCCCCGTTGTTTATAATTGCATCAGCTTTTATCTTTATTCCTACTTTACATTTTAATTGGATATATTTTCTACCAACTAAGAATACAATGGATTGTTAATGAGACCTGCTGTCTATGAAACTGCTTTCTACAATGTTTACAATATACAATGTTTACAATATAAACTTATTTTTGTATTTATGATACATTTTTATGTATGATGTAAGACTCGGCTCTCATAGATCTAGGTTGTTTATAGTACCAATATGGACCATGTTACAATGTGTACCTTTCTTACAATCTTACATTATTAAATCATTTTATGCCAATTGATGTCATGTGATGCTTCTACTCAACGTTTTTGGTTCTGCTCTATTTTTGGGTACCTGCCATATTCATGGTGAAGGTGTTGTCTCCTGGAGTGCATGTTTCATCTAAAGTCCCACCTTTTTGTTCCTTGTCCAGTGTGTTCTGATGGCGGGGAAGGCTCCCCACCATCAGAACACGATAGCACAGTGGGAGTAATTTTGTGTGTGTGTGTGGATGGGGAAATCGGATCATTTTGTTTTGTTTAACCTGCTGGTTGAATGAAAAAAAAAAAAAAAAAAAGATTAATATATGGCCAGCCTAAGGACCGGTATGCTGCCGTAGTATAGTTTTCTGTTTTTGGGTTTAGATACACTTTAAGCCATATGCCAAAATCAAGACATTGTGCTTGCTAGACATGTGCAGAACGGAAAAATTTGTTTAGTTTGGTATAGATTCGTTATGTTACTAATTTAGTTTCGTTTTGGATTTCATTTAGTTTGGTTTCAAAATGAGTTTTATTACCTTTTTGTAAAATTTAGTTTCGTTTTCATTAAAATTTGGTTCATTTAAAAATGTTTTAACGAATTCCAACTTTTCAGATCGATCAGAATTCGAACTGGTCGAAAAACAATCGACCTCTCCAAATTGTGTGTAAAGAAATAGCTGGTTGTTAGGCAGCGGGCTTTCTCACTGACAGATGAATATAAAGATAACGAATGCCAGCATTTCCTAGCAATAGAAAAATGTTTTGGTTTTTTTTAAAAAAAAAAAAAAGCAAAACGTGGCGTAGCCCCCCCCCCCCGGGTCTGGTATGGATTTTAAGGGGAACCCCAAGCCAAAATTAAAAATTAAAAAAAAAAAAAGGGGGCAAAACTGCACATGGTCCCCCCAAAAATTCATACCAGACCCTTATTCAGAAGCATGCAGGTCAGGAAGGGGGCACCCCCCGCTCCTAAATCATACCAGGCCACATGCCCTCAACATGGGGGGGTGGGTGTTATGGGGTGAGGTGGGCCTCCCAAAGCACCATGTCCCTATGTTGATGGGGACAAGGGCCTCTTCCCGACAACCACGGGGCTGTGGTTGTCAGGGCCAGCGGGCTGGGGCTTATTGGAAACTGGAAGCCCCCCGCAGATCCTGCCCCCCCCATGCAACTATGTGAATGGGTAATTGGGTAAATCGCACCTCTACCCATTCACCATAAAAGTAAAAAACACAGGAAACAGTTTTTGACAAGACCTTCATTAAATAAAAAAAAAAATTAAAAAAAACAAACAGTGTGCCTCGATGTACATCCATGGTCAATCACAACACCCGCCGGAACAGTAAAATAGAAAAAAAAAAAAAACGCTACGCTTTGACAGTTCTTATATAGGTAAGGGGTGGAGCCACCCGGCTAGGTCACGCAGGGGCACCACCCCCGTCTGGCGCCACGTGACATCAGAAAGGGGTGGTGCAACCAGTAATGTAGTTGGGTGGCCCCAGCCCTTACCTATATAAGAACTGTCAAATCGCAGAGCGGGTACACAGCGGGTAGTCTCCCAGCAGGCAGAGCGTTTTTATTTTTTCATAAATTTCGGGTCCAGCGGGCATCGTAAATGAAAACCAACATGGGGACAAGGTGCTTTGGGGTGGGGGCGCTCGCTAGTGGACCCCACTCCGTTTTTTTTCCCCCAATTCTGGCGTTTTTAAAACATTTTCTATTGCCAGGAAATGGCTGTATTCTTTATCTTGACATTTATCTGTCAGTGGGGAAGCCCGCTGACAGATTTCTCCTCATGGTCGTTAAGGACACGGCAGCCGGCTTCTTGGCCCGCTGCTAAACAACCAGCTATTACTTCACACAGAATTAAACTCGGTCGATTGTTCTTTGACCAAACTGAATTCGAATTGTTCTGAAAAGTTGGAATTATTTAGAAAGTTATTAAACAAAACAAATTTTAACGGGTTTCAATGAAATTCGTTACGATTTAATTCAGAGATTCAAGTACATCCAAATCTCGGAATAACCAAAAATTCATCTGAATTTGTATGTGGACTGAAACGAATTGCACGTGTCTAGTGCTTTCCTACAACTTGGTCAGATGATTGCTAAGCCACTATTCATGATAGCAAAAGAAGTATAAAAAGAAAACAAGTTGAATGTAACGTATGCTGTAAAAGCAAAAATCAATCGCCAGTCCTAATTATAAGGGAGACTGCATTAGCACTGTGATATTTTTATTGTAAGTCATTTTTCATTTCTACTTTTTAAGATAGTATTTTAGAATAAAATCTTAAAAATAAAGTTAAGTAGCAAGGTAACATTTGTGAACTTCATTTTCCTTATTGAGGTGACACTACACAGAACAACAATATGATAAAAAGCAAAATATATTATACTTACTTCAATTCAGTAAGAAACAAATTGATATGATTTACAGAGTCAATCTGCTTAACAAATATAGCCACATTGTCCAGAAAAACCTGTAACACAATAGAACAAACTTTAAGTACCATACCACATTCTAAACAAGAAAATAAAGATCAAGTGTAGAAGATAGTAATACCTTTGGATTGTGATCATATATTAGGTTTAAGTTGATTCTCAGTTTTCTCATACATTCAAAAGCATCTTTAAACTGCAAACTAAAAAAAATATATAATTATCATGACATCTATAAATGATCTATTCACAAAATTAAAGATCTCAAATTATCACACAGTCTATAGTTAGATCTATGCCTTACAGTCAGTACCTTAGAGTAAGACGGAATTGTACTGACGACAATACATTTGCTGTGGAGGCTCGTAAATCGCATGACAGGCTTTTGCAGAGGGGTTACTCCCACACCTCGCTGAAGAAGGCCTTTAGACGAGCCACTTCACATACTAGGCTCTAGCTTTTGTATTCCCACAAAACCCCAAGTGCAGATAACCCTTTGTGTATCATCACTAAATATTGCAATCAGCATGTCCAAATCAGAAAAATTGTTTCTAGTTTAGCGGTTGGTTACCACTAGTTACTAACACCCACCAAATCACCCTGCTGCCAGACCCCCATCTATCAACTTTGAGACAATGAGCAGTCATTTGCATAGTTTTGTTGCGTTTATTGTGGGATACAACTTGGTTGGGGTAAAGGAAGATATGGGATGCCCATAGCACTTATTGAATTGTCATCACATTTGTAGAACACTGATTAGCAGCTTCTAGCCCTGAAAAATGATGCAATTTTAATTTTCACAGTCTATTTCCTCTGCATATCTCCACTGCAGACTATTGCTCCTCTTCCTCTGCACTCACTCCTGCAAATTATCACTCCTCTAGATTCCTCTCTTCTTGTACAAATCCTCTACTACAAAACTGTTAGACACCTGTTGCTTCACTTTCAGTAAGACAAAAAGGGATTACTCTGAATAACCCCAGCTTGCTGGCTGTACTTTGTTACTGTACTAAAGTCTCGTAATGGTGTTGCTTGAGCAAATCAATAAGCCAGAGGCATACAGTACTTCTCCCCGGTGGCTCAATAAATTTGGTAGCTACACAGTCTCTTGGATGACATTGCCAGAGTGCTTTACCAGGCCAGAGATGCTCGGTACCTCTCCCCGACGGCCTAGCACACGGTAATAAGCGGATTACTGTTCCCAGCCAGTCCATAACTGTAAACGCTGCGTTCCCCGGCCACAGCATTCCACACTACTCTCAACAATTCTCCTTTTGCTTCTTTCACACTGACCTTCTCCAATGGGCAAGTTCTGTGTTCCCCAGTCACAGAACTTTGTTCTACTCACCTCAGTCCTGCTGTTACTTCTCCTTCACTGATCTTCTCCAAAGTGCAAGTCCTGTATTCCCCGGTCAAAGCATGTGACCCCAGCTTATATGGGAGGCCTGCCCCCCGCCAATACCGAATGGTAATTGGTCAGAGCTCTTCACATGAGCTACCTGCCACTCCAATTCAGGCCCAACCTCCTCTTCCAGAACATTCTGGCTGAAAACAGGGGAGGCACCTCTAAGCAAGAGCACAGGTGGTCACACCCACCACTACACTAAACACTCCCAATCTCAAATCAAAACAAACAGGCCTAACTTAAAGCACAGGCCTGTCTAAATTTGCCTACAATGACATCTTAGACCCAAAAAAAATCAAAATCTAGTGTTACACTAGATTTTGGTGTGTGCTTAATATGGACCCATCCTTAGGTCGTTTAATTCCTAAGGTTCCCGTCTTTACATTTAGGAGGGCAACCTCTATTGCTTCTAAATTAGTAAAGTGAGTTCAAGGGTGTTCTGGGCGTTGAAAATTGCAAATACAGAGGTATCCATATGTATGGTTCCTGTGGGTACTGCAAATATATGGATACCAGCAAAAAGGGCCTTCATACCTAAACATTTTGAAAACTGCAGAACATTTGGTGTGATTTATCTGCTGAGATGCAACTTTGGTTGCTTCTATGTCAGTAAGACTAAACTTGATTTTTGGAAGCGAGCTTACTGACATATTAGGAGCATGCAGACATGCAACCTAATTTCCAAAGAGCAAATTCTTGAACTTAGATCGTATTCATCCCAATCCCAGAGGAGGAGACTGGAACAAAAATCTCCTCCAACTTGAATTGCGCTGGATATATATGTTGAAGGCTACCCATCCACCGGGACTGAATGAGGCAGTTTGTTTCAAGCCCTTCCTTGAAGGATTCACCTGGGGAGGGATGGAGAAATAACCACATAATGGGTCCCATCTCTGCAAATTAAAAATTCAGTGTATATACTAGGGTTGTCCCGATACCGATACTAGTATCGGTATCGGCACCGATACCGAGCATTTGCCCAAGTACTTGTACTCGGGCAAATGCTCCTGATGCTTCCGCCGATACTATGACAGTCAGCGGTGATCGGCGTGTGGGGGAGTTACTAGCTTCCCCCCTGCGGCTTTCAGGGACATACAGCGGTGATCGGTGCTTGTAACTTCCCCACGCGATCACCGCTGACTGTCACTTCATCCTCCTCCATGCCCCCTCTGTTCCTCTGTCCCCCTCTCCTCAGTCTCCCTCCGTTCCGTTCCTCTGTCCCCCGTCCCCCTCTCCTTATCTGTCCCCCTCCGTTCCGTTCCTCCGTCCCCCTCTGCTTCTCTGTCCCCCTCCGTTCCGTTCCTCCGTTCCCCTCTCCTTCTCTGTCCCCCTCCGTTCCGTTCCTCCGTTCCTCTGCCTCTCCGCTGTCCCCTCCGGTCTGCCGTCCCCCTCCTCCTTCCTTTGTGCATGGATAGAGTCAGCTGACTCTGTCCATTCACATAACTGAAACATTGTAATCTCCTGTGATTACAATGTGTCAGTTTATGAATGGAGAGGAGCCGCTGTCTTCTCTCCATTCATTCTCAGTGCAGCTGAGGCTGCAGAGAAAGGGACTGGGGAATCTCTATCCTTGGTCTCTTTCTCCGTCTCAAGGGGGAGATATCAGAGGTCTGTTAAGACCCCTGATATCTCACCAAAGCCCCCCAACAGGGCTGATTTAAAAAAAAAAACATATTGCAAAAATGAATAAAAAAAATTATTATTGTAAAAAAATAAAAATTGTAAATAAAAAAAAAAAAAAAAAAACAAAAAAAAAAAACCACACGGACACCGTTCACCCCTCCCCCCCCCCCCCCCCGAAAAAAAAGAAAGCATTGTTAAAAAAAAAAAACTGTCACGTGACATAAAAAAAAGTATCGGTAATCGGTATCGGCGAGTACTTGAAAAAAAGTATCGGTACTTGTACTCGGTCCTAAAAAAGTGGTATCGGGACAACCCTAGTATATACCATTCACCTCCCTGCCTAATCTATATTACTCCATTCTCTATGCTGTCTGTTTGTCTCCTCTGCTGTGCTGTCTGCTATAGAGGGGATCATTTATTCATTTGATCACATTTTGATTGCTGTATGACATTTACCTGTATAGTATTCTCAAGTTTGCTCAGTCGTTTTCTGCAGGTTTATCTATTGCTGCCGCTATGCAAACTCTGTCACATTCAGTCCCCGTCATCCCCTCCACGATCTGCTATCATTCACTATTAGATGCCCCTATGGATCATGTGATCGCGGCAATCCTGTGACGGTATTTTGTCACATTTGAATTTCATAGGACGTAACTTGTCTTTTATGTGCCATTTTCAATTTTCCAACCCGATCGAGTTACTAAATGTTTTTTGCTTTTTTATTGGTTGTGGCGCATTCGCGTGTGCCCGGCATGGTGAGCTCGCTTTTCAAGCGTCCTTTTTAGGAGTGAGATGGTATTCTATCAACAATGTCACTCCCACTCCCTCTGCGTCGCTTCATTCCATATCGCGTGCACATGACGTCATGTCGCGCACACGCTGTGGGAAGGCCCAGCGTGGACGCGGCTTAGGGGGCCTGTATGAAATCTGATTTCCATACCGGCTTCTCAGCTGTTTGGCATGATGGGCAGTACGCCCGAGTTTAGCCTGCATATAAACACTCAGATATCACAGGCATACAAGCACGGCCTACAGGTGGACACATCCGGAGTCGCTGAAAGGAGACCCAACACGTTTATAGTGAGTCTTTTGTAGACCTCTGTTATACTCATATATTTTTTCCTACATCTTCCCTCTGGGCTATTTTAGCATAACGATTAGAGCGGCTACTCACGCTCATTACATTTTTTGTCTCTTTTTCCACATTGGGATTTTGATCAGCCTTTTGGGGTATTTGTGTTTGGATCTTTTCCCAGCCTCTCCCGATATTTGTGTCCTTCTCAGCCTGGTTGCCAGCAATTTTTGATGTATTTTATTGCAGGTATGTTTGTCCACAAGTTTTCTTGTTTGAACTATGGATAAATCTATATACAATATTTTTTCTTTATTCATATACACGTTTTATTACTACATCTTTTTCAGGAATCCTGCTTTATAGGGCCCAGCACACGTGATTTTCTCCAACCTAGGACCTAAGTCCCCCCTTCGTTTTCTCAATTTTGGGGCATGGTCCACATACATTCTCTTCTGATACCGAATCTGGGTTTGAGATACCTCTTTTAGAGTTTCGTTCCAAGCAGGGACAATGTGGATGGGATGGCGGAGTGACCCCACGTGACAGGGTCTCTCTTTTTAAAATGGATTTGGACGATTTTATGTACAGTGGCTTGCGAAAGTATTCGGCCCCCTTGAACTTTTCAACCTTTTGCCACATTTCAGGCTTCAAACATAAAGATATAAAATTTTTATTTTTTGTGAAGAATCACCAACAAGTGGGACACAATTGTGAAGTGGAACGAAATCTTTTGGATTTTTGAAACTTTTTTTAACTAATAAAAAAATGAAAAGTGGGGCGTGCAAAATTATTCGGCCCCCTTGCGTTAATACTTTGTAGAGCCACCTTTTGCTGCGATTACAGCTGCAAGTCGCTTGGGGTATGTCTCTATCAGTTTTGCACATCGAGAGACTGAAATTCTTGCCCATTCTTCCTTGCAAAACAGCTCGAGCTCAGTGAGGTTGGATGGAGAGCGTTTGTGAACAGCAGTTTTCAGCTCTTTCCACAGATTCTCGATTGGATTCAGGTCTGGACTTTGACATTCTAACACCTGGATACGTTTATTTGTGAACCATTCCTTTGTAGATTTTGCTGTATGTTTGGGATCATTGTCTTGTTGGAAGATAAATCTCCGTCCCAGTTTCAGGTCTTTTGCAGACTCCAACAGGTTTTCATCCAGAATGGTCCTGTATTTGGCTGCATCAATCTTCCCCTCAATTTTAACCATCTTCCCTGTCCCTGCTGAAGAAAAGCAGGCCCAAACCATGATGCTGCCACCACCATGTTTGACAGTGGGGATGGTGTGTTGAGTGTAATGAGCTGTGTTGCTTTTACGCCAAACATATCGTTTTGCATTGTGGCCAAAAAGTTCGATTTTGGTTTCATCGGACCAGAGCACCTTCTTCCACATGTTTGGTGTGTCTCCCAGGTGGCTTGTGGCAAACTTTAGACGAGACTTTTTATGGATATCTTTGAGAAATGGCTTTCTTCTTGCCACTCTTCCATAAAGGCCAGATTTGTGCAGTGTACGACTGATTGTTGTCCTATGGACAGACTCTCCCACCTCAGCTGTAGTTCTCTGCAGTTCATCCAGAGTGATCATGGGCCTCTTGGCTGCATCTCTGATCAGTCTTCTCCTTGTCTGAGCTGAAAGTTTAGAGGGACAGCCAGGTCTTGGTAGATTTGCAGTGGTCTGATACTCCTTCCATTTCAAAATGATCGCTTGCACAGTGCTCCTTGGGATGTTTAAAGCTTGGGAAATCTTTTTGTATCCAAATCCGGCTTTAAACTTCTCCACAACAGTATTACGGACCTGCCTGGTGTGTTCCTTGGTCTTCATGATGCTCTCTGTGCTTTCAACAGAACCCTGAGACTATCACAGAGCAGGTGCATTTATACAGAGACTTGATTACACACAGGTGGATTCTATTTATCTCCATCAGTCATTTAGGACAACATTGGATCATTCAGAGATCCTCGCTGAACTTCTGGAGTGAGTTTGCTGCACTGAAAGTAAAGGGGCCGAATAATTTTGCACGCACCACTTTTCAGTTTTTTAATTGCTAAAAAAGTTTAAAATATCCAATAGATTTCGTTCCACTTCACAATTGTGTCCCACTTGTTGGTGATTCTTGACAAAAAATTAAAATTTTATATCTTTATGTTTGAAGCCTGAAATGTGGCAAAAGGTTGAAAAGTTCAAGGGGGCCGAATACTTTCGCAAGCCACTGTATGTGAAATTAAATAAAATGTAAGTCAATAGTACTTTTCCTTATGGGCAATGTAATTTGGGTTAAATATGTTAAATTGATTGTTGACTATTTGTATTTTATAGATTACATATTTCCTGGTAAACCCCGATGAAGGAGACTACACATCTCTGAAACGCTTTGGGTATAGCAATTCTGTATCACCAATTTGCACAATTTTGATGTCTCCATGTCCAAATTTTGTCTAACATTACATGTATTTTTCTATATAGTTATTGAATAAAATTATTATTTTTTCTACACTGTGTGTTGGTAATGCCTAAAAAATCCCACCCCTAGGTGTCCCTCCCTATTCCATTTTTCATGAGATGTGGCAATTTGTAAATCTTCCATATCAGAAATGCAATCCTCAAATTATCAGAGGACCCTGCCCATTCCTCCTAAAACATATAGGTGTGAAATATCTGGGGGTACACCTTACCCCAACCTTTGCCACCCTATACCAAGCAAACTTCCCTCCTCTATTTTGATCCACCCAGGAACTATTACAAAAATGGAAAACTCAACACATCTCTCCTGGGGCGTGTGGCCTCAGTCAAGATGACAATCCTCCCTAAACTCTTATACTTATTTCAAACACTGCCTATTCCCATCCCCTATGCGCACTTGAGAACACTCCAAGCAGATTTGTTATGCTTTGTTTGGAACTATAAGAGACATAGGATTCCCCGTTCAGTATTAATGGCGTCCAGATCTGATGGGGGACTAGCGTTCCCTAACCTTGTAAAATATTACCAAGCGACCCAACTTTGTGTCATAACCACCTGCTTTCCTCAACGTTCTTATAATAAGTGGACGGAGATTGAAAAAAATATGGCTGGCACCCATAAACCCGAACAGTTTGCTCTGGAATGCGAGTGCGGAGGTGGACCCGGGTAGGCTCTTGGGATCCATGTTTCAACTCAGATCGCTTTGGCGCAAACTCTCACGAACATGAGCTCTGCAAAATCGCTCCTAACCTCCTTTATCTGCAACCCCAGGCTGCCTGCTAGTCTCACTCACCAGATGTCCTCGCCTTGGGCGACACGGAACTTATTCCACCTTGGACACTTGGCAGACCCTAGAACTTGTAAACTACTATCATTTGCTGAACTTCAGAACAAATATGAGTTACCTGGCCAGGTGTTCTATGGATATCTGCAAATATGTCACTATGCCCAAACCATTGCCCCATATTTACAATTCTCAGCACCATCCCCTTTTGAGCGCATAATCTTGGAGGGATCTACACGTTGGGGCCTGATCTCCGATATATATCAGCTACTTAATGCCTATTCTATACCAAACCAGGGTAAACATGCTTATATGCTCTGTTGGGAAAACATACTAGGTGAAGAAATCCCTGAGATGACATGGCAGACAATCTGGACCCAGGCGGCTAAGAGCTCCTTTTGCACACTTTACAAGGGAAATGCCTATAATATCCTTTACTTTTGGTACCCGACTCCAGACGTGCTCCACGCCATCTATCCATCTAGCTCTGATCGATGCTGGCGTTGTCAAAGGGATAAAGGTACTCTTTATCATATCTATTGGAACGACCCCAATAGTGGCCTTCTGGCATTCAACACAGCACCTGCTATTTCGCCTATTTGAGGTGCCGGTTCCCTTGACGCCAACATTTTTCCTGCTTGGTGTATACCCACTACAAATTCCCAAACCGTACAAGAAACTACTTAGACACATCCTTACCGCTGCACGCTGTCTGGTTGCCCTCAACTGGAAGTGGAGCTCCCTGCCTTCCCAAGACGCTCTCTGTATGCCAGAATAAAAGACGTGGAGCTAATGGAAAGAATGACAGCTAGACTACAGGATAGCGTGGAAATACATAAGGTCTGGGAGCTGTGGCATCTTCAAGAGGACCCTTCTTGAGCCAGTGGATGAGCTAATGTGTTCTTTTTCTGTCATTCTTTAATTTCCCCTTTTCCCCAAATCTCTCCTTTTCCCTATCTTTCTTCTTTTTCTTTTCTCACACTCTCTTTTCCACTTCAAAAGTTTTTATCACAGCTGTGGCACACTCCATATGTTACCTGACAGTTCATGGCATGACCTAGCAAGGAGATTGCGCCAATTGTTACTACATTGCTTGAATTTGCTGTACCCATGTTTCAGTATTACTTGGAGCTTACTTAGTTCTATTTTTGTCCTATTCTCTGCTGAGATAACAGTTTTTATTTGTTATTTGAAAAAAACATATAGGTGGAGACATGTCTATTGCATGAATGTTTTGCTATGCAATATTTAATAAATCAATCCCTGTTTAAAATAATCCAGTAGCCTTAACTGACTGTTGGTTAATCCCAGACCTAAACATGACAAGGTTTAGAATTCTTCCTACATTTCGTAAATTTCAAGCTCTTTGGATCTGCCTTTGAATTTACACACAAATGAAGCCGTTATGTTGGGTCACCAAAAAGAAAAAAAACTTAGACTGTTGTACTAACACAAGTGATGTTAATGCGGCGATCTCCCCCGCTGAGCTATTGTGTTCTGACTACGGGGAAGCCGGGAAGCCCCCCCCCCCCCCCTGTCAACATGGTGCATTAACACCAAATGCACGAGTACGCATGCAAAGCACGGCTTGAAGCATTTTTTTCAGCTGGATTTACCTTCCCTGGAGTAAAGACATCCAGCAGAGGTATAAGAAAAAATATATACGGTATACATCCTGCATGCATGAGGCCTTTCCCTAGCACTGAAATGAACAGATAATGTGCTTTATTGTGCACTACATTTTAATGAGACGATTGAATCAACTATTGAATGATTAGCAGTGCCAATACAAGTTCTCCAATTACAGATCAAATCTATACACATACAACAACACGCGACATCATTATTAGATACTTAAAAACCCAAATGTCTGGGTCCCACGTATATTGTAAACCAAACAATTATTCAATTTTATCTTGTTCCACAGTTTTTTTTATTTAGTTCATAGTCAATGATTGGATTGCCCTGACATCCATAAATTGAAACAATGCAACCATATAATTGTAATTGTAATTGTACTGGCTAATTGTACGTGCTCATAATCACTTTATCAACTGGAAAGACAAATATATACATTTGGATGTTTAATTTTTGCAACTGGTCTTAACCATCAATCTATTCCTTCCAATAACTAATTTGAAAATGAAGGTACGCTTTACTTCCCTAGCATTTGAAGAGCAGTTAAAGAGTAACTCTACTTTTGTTGAGAAAAAAAACATTCCCCTCTGGGTGATCCATGTACATTACAAGGATTTTAATAAACTTTGTTGCAGATTCCTACCTTTTATTTATTTATTTCAGGTACTTATATAGCGCCGTCAATTTACGCAGCGCTTTACATATACATTGTACATTCACATCAGTCCCTACCCTCAAGAAGCTTACAATCTAAGGTCCCTAACTCACATTCATACATACTAGGGACAATTTAGACAGGATCCAATTAACCTACCAGCATGTCTTTGGAGTGTGGGAGGAAACCCACACAGGCACAGGGAGAACATGCAAACTCCAGGCAGGTAGTGTCGTGGTTGGGATTCGAACCAGCGGCCCTTCTTACTGCTAGGTGAAAGTGCTATCCACTACACCACTGTGCTGCCTACCTTTTGTTATTCTGAAGAAATCACTTGCGTTTGTTTGTGTCCATGTGGTAAGTGAATCTAATGGGAGTGGTTTCATAATTATCCATCAGCTGCTGCACTTGCAGGGCTCTAATGAGAAAATTGCAGGGTCTGCATCCCTTTAGGCCGGCCTCACACCTATGCAGGTTGCAGTTTGCATATTTCAGGTGCATGTTGTGTTTTTCAATACACGTTTCTGAGCCATTGAAGTCTATGGAACCAAAAACCAGAAAAAAATCCTTGGCTCTTTCCATAAAATGCACAGGTGTGAACTACATCCATAGGAAACCATGTAAAATGGACTGTAGCGTGTTTCCGCAAAACTGAAAATGCATAGGTGTGAACCAGGGCTTAGATGCGATTTCCTATTGGGAGTATCTCACCAAAAATGACATTGTTGTTGAAGGGGATTGCACAAAATCTGATTTGTATCTTAGTGCGGACTTCTGGAAAAATTGGTGAGCCAATCACACAAGCGGGAAATTATGTTTCTGGGGGGTTTCTGTACACATTCTGTGTACAGAACACCTCCAGGCTGCCATATTGCATTTTACAGAAAATAAAGCTGCAGATTGAAAAACAAAAGGTAATTTTTAATAACATTCAATAACAATATGACTTGTATCACAATTGTATATGCTATATTATTATTTGCCATTTTTTCCCCCACAAAAGTGGAGTTACCTTGTAAAGAGAAAAACCAATACCTGCCACCCCAATAGGCATCTACCCATATCCCCCCTAAAACATGTGAACAGCAGAAAAAACAGTTGATGGAAGCAAGATAATTTACCATTGTGGTTACTTAGGATTTTTAACTACTGTTCAGATGTAGGAATCTATAACTTGCTTTTTAAAAGCAGCCACACATAGAACCTATAACTTCACCTTTGCACATGTATCATACAAGTGCAGGAAAAAATCAAATAGCATTTTCTGACAGAAACAGTAGTATTTTTTTCTGAAATGATATTGCACTGCATTTTAAAAACACATTATGTAGCTTTGTAAATGTCCTAACTACTTAGTAGTTGATAACTCACCTATCCAACCACTTCCGTATCTGTGCAAGGACAAGAGCTCTATGGTGAATAGTTTCTAAATTTCCACGTGGCATCTGTTAGAGAAAATAATGGGCATGGGACATAATCAAAAAAGCCACTTAAACAAACAAAAAAAAAAAACCACACACACACACACACACACACAATCAAATCCAAATTAACACATTCTACAGGGTAAAAAGTTGTGGAAAAGTTATGAGCCGTTAAATTTTTATCCACTGCAAAAAGTAGTTGGATTTGTTTGATCAAGTTCACAATGCATTTGCAGAATATAACTACCGTGGTAGTGATATACTGTATGCATATAAAGGCTAACCCCCCCCCCCTTTTAGTAACACGTTAAACCTGTATAGGGATCATGGGTTTAATGCTTTGCAGGCTCATGTGAAAAAAAATAAATGCACATGTTTCCTGCAAAATCATCTGGATTTACGGTTTTTTTTTTCAAAGTGAACTTAGCTGTTAATTACATCTCCAGACTTGCCAAAATGTGGCCGGACACACAAAGCCTAATGTACTTGTGCCAGGTTTGCCATTTACCTATATTGCTGCTTGGGAGACAGTGCACCTATACTAAGTCAATTATTTTTCTGTGTAAATTATTTAAGGAAAAGAGGTTGCAAACACAAAACAGGTATTTCAAGTCTGCACAGCAACACATTATGCCGCGTACACACGAGCGGACTTTACGGCAGACTTTACCCGGCGGACGGGATTTGGTCGGACAATTCGATCGTGTGTGGGCTCCAGCGGACTTTGTTTTCTCAAAAGATGGACGGACTTATATTTGAAACATGTTTTAAATTAATCCGTCGAAATCAAGTCAGGTCGAAAAGTCCGCCGTCTGTATGCTAGTTCAACGGACAAAAAGCCACGCTAGGGCAGCTATTGGCTACTGGATATGAACTTCCTTGTTTTAGTCCGGTCGTACGTCATCACGTACGAATTCGACGGATTTTGGTGGATTGTGTGTAGGCAAGTCCGTTCATTCAGAAAGTCCGTCGTAAAGTACGTTGAAAAGTCCGCCGGGCAAAGTCTGCCGTAAAGTCCGACCGTGTGTACGCGGCATTACATTTCGTATAAAAAAAAAACCACAAAGATATATCATCAACCATAGCAAAATTATATTAGGTCATCTGATGAAGAATGTTTAGAAGTCATTCATGAATTAGGGATAATAGAAGACAAGTCTTTATCCTTACAATTTAGCTAAATGCAACACTTTTATAACATTTTAGACAGGGAGGGAATAGAACACCTGATGGGTTTTTATTGCTTTCTGTCCCCCTGTTGGAGAATTTCACCCTCTCTGTCATGTTTACTATCATCATCGAAAGTTTAAAAAAATCCCACATTTTGGTTTGTACTGAAAACCACTTTGGAGCGATTTCTTCTCATTTTCTGTTGTGGCTATGGGACAGGAAGTGAAGGTAATCTCCCAAATAGGACAAATAAAAATCCTGACAGGGATATAATAGATAAATCTCATAGAGATCATTGATTCTACCTGCAGCTCAGCAACTGAAAGCCCGGACAGAACACGACATTGCACCCGTGATCCACTGATCGCGGGTGCAATGCTTTGCAGGCTCCTGGGTAAAAACATAACACATACACATTTTTCTATTTGCAAAAACAGTATTTATTATTTTTTGTTAAAGCTGAACTTGGCCTTTAACCGCTTGGCATCCGCGCTATAGCCGAATGACGGCTACAGCGCGGACCTGAATTCCCGGGAGGCCGTCATATGACGGCCTCCCCTGTGCACGTCCTGCAGGGCACGCGTGGAGCGCGCTGTGATCACAGAGTCACGGAGACTCGGGTGATCACCGATCTGTGTAAGGGGCCGGTCCCGGCCCCTTACCATGTGATCAGCTGTCAGCCAAAGACAGCTGATCACATGATCACAACAAAAGCTCTGTGATCGTTTTTTTTTTTCTCCTCGCGCTGACAGTGCGAGGAGGAAAAAAAGCCGATCACCGGCTCAGCAGCAAGGGACATCGGTCCCGAAGAGGAGGAGGCAATAATGCCTCATACGTGCCTCAATTGTGCCAACAGTACCCCCTGACAGTGCAACCTGACATTGCCACATCACAGTGCCCACCAGTGCCACGTATCAATGCCCATAAGTGCCACCTATCAATGCCTACCATTGCCACCTAACAATGCCCACCAGTGGTGCCAATCAGTGCCACCTAGCAGTGTACAAGATCAGTGCCCATTATTGCCACCAATCAGTGCCCATCACTGCCACCCATCAGTGCCCATCACTGCCACCTATCAGTGCCCATTGGTGCCGCCTCATCAGCGTACATCAATGAAGGAGAAAAATTACCCTTTTTAAAAATTTTATAACAAAATATAAAAAAAAAAAAATTTTTTTTTTAAAAAATTCGGTTTTTTAAATTTTTTTAACAAAAAATAAAAACCACAGAGGTGATCAAATGCCACCAAAAGAAGGCTCTATTTGTGGGGAAAAAATGATAAAAATTTCATTTGAGTACAGTGTTGCATGACCGCGCAATTGTCATTCAAAGTGCGTCAGCGCTGAAAGCTGAAAATTGGTCTGGATAGGAGGGGGGTTTAAGTGCCCGGTAAGCAAGTGGTTAAATAACCCGTACTAAAAGAAATTTGGAGGCTGCCTTTTCTGACCTCTTTTTGAAAATGCGAATTGCCTGGTTGTCTATGGCTTCGATACTTTGAGTCACCGACCCAGAACAGCAAAAATGAATTACTTATCTGCACGCTTGTTCCAAATCTGTGCTCTACTAAATAACATTGTAATAAGGTCACTAAAAGCAGCATACACAATTCTCATCAGTACACAAATCTATAAGGCTTGACTATTAATGGGATCCCTAACCATTAGACCCCTTTCACACTGAGTTGTTTTTCAGGCGCTAAAGGGCTAAAAATAGCACCTGTAAAGCACCTGAAAAACGCCTCCCTTGCCACCCCAATGTGAAAGCCTTCACACTGGGGCGCTGCACTGGCAGGACATTAAAAAAAGGCCTGCAAGCAGCATCTTTAGGGCGGTGGAGGAGCGGTGTATACACCGCTTTTCCACCGCTCCTGCCCTGCAAAGCTCTTTAGCGCTACACGGGCACATTTAACCCTATCTTCGGCCGCTAGCGGGGGTTAAAAGCGCTAAAACAGAGGTAAAGCACCGCTACAACTAGCGGCGCTTTACCACTAACACTGCCCGCGGTGGCTCAGTGTGAAAAGGCTCTAAAAGGGAACAGAACCCTTGGAAGGAGTAGATTTCCCCTTGCATCATGTTGGCTAAAGATACACTTTAAGAAAAATAAATTACATCACACTACATACACAGATACACCAACATTGAATATTTCAACATCATTTAACTAATCAATATTTTTAACTACACTAGAAGTGCAAATAAAGTTACTACTACTATATGAAATTATATATCACAATTTCTTTCAAAATAAAATTCAGAATAACCTGTAAAATGACTTTGGTATCCTGTGGAACTACTGTAACAAGTCGAGATCCTCTTTCCACTTTTCGAATGGTCTCATCATTTGAGCTCGATGTGTTGCCCAAGACTGCTTCCAGCGCTGTGCAATAAAATAGACATAAAGCATGTGTTATTATTGCTTGTAGGGCATTTTCAAAATAAAATAAATAAATAATGCATTTGTACAACACTATATTTTCATCTCAGAATTTGATCAAAAACGTAAGTTTTTTTCATGATTTTTCCATGAATATCCAGCCCTGGTGTTCAACACCCAGCCCGCCAGCACTCCGCATGCAGCACGTGGTGTGTCTTTTGCTGTCACCCACTTGAAGCAGCGGCAAAACCTGACATGTTGGACATCAACTTGAAGCCTTCTAGATTTACAAAGTTGACAACCACTGCTATTCAGCCACTATCTCAAAAGAAAACATTCAACAGCTAACTACATCAAAAGTAAACATAATCTGTTAAATGTTGACGTGATAAAGCATGCAAAGCCTGGATTCTTACTCTACTTGCTTCAAGTGGACCTAGTGCCAGATACTTTAGTTCACATTGTATATATACTAAAAAATATGTCTGTCTAACTATGCACACAGAGCTTTCCCTGGTGATACCATATGTTCCTTTCTGGCCAGATGGTGCCCTCTTTGTTTGGGCATCATCCAGGAGCACACTGGACTAAGCCCTGAGATGACACAATTCCGTAAATCCTGGTAACTGCACAGTAGCCTTTAGATAGGATAAAAAGGTAGGCGCTGTAGGATCAATCCTCTTTGTATGTTAGTTATAGTGCCTTCAGTGGCAAAAATTAATTTGCCCTAAGAGTGAGACATTGGTTGCCATTTCAAGTGCGTTTTGTGTTAAGTTGTGTTGTTAGGTCATATTGTGTTTGTTTAAGCCTGGGTATGCCCAATAGGCTTTGTTTTGCATAACTATACCTTTTAAAATCCAAGAAAAAAAAAAAAAATATATATATATATATATATATATAACATTTTTTTATGGAAAATCATTCTGTTGCTGTAAATTTAACCTGTCAGGAACTTTATTTCCAGAACTCATATTGGAAAAAAAAATACATCCACTGAGTAAAAACCGGCATACACACGTTCATTTAATTAACAAAGTATTTTTTTTAATATAATCATACACTAACGAACCATATTCTTGGGGTGCTGGCTAGAACAAATTCCCCCCCCCCCCATGCTAGTTCATGTATATGTAGATGCTATTATTATATTATTATTATTATTTAAACAAAAAAGTAACCCAAAGATACCTTTTACAGTGCTATTCACTTCAAATAGGGGAGAAAACCCCTTCATAGATTAATGTGCATGTAATCTGAGAGCACAGTGAGGAAGAGGAAGTATTTTCATGCAGAGACTACGTGACCCGGGATGCCTGGGCTGGGAGCATTGTAACAATAGTTTATTAATTGTGGGAAGAATTTGATAATATTTTTGCTTAAAATATTAATGTAATTTGGTAGTGCAATACCCATTTACACTTCAAGTCCCAATTATCTCTCCTTTCTACAAACAAATTTAGGGATGGAGGCACGGCATGTGTGTTTAAGCAAGCGTGTCAAGTCACATCCAATTCACTGTCTGACCAAATTTGGGTGGAAAACACCAAATATTTTCCTTTAATTACTTCTTAATCCCTCGTCTGGCCCAGCATAGGTTTGATGGGGGCCAGGTGTCTATCTTTCTGCCTCCGGAGTTGCGATGTACGGCAGTCCGTTCCTCCCCCTCACCTATTGGTGGGGGCGGGGCCTGGCCTCCCGCGCATCAACGTCATACATTTCCGCTGCGCATGAGGCATCACTGACGTCTTTGACATTCCTTTCCATCTCTGGCCGCAGGCCACGCCTCCCTCGTGCGGCTTGGCCAATCTAGCATGACGCTGACAGGCCCCGCCCTGGACGGGGAGTATTAAGCTACCTGGGACGACTGGTGGTCTGCTTGATTCACTCACTTGGAAGCACACGCAGATTTGAGCTGGTTTACACATACCATTCACAGATCAACATTGGGGCCAATTCATTCCCCTATGCACATTTTACCAGGAGTTGTCATCATTTTTTGGTATGTTTTTAATTTTTATCATTTCTACTTTATTTTTATTTGGGTTTAATTATACACGCACCCCCGTATGTAGTCCCCTTGTTGGGTACACTTAGAGATATCTTCACATTTCCACATCCCCACTAATTAATTTATTATTTATCACATATTCCCTACAGGACACTATGCACGTTACGGGCACATACACCGCACTGGATCATGCTATGACCACCCTGTCATTCCTTGGGTTCTCTCCTTGGTCCTTGGGGGGTCCCCCCGTCTCAACCCCGGGGGAGATACTACACCCAGTATCCCCACTCTCCTGTGCGACATCGGGCCCAGCTTTGAGGCAGTGCAGTAAGTTATCCACTCTTGTTCCCATTTGTTGGAAAATATATATACCCTTATATTCCCCGCTTTTACTAGAGGACATCCCTAACAACCAATATTTATCTCCCTTTCTAGCATATTACATCATCACAACAGATACCTGGTCTCATTATGTACTTTTATCCTATGTATATTTTTCCCATCTACTTATCAATTGTATTGCATGCTTTGAGCAGCATAGTTTAGTGTAAGTCATGTGAATATATATATATATATATATATATATATATATATATATATATATATATATATATATATATATATATATATATATATATATATATATATATATATATATATATATATATATATATATATATAATACAATGTTTTTCTAAATACCGTATTTATCGGCGTATAACACGCACCCCAATTTAGGAGGGAATTTTAAGGAAAAAAAACTTACATTTAAATGCCCATCAGTGCAGCCTTGCCCCAGTGCAGCCATGTCAGTGCAGCCTTGCCAGTGCAGCCATGTCAGTGCAGCCTTCCCCAGTGCAGCCTTCCCCAGTGCAGCCTTCCCCAGTGCAGCCTTCCCCAGTGCAGCCTTCCCCAGTGCAGCCTTCCCCAGTGCAGCCTTCCCCAGTGCAGCCTTCCCCAGTGCAGCCTTGCATCCTGTGATCCCTGCCATCCTGTCTTTCAAAATCGCCGACCGCGATTTGAAAATGGCGCCGCCGAAATACACAGAGCCGGTCCTCGGCTCTTCTCGGCGGCTCTCGTTTACTTTCGGCTCCACTCGTAGTCCCGAGCGGAGCTATCCGAACCTAGCCGAGTACACTCGGCTAGGTTCGGGCGGCGCTCGAGTGAAGACGAAAGTGGCCGAGAAGAGCCGAGAACCGGCACTGTGTATTTCGGCGCCAGCAGGCGCCATTTTCAAATCGCGGTCGGCGATTTTGAAAATCTGACAGCTCCGGATCGCAGGGGATCGGCGTATAACACGCACCCGCGAATTTCCCCTGATTTAAGGGGAAAAAAGTGCGTGTTATACGCCGATAAATACGGTAATCTGGAATGAATTTTTAGTTTGCAACAATAAATCATGTATTGTAATTTCATTCATGTATTGATTTTGTCTCCATTTTGACATGGCAGGTCTCACTTAAAAGTCCCAATTATCTCTCCACCAATTTAGGGATGGAGGCACGCCATGTGTGCTTTAGCCAGCGTGCCAGGTAACATCCAATTCATTTATTTACATAAAGTTTTTACTTTAACAATGAGTCCTCCAAATACTATCCTTTGATAGTTCCAGAAATCAAGGGCATTGGGATGAAAAATAAGTGTTTTACGAATACTCTTTTGAAAACAGCTGGTGTTACCATAACTATGCAACAAGCATACATTGCAGGAGAGTTAGGTGTCACAGGTGCTACACTCAGTATACACATAAGATCAGGGGTCTACAAACTGTGGCCTTTGCTTGCCTTTATCTGGCCCTTGGGGCACTATTCCTTCCACTGACACTAAACACGAAGCACTATCCCCCCCCATTAACACCAACAATGAGGTTCTACCCCCCACCCCACTGACACCAACAATGGGGTACTATCCCCACCCCCACTGACACCAACAATGGTGTACTATCCCCCCCACTGACACCAACAATGGGGTACTATCCCCCCACTGACACCAACAATGGGGTACTATCCCCCCCACTGACACCAACAATGGGGTACTATTCCTCCCACTGACACCAGAGATGCGGAAGTCTCCCACTGACACCAATGATGGAGCACTATTCTCACAAAGACACCAATGAATTCATTTTTATTTTTTTTTTAACTCCAACTGACCACCAAGCCTGTGGAATTGCTTACTTCCCCCAATGCCAGAGAGCGGACGCGTGTCAGAAGCTCCGGCCATCCGGCCACCCAGGACTCATCCCCAGACTCCCCAGGAGAACAGAAACGGGACCCCCAGCAACCTGTACCAGGAACCTGAACGGGACCACCCGGACCCTACTCGCCTCAGCTGAGCCACCAGCTCTTCATCGTGCCGTCCAGATTTATCAGATAGCCTCACAAGACAGGCCGCAGTTCCGGCCCAGTGCCGGCCTGACGCTTCACCCCCGCTTCCCCCCCCCACCCCTGATCGGCAGGCCTGCGCACTCCCTCCAACCGGACCCAACCCACCTTCACGGACAGAACCGTAGCCGCACCGGGAGCCTGAGCATCTGGACAGCCCGCAGCTCGTTGGCCATCTTGGTCCACCCAGACGCGGCCGCAGCACTCCACCAGCCACCCGGAACTCATCCCCGGACCCCGGTCTCAGCCGACCCCCACTCAGTCCCAGCTCACCAGAGCACCATCCACAGCCGCCGTCCAGTCACCCCTTCTCTAGCCAGCTAGACACGAGGGACAGATCACGGCTGCGGCCTAGCTCTGGCCCGCGCCAGCCTACCCCCCAGATCACCCCCACTTCTGTTTCAGGGGGCCAGCGGCCCTTTCCTACCCTGAACACCTCCCCCTACGCCACCGGACCTCACCGTAGAGGCACCGGGGGACACAGAGAGCCAGGACAACCACGGCCCAGGCCCAGCTCCAGCGTCCATCTTAATCCACCCAGACGCGGCTGCAGGACTGGCAAGTAGTGGCCTAGGTTCACCCTAGCGACCTTTCCTTCTGTTCCAACAGCCTCCCACCCCCCTCATCTTCCTGCCTTCTCTCTCTCCACCTCTGGACTACCCCGGTCAGGTAAGTACTTCAGGGCACCACCCATTAGCAGTTGAGCCAGTGTCCTCAGGTCCGATCGCCCCTCGGGGGGTCATGAAGGAATTTTTTCCTCTGCTGCAGCAATTGGCCAGCACAGCTAGGGGTTTTTCGCCTTCCTCTGGATCAACGGGAGGGTGGTAGGTCAGCGGGGCCCCCCTCCATCACCACTACCTGAACTTCGGACTATCATCAACACCATCAGCCTCATCACCCCTTTATCAGCGGCAACCTTCAGGACCATCATCTTCTCAGCACCTCATCGTCGCTTCATCAGTATCATTAGTGTATCATCCTATCAACATCAACTTTTTTTCTCACCATGTGCAACTTCAAATACTCAGCGGACGCCCTCCACAGGCTAAGAAATACCACCTGAACATTACCAACCTCCATTCAAATACTAAAAAAGGAACAATTACTAAGGACCAACCTACAATCAGCCATTAAACACAGGAAATCACCAATTCAACCACAACAATTAGCATGCGCCCTGATCAACACCAGATTTTCAGTCAAGCACAGACTGGAAGTCCACGACTTCATCACCCAAAACAACATAGATTGCCTGTTCATCACGGAAAGCTGGCTAACACCCGACTGCAACGCCATCCTAACTGAATTGGTGCCGGAGAACTACAGCATATTCTAATTGAGCAAAGAATAGGAAAAAAAAGGAGGAGGCCTAGCAGTGATATTCGAATCTCACCTTGCACTCATCAAACCAACTTTACAGAACTCAGTGCCTTTCATGGAGACACTCACCCTACATCTTCAAACAACACCCCAAGACACCAGTCACATACTACTATGCTACAGACCACCAGGACCGAAGACCAATCTCCGTACACCCTTCATTCATACATACACCCTGAAAACCAAAAATTTTCTGGTACTCGGGGACTTCAACCTCTGGGCAAACTCTACCCAAGACCCCATCGCCACCGCCTGCATTAACCAACTGGAAGAACTAGGTCTGCAGCAACTGATAAATGCTCCCACGCATGGGTCAGGACACATTCTGGACCTCATTCTCAAACAAAATATGGACATCAACATATTCGACTATGTACCGCTACCATGGACAGACCACCACGCTATCAAATTTAAAATCACCACCAACAAGACCATCCAAAAACCATAACACGCAATAACAACGAACTGCACCAGATCTCAGAAGAAACTACACTCCGAACTCTTCAAAACCACATTATCAACCAAAATAGCAATGCTAAATTTCAACCCCCATGGAACAAACACTCAACTCCTTGAACAAAGCATTACTACAAACAGCAGACGCAGTCGTTAAAAAACGTAGAACCTTCATCCGCAAAAAGAACTCTGGATGGTTTAATGGCACTCTTACTGTACTGAAGCAGGAACGCAGAAGAGCTGAAAGAGCGTGGAGAAGAAATTCTACAAAGGAAAACCACACTAACTACAAAGCACTCACTAGGAAACATCACATGGCAATCTTCAAAGCGAAAAAAAGAACATTTCTCAAACACCATCTCAACAGCCTTAAACCACCCTCGGGAACTTTTCAAAATAGTCACGCAGACTATGAACCCTACCTGCCTAGAGCCCCCAGCATACGAAACTCAAGAATTCTGCAATGAGTTATCAGATTCTTTCAATGACAAAATCGACAACATTCGGAAAACAATTCAACAGAAAAAAGCAACCAACCTCATTCAACTAAAGCAAAAAGAGAAAATCGATACGAACATCACACAATCACCAAATTTTTTGCTGATCCCAATCACCACTGACACCACCAAAAACATCATCAGAAGTCTCCGAGACAGCACATCACCAAACGACATCATTCCCACAAAACTCCTAAAAGAATGTTCCGACATCTTGGCAACTACTATAACACATCTCATAAATCAGTCGTTCATAGAAGGGATTGTTCCTATCACCCTCAAGCAAGGCATCGTCAAACCCCTCCTAAAGAAACCCAACCTCGACCCTAAAGATCCTAACTACCGCAGACCGGTAAGAAGCCTCAACACCATCTCCAAGAATATGGAAAAAGCAGTGGTACAACAGCTACAACTCCACCTGTACACACACAAACTCTTGGACCCACTACAATCAGGCTTCCGCCCAGGCCATGGCACGGAAACGGCACTTATATGAAATATGTGACGGCGCCCTGGAAGCAGCAGATGACAGAGAATCATGTCTCCTGGTACTGTTGGACCTCAGTGCAGCATTCGACACAGTGGATCACAACACCCTACTCATCCGCATCACAGAAGTAGCAGGAGTCACAGATTCAGATCTACTATGGTTTGCATCCTTCTTACAAAACACAGACAGTGAAACTAGGAGCCTTCACCTCTGGCAATTTCTTATTGAGTCCCTCAAGGTTCACCTTTATCACCAGTGCCCTTCAACATCTACATCCGTCCACTCCTCAAAATCATCAGAAAATCTGACCTCTGCTTCCACTCATACGCTGATGACACCCAACTCTACTTTCGCATCACCGGTCAAAAAGACCAATATCAGTGACTAGAAAAATGCCTCACACTAATAGACAACTAGATGACCACTAGCTCCCTCAAAAGCAACGGATCCAAAACAGAGCTGCTTCTCCTCCACGCAAACCGAAATACAAAAACTATGACCCCTTGGACACCACCCACCATCCTTGGACAGACCATCTCCCCAAGCACCAAAGCCAAAAGCCTCGGAGTCATCTTTGACTCAGAAATGTCGATGGATGCACAAATAAGATCAGTAGTCAGTGGATCCCACCATCTGCTCCGCCTACTACGTAGACTCATCCCCTTCATTCCAGAAGAGGACAAAGCAGCAGTAGTTGGAACAATCATCAATTTCCGACTCGACTACGCAAACTCCCTCTACATAGGACTACCTAAATATCAAATTGCACGCCTACAAGTCATCCAAAACACGGCAGCAAGACTGGTAACAGGAAAAAAACCTTGGGAATCCATCTCCCCATCCCTGAGGAGTCTACATTGGCTAACCATAAAGGATCGGATCACATTCAAGACCCTTTGCCTTACCCACAAATGCACACAAGGTAACGCTCCTCAATACCTATGCGAGAAAATAAAACACTACACACCTAATCGCAGTCTTCGATCAACTAACCAAAACCTCCTCCTCATCCCCAAGTCCCGCTACAAATCAAAGAGAGAACGAAGATTCGCAGTCCAAGGACCACGGCTATGGAACGCTCTACCCACCAACATCCGCATGGAAGAAAACCATCAGGCCTTCAGAAAAAAACTCAAGACCCATCTCTTCTAAGAAACAGGACAACACAGGACGGACCAAGCACCTTGAGGCGATTCAGTTCGCATTTGTAGCGCTATACAAATCTTTCATTCATTCATTCACATTTTCTACTCCCACTGGCCACAGTCCAGCCCTTCTAAAGATTGGCCCCTTTGGCCACTACAGCTAGACAGAGCTTAACCCCACTATTCCAAAATACACCAAGAACTTCATAACTAGAGGTTGACCAATATATCGGCCGATATTTGGCGGTTTTTAATTAATCGGCATCGGCCAATTGTGCTGATAAAAACTGATATATATAACTTCAGCATGACTTGCAAATGACTTCTGTAATAGAAGTCAATGCAAGTTGCCTGAAGTCTTCTGTGGAGTGACTTCTATCCTCTCTGGGCAGCCTGCCAAGTCTGATAAAAAAAAACTAAAAAGATACAATGTTTCCACTTGTCAATGAACTGAACTCTGTGTGTAGGAGTTCTCAGTTTAACCATTTAAAGACTAATACTTTTCTGACATTTGTTGCTTACAAGTAAAAATCCTGTATTTTCTGCTAGAAAATCACTTAGAACCCCCAAAAATTATTTATATTTTTTTAGCAGAGACCCTAGGGAATAAAATAGCGGCTGCTGCAATATTTTATGTCACACGGTATTTGCACAGCGGTCTTTCAAACGCAATTTTTTTTGGAAAAAATACACTAATGAATAGAAAAAAAAAAAACTAAGCAGTAAAGTTAGCCCTTTTTTTTTTCATCCAAAAATTTTGATTACCTGTTTAAATGTAAGAAATTTTCTGTATCACTTATTAAGGCTGCTTTCACACTGAAGCAGGCAGGCATTGACAGTAAAATGCTGCTAGTTTTAGTGGCGCTTTACCGTCATTTTAGCGGCGCTATTCAGCTGCTAGCAGGGTGCTTATAACCCAGCTAGCACCCGAGGAAGGGGTTGAATGCGCCTGTGGAGCGCCACTGCAGAATTGCTTTGCAGGCGCTTCAGCAGCGGTGCGCATTCATTTCAATGGGCAGGAATGGTGGAAGAGCGGTATACGCCGCTCCAAAGATGCTGCTTGCAGGACTTTTTTTTAACATCCTGCCAGCGCATCGCCTCAGTGTGAAAGCACTCGGGCTTTCACACTGAGACTGCAGGGGAGCCGTTTTGCAGGCACTTTACAGGCACTATTTTTAGCCCAAAAGCGCCTGAAAAACGCCCCAGTGTGAAAGGGGTCTAACTGTTAGATTTTATGAGATGAAGGGAAAAAAAAATAATAATAATCTGCCTAACATAACGGCCGCCGCGATTTCTAAATATCGGCCTCGGCCAGAGAAAAACCCATATCGGTCAACCTCTATTCATAACTGCAAAAAAACACAGTAATGCCCATCTCTCTTAACTGCCAATGCGGTAGATCATCATCATCAAGCCTATAGGTGGTCTTTAGGAGAAGCTGTAAGTCATCTTCTGGCACTAGAATAGCTTCTTTTGAACCACTCTCTAAAAGATACACAAAATCCAGTATATATCAGTTCCTCAGAATCATGCATGCAATCATGTATGGTCTATTTAACCACTTCAGCCCCGGAAGGATTTACCCCCTTCATGATCAGAGCATTTTTAGCGATTCAGCACTGCTTTAGCAGACAATTGCGCGGTCGTGCGAAGTTGTACCCAAACAACATTGACGTACTTTTTTTCCCACAAATAGAGCATTCTTTTGGTGGTATTTGATCAACTCTGCGGTTTTTAATTTTTGCGCTTTAAACCAAAAAAGAGTGGCAATTTAAAAAAAAAAAAAAAAAAGTTATATTTTTTTCTTTTTGCTATAATAAATATCCCCCAACAATATATAAAAAAAACTAAATTTCTTCCACAGTTTAGGCCAATATGTATTCTTCCACATATTTTTGGTAAAAAAAATAAATAAATAAAATATTGCAATAAGTGGATATTGATTCATTTGCGCAAGTTATAGCATCTACAAAATAGGGTATTTTAGTAGTAATGGCAGCAATCTGCGATTTTTATCGTGACGGTGACATTGCGGCGGAAAGATCGGACACTTGACACTATTTTGGGACCATTGACATTTATACAGCGATCACAGCTAAAAATAGCTACTGATTACTGTATAAATGTCACTGGTAGGGAAGGGGTTAAACACTAGGGGGCGATCAAGGGGTTAAATGTTTTCCTTCAGTGTGTTCTAACTGTAGGGGGGGTGGGCTCACTAGAACATGACAGAGATCACTGCTCCCGATTACTGGGAGCAGTAGATCCCTGTCATGTAGCTAGGCAGAACAGGGAAATGCCTTGTTTACATAGGAATCTCCCCGTTCTGCCTCTCCTCCTTCCAATCGCGGGCCGCCGGTGAACATCGAGTCCGTGGGACCCACGGGCGCACGCACCCGCTAGGCGGGAAATACAAAGGACGTTTTGGCACCCGTGCCATTCTGCTGACGTAAATCGGTGTGCGGCGGTTGGCCAAGTGGTTAAAGAGAAGTCTTGCCAAGACCACATTGAAACTACAACTTAAATATCAATATTTATTGCCTCATTTCCCAGCAAGGCATCACATAAAATAAAACCTCCGGAACTTGGTGAAAGACATACGTCAACAACAAAGGAGGAAGTGTACATTCTTCAGAGTTGGAAACTTGCCTTTTAGCGACGTTTCTCTCAGGGATACACACCTACATGTGTGAGAGTGGGTAGTTAGAAGTAGGAAGTCATCATATATTGCAAAGGATGTGATATTGGTAGCCATCTGTCAGGATAAGGTAAAAATGTTTATTAACCAGATGTAAAACCAACCCGCAGCTAAATGATTGTAATTAAAAAAAATAAAAAATAAAAACTTACCACCAAATTATCAATAAATAAACGTGACCTATCAGTTATACCCAAGACAACTTCCTGAAATGCAAACAAGACAAAAAATATTTGGATTATAAATTCTACAATTATACATACAACTTAATCACAGAAACGTTATTATTAATTTATAAGAATCTCATTGCGTGGCTCATAATTAAAAAAAAGAAGTTCTTAAAAGCATGTTAAACTGCATAGTGCTTGTGCAGTGTCATTTGGCCTTCTCTATGCTGTAAAAAAACCTGGTTAATCCCGCTTGTTCTTGTGTCCCTCTTAGTGTGCGGACCCCGGTAATCATGGCTGCTGATCCGCGATTCCGTGATCAGTTTAAAACGCAGTCTTTCCATCTCCCCCCGTGCCTGTCAGCCCCTGTGTATGGGCCGATATCCAAACCCGCCCCTCCCCTCTTGCTGCTACTCCGTGTGGCAGTATAGTTAGTGCTCACAATTACTACCAGCCCTTCTGTTATAACAAGATATAATACACAGTATATATATTTTTTTAATTCTGCAGGTAAATACTTTATTCCACATCGCAGATGTATGGTCTCGTGACCGCCTGGCTGATGTCAGAGGGGGATCTCAGCCCCTCCCTCTGTAGTCCTTAGATCAAGGAAGGAGAGCGGGGAAGGAGAGCAGCGGGCAGTCACGTGACCACACATCATCAATGTGAAAGAATTTAAAAAACAGGAAAAAAAAAAACATACACTGTGTAGATAAACGGCACTTCCTGGTTGCCATGTGATGAGCTGTGATTGGCCTACATCATAGGCTCTTTACAGGGATCGGAGATGCGGGCGCGCGCTAGCGGCTTATCCTGCTGGACATCATATGATGTCCAGTGAGGATAGTGCAACCACTTTCTGGTCATCATTCTGCTACATGGCAGGCTGGAAGTGGTTAAAGTGTTACTAAACCCAGGACCCCTGCATTCACTATATCTGGTCTCCCACAGTACACAGAACATGGAAATGCAATCGTTTTTTGGAAATATATACTGCTAAATACCTTTCCTCATCAGCAGTATATAGCGGTCTTCTGACTTCAGTGACTGGTTAAAGCTTGTAGGAGGAGTTTTTATTCTACTCTGACTGTCCTATCAGTCTGCAGGACCCCTGACCCTCTGTCTGGACAGTGCTGATTGGCCCTGTGCTGATCACATGCACTCTCCCAAGAAAAAAAAATCTTTAGCAAAACACACCAAACTGAGCATGTGCAGCTTGTCCCCTAGCCTCTGTTCTATCAGCAGATAGATTGGAGACTGTGGAAGAAGGGGAAGAACAGAGAAGACATGATCAAACAGCCTTCTTACACAATGCAGAGGATTAACCCCTTAGGTTCAACAGTGAGTATAACAAGCATGCTTTTCTGCATATACAGACAGATTTTACTGTTGTGGGTTTAGTAACACTTTAATTGTCATTAGAGTATGTTAATGTCAAGTAACCTAAACTAATAATAAAAAAAAATGTACATTCTATTTACATCCATAATCTTCATCTAGGGCATCTTCATTCCTATGACTGGTCTGTACATATTAAAGAGCATCCAGAGGAGCTTGGACATATATATAAAATGTGTTAAGTGTTTTTTTTGTTTTTTTTGTTTTTTTCCCAACATAGGTTACACAAATCAAGAACGGTCATACCTCTCCATTAATAGTGGTTATTTCAGTTTGAATACAAGGATGCTGAAACTTAACATCTTGACCAATATCATCTTTCCAGGGCTCAAGAACAGGTGTGGGTGACTCTGAAAGGAAAAAGCTGTTGTTATTTTTGCAACCGTTCATTCTAAATTAGATTTTTGATTAAAAGAAAGGTACGGTATGTTGAAACTGAACCTACATAATAAATTATTGGGGAATTGATCAAAACTGGAATGGAACATAAATGCGATGATCATTGACACTTCCTTCAGGTCTCGAACTGAAAGTCTATACTAAAAGGTACAGACAGAGAATGGGAGGAAGAGTCTGCAGGAGCCTGACATCCATTAATCCCAGGTGCAATACTTTGTAGGCCTCTGTACAAAAAAATAAAAAATGAACATTTACCCTGCAAAAATATGTGCAATTATTATTTTATATAAAAAGGTGGACTTACTTTTTAAAGGGAACATGCTTACAGGAAAGAAGAGCACATGCATGACTTGATCAGTGTTCTGATTCTTTCACATGGTCAAGTCACAGATTGAATTTGGTCTGGATAAAACCAAATGATGATGTTCTAGCCTGAGGAAGGGTGTTTTGTACTTTGCCCCGAAAGCTATGCTACGTGGAACATGACATGTTACTAATGTCTTTTTTAGACTCATAATAAATTTTAAGTGCAGCAATCCTTGTTTGTATTTTCCTATATATGACCAGTGGGACGGTCTGATCGTTATGCACTTCATCTGAAACCGTTGTGCCGTTTGCCGCACCTGTTTTTTGTGTGTGTGTGTGTGTGTGTGTACTAAAATAATATTTTTAATTATAACATATTTAAAAAAACATTGCTTGTGGATATACTCTAATCTAAATACAAAGTCTAATGGACTTTAAAAAAAATCTAGAATACAAAATCCATCCTGATGGTTTATCCTGTACTTTGGGTTCTTATTACAGCCATTCAGCAAGGAGGCTAACTGAACTAGAAGCAGCAAGTTTGTAACCAAATCAGTATGAACATATAGTTTCAAGAAACATTATTGTATAAACGTTTATCTGTCCCCCAGATGCTAAATTAACAGTGCAAAATGAATACCTAGATAATACTTTAACACCCCATTTTAAATATACTCACTAACGCAGTACTTCCAGACTTGGCCATCTGCAGTTTGGAAAGCGCATGTCTTTGTTTTTGTACTATAGCACATAGTGATAACACGTCCATTAACTATGCCACCTTGCCTGTATGCAGGAATATAATAATGAAAATATTTTTAGCACAGCTACCAAAATATTATTTCAAGAGATAAAGTACATCCAACTGTGCATTTAATCCTCTGCATTGTGTAAAAAGACTGTTTGATCTTGTATGCACAGATCCTCCCTTCCACTGTCCCCTGATAATTTCCTGATAACACAGAGCCTCAGGCTGCACATGCTCAGTTTGGTGTGTATTGCTAGAGAGGTTTTTTTTTTCTTGAGAGGGTGCATGTGATCAGCACAGGACCAATCAGCACTGTCCAGACAGGGCCAGGGGTCTTGCAGTCTCATAGGACAGCCAGAAAACTCCTCCTACAAGCTTTAACCAGTGCTTGACTGGGCACTTATAGAAGTCACAAGACGGCTCTAACTGCTGATGAGAAAAGGTATTTAGCAGTTTATATTTACTAAAACGATTGCATTTCCATGTTCTGTGTACTGTGAACCGTGGGAGACCAGATATAGTGAATGCAGGGTCCTGGGTTTAGTAACACTTTAAGAATAGAAAAATGTAAATAACCACCACTAACCAAGGTGTGAAGATTCTGGATAAGGGTTTACAACTTTATTTTTACCCTTACCCAAGTCAAGCTCACTAAATCCCCTAAACACGCCCTGCTGGGGCTTTAGGGCCTCAAAAAACCAGAGAAGGCTTCTCACTTTCATATTCATCTCTGCCAGAATCACTATAGCCAGAAATTGGAGGTCAGCTGCCATCCCATTTGACCAACTTAAGCACAAGGTCTCCTGGCTCATGATAAATGAAAGTCTCTCGGCAGTCTTGAATGACAAAATAGTGGCCTTCGAAAAGGTCTGGGGCCTGTGGATCAGATACTTGACTGGAAATCCCTGTACGGCTCCGAGCTGAGGAGCCTTTGAGCGGCAGGGACCAGAGCTTGGGGTCTCCCCCCCCCCCCCTTTTCTTTTCCCTTTATTTTATATCTTTTTGGTTTCATAAGGAGTTTGACGAGTACTATCTGAATGCCAAGAAAGAGGTACCCAGTGTTCTCACTCGTATTACCAAACATCGGGTACTCTGCAACTGATATAATGTCTACATGTTTTGCTATTGTTATATCTGATGTGAAAACGCTAATAAAAACATTGAAACGAAAGTTCAGTGCTACACCCGGATAGATATTTTCCCTTAACCAGAAATGGACGTGAACCATCTGAGTATGCAAGGTTGGTTTCTGAGTGTACGATGCACAAACCCAGGAGGCACAGTTCACAGAGTAGTAGAAAACCCCAACTACAGCCTTCTAGGCTTGTGCATCTCCAACCTGCAGCAAAGGGGTGTGCACCCATATGTAACAGAAATTCAACAAATAATTGAAGCGTTAATTCCAAAAAAAAAAAATAGAATTGTAGCCAAACCGTGAAAGCAAAAACCAAAAAAAAAAAAAAAAAGGACAGCAAAAAGAAAGCCATACTGCTTACCAGGGATTAATTATTTGTCCATTCTCTGATGGTACAGTAACGTGGTAAATTGTTGACTGAGAGGAAGTCTGCCCTTGGCTGATAAGCAAGAAAGTGTCATCCTGCACCCACATCAAATGGTGGAAAAAAAGAGGCTGCATGTTTTCTGTTGGGACATGTAACCTGCACACAATAAAATTCTGTTAAAATCAGTTTTATGGTTAATAACTCCGCTATACTTTTTATTATTTTACCATTACTCAAATTATCTTACATCCCAACTTTCTTACAGTTGTCAAAAGTTAAAAGGGATTTTACAAGTGTACAGACAACATTAGAAATCTGAAAAGACATCCAACACTTCTCTGACAGAAATAGATAAAGAAAACATACACTATTAGGGAAAATTGGGCACCCTCTTAAAGCGGAGTTCCACCCAAAAATGGAACTTCCGCTTATCCAGTTCCCCCCCCCCCCTCCGGTGTCACATTTGGCACCTTTCAGGGGGGAGCAGACACCTGTCTAATACAAATATTTGCTCCCACTTCTGGCAAAGTCCATGTTCGGCCCCTCCTCCGTCCCCTCCACTGTCTTCTGGGAAACACACAGGTCCTAGAAGACAGCAGGGACCAGTCAGAACTAGAGGTCGACCGATATATCGGTCGGCCGATATTTGGTGTTTTTTTACTTAATCGGCATCGGCCGATTGTGCTGATAAAAAAAGGCCGATATAACTTCAGCACGACTTGCAAATGACTTCTGTAATAGAAGTCAGTGCAAGTTGCCTGAAATCTTCTGTGAAGCGACTTCTCTCTCCTCTGGGCAGCCAAATCTGATAAAAAGAACCTGAAGGATACAATGTTTACACTTATGAAAGAACTAAATTCCGTGTGTAGAAGCTCTCAGTTTAACCATTTAAAGGACTAAATCTTTTCTGACATTTGTTGCTTACAAGTAAAAATCCTGTATTTTCTGCTAGAAAATCACTTAGAACCCCCAAACATTATATATATATATATATATATATATATATATATATATATATATATATATATTTTAGCAGAGACCCTAGGGAATAAAATAGCGGTTGTTGCAATATTTTGTCACACGGTATTTGCGCAGCGGTCTTTCAAACGCAATTTTTTTTTAAAAAAATACATTAATAAATAAAATAAAAAAACTAAGCAGTAAAGTTAGCCCATTTTTTTTCGTCCAAAAGTTTTGATTACCTGTTTTTGTATATTTAATATTTAAGATATAGTTTTTTTTTTTCTAAATTCTACATACAAGTGAACTGATTGGAGGTTTGTTTTGTTTAATAAATGTTTAAATGTAAAAAAATTTCTGTATCACCTAAGGTTGCTTTCACACTGGAGCGGGCATGCGTTGACGGTAAAATGCTGCTAGTTTTAGCGGCGCTTTACCGTCATTTTAGCGGCGCTATTCGGCTGCTAGCAGGGCGCTTATAACCCAGCTAGCAGCCGAGGAAGGAGTTAAATGCGCCCCTAAAGCGCCGCTGCCGAAACGCTTTGCAGGCGCTTCGGCAGCGGTGCGCATTCATTTCAATGGGCAGGAGTGGTATACACCGCTCCAAAGATGTTGCTTGCAGGACTTTTTTTTAACATCCTGTCAGCGCATCGCCTCAGTGTGAAAGCACTCGGGCTTTCACACAGACTGCAGGGGAGCCATTTTACAGGCACTTTACAGGCGCTATTTTTAGCCCAAAAGCGCCTGAAAAAACGCCCCAGTGTGAAAGGGGTCTAACGGTTAGATTTTATGAGATGAAGGGGGGAAAAAAAAATCGGCCTAATATATCGGCCCAAAAAAAATCAGCATCACATATCGGCCATCGGCCACCAAGATTTCTAAATATCAGCATCGGCCAGAGAAAAACCCATATCGGTCGACCTCTAGTCAGAACATGCAGTGCAACTCACGCATGCGTAGTAGGGAACAAAGCTGTGAAGCCGCAAGGCTTCACTTCCTAAGTCCCTTACTGAAGTTAGCGGCGCCTGTATCCGAAGCCGAGGGACGGGTCCGCTTTGGGTGAGGACATCGCGGGCGCCCTGGACAAATGTCCTTATTTTAAAAGTCAGCAGCTGCAGCATTTGTAGCTGCTGATTTAATTAATTTTTTCCGGCGGAACTCCGCTTTAGGCTTGTAAATCACTGGACGTTTTTTTTTTCTTACCTGCAAGGTAAAGCCATAATGTGCTAGTATGCATTGCATACTAGCACATTATGTGAAACTTACCTGAAAACAAAGCATTCCAGCGACGCAATTTCATCGCTGGAGGCCGCTTTCATCTTCACCCATCTTGCTTTCAGATCGCGGACTCCAGCTTTGTGACTGGCTGGAGCCGTGATGACGTCACTCCTGCATGCATGAGCCACCGTACGCAGAACAGGGCTCTGAAAGAACGGCATGGGCGGGAGTTCCTTTAGACGCATGCGCCAGTGATGTCACTGGCTGCATGTACACTAAATATCTCCTAAACGGTGCACATTTAGGAGATATTTACACTATCTATAGGCAATCCTTATTATATCCTTACCTATAGGTAAAATTTATTGTGGGAAGTTAACTTCCACTTTAACATCCCCTGAAACCTGGGTTGCTTTGATATGCAAACACTGACTTTAGGGAGCCAAGTTGAAGGCAGGCCTCGTTAGGTAAGCTCTTGATAAAGTCAGTACTTCCTTTCAGAGTGTCGCCAGCTTTAGGGATTCAGTTGTATTCACCCTGAGCAATGCTGTTATTTATACATTTTATTTATGTTGCAGTTTGACTTAAAGCCAGCCGTAGATGGATTAAAATTCAGCCAGTTCAGCAGAAACTGGCCAAATTTTGATCAATGGGTAGGGGCTGGTGAATCGATTTTAGTCCAACCAGCCTGTCTTTTTTTTCATCCGATTACTGCCACCAGCTATAGTCGGGAGCAGAAATCATTGTGTTCTATAGGCAGGGAAACCTTCCGCTGTCAGAATACAATAGTGCAGCGAGAGGGATTTCCCTATTAACACTGACTGTGTTGATGGAGGAATCAATCGATTTTCTTTACTTCAAAAAATAATGCATAATGTATGGCCAGCTTTAGTGTATATATATATATATATATATATATATATATATATATATATATATATATATATATATATATATATATATATATATATATATATACACACACACACACACACACATATATATAGTAACCTAAAAGAAGAATGGACATTCCAATATTTATATTTTCCAACAAGAAACAAACTTTGAAACAAGCTTTCATTGAACTCTGTAGCTGCAGCCACTGTGGAGCAATTCCTCCTCAAATTAACAAGCTTGTGCATGCTGAACGCTCATATTTTATTAGGTATGCTGTATTCGCTTTGGTATGTGTATATATATATATATATATATATATATATATATATATATGCGTTGAAAGAGTATTCATGCCCCTTGAAATTTTCCACATTTTGTCATGATACAACCAAAAACGTAAATATGTTTTATTGGGATTTTATGTCATAGACCAACACAAAGTGGCACATAATTGTGAAGTGGAAGAAAAATGATAAATGGTTTTCAAAATGTTTTACTTTGTGCAACCACCTTTCCTTGCAATTACAGCTGCAAGTCTTTTTGGGTATGTCTTTATCAGCTTTGCACATCCAGGGAGTGAAATTTTTGGCCATTCTTCTTTTCAAAATAACTCTAGCTCGGTCAGATTGCATGGAGAGCATCTGTGAACAGTAATTTTCAAGTCTTGCCACAGATTCTCAATTGGATTTAGGTCTGGACTTTGACTGGGCCATTCTAACACATGAATATGATTTGATCTAAACCATTCCATTGTAGCTCTGGCTGTATGTTTAGGGTTGTTGTCCTGCTGGAAGGTGAACCTCCGCCCCAGTCTCAAGTCTTTTGCAGACTAACAGGATTTCTACTAAAATTGCCCTGTATTTGGCTCTATTCATATTCTCATCAACTCTGACCAGCTTCCCTGTCCCTGCTGAAGAAAAGCATCCCCAGGGTTCAGGGTGATGTGCAGTGTTAGTTTTCTGCCACACATAGCGTTTTGCTTTTAGGACAAAAAGTTTAATTTTGGTTTCATCTGACCAGAGCACCTTCTTCCACATGTTTGCAGTGCCATCCACATGGCTTATCGCAAACTGCAAATGGGACTTCTTATGGTTTTCTTACAACAAATGTTTTTTTCTTGCTACTCTTCCATAAAGGCCAGATTTCTGGAGTGCACGACTAATAGTTGTCCTGTGGACAGATTCTCCCACCTGAGCTGTGGATCTCTGCAGCTCCTCCAGAGTTCCCATGGGCCTCTTGGCTGCTTCTCTGATTAATGTTCTCCTTGCCCGGCCTGTCAGTTTAGGTGGACAGTCAAGTCTTGGGAGGTTTGAAGTTGTGCCATACTCTTTCCATTTTGGATGGTGGATTGAACAGTGATCCGTGAGATGTTCAAAGCTTGGAATATTTTTTTTTTTTTTATAACCTACCCCTGATTTAAACTTCTTTACAACTTATTTTCTGACCTGTCTGGTGTGTTCCTTGGCCTTCATGATGCTGTTTGTGCACTAAGGTTCTCTAACAAACATTGGAGCTCCACAGAACAGCTGTATATATACTGAGATTAAAATTACACACAGGTGGACTCCATTTACTAATTAGGCAACTTCTGAAGGCAATTGGTTCAACTAGATTTCAGTTAGGCGTATCACAGTAAAGGGGGCTGAATACAAATGCACACCACTCTTTTTAGATACAGATTTGTGAAAACTATTTTTCATTTCCTTTCCACAATTATGTGCCACTTTGTTTTGGTCTATCACATAAAATCCCAATGAAATACATTTACGTTTTTGGTTGCAACATGCCTCTTTCAAGGCTATATATATATATATATATATATATATATACACACACACACACACACACACACACATACATATACAGCACACATTAGGTTTTTCTGCTTTAGTGCAAGCATTTGTTTTTTGGTTCAGTGATCAATGTAGATATTGTATTTCAGGTCCAAAACTGGGGGGGGGGGGGAATATGCCCCGGCGCTGCCGCCATCAGGAGTAGTGACATCGGTATCACTACTCCTGTGCTTGGCGCGGCCCGTCTGGAGGGTTGCGGACAAGCCAGGACACCTCCGGAACGATGCAGAGTTTAGTACACAAAAAGCAAACCAAACCACCAGCGCAATAAGCAAATTAAGTGGCATAGTATAAACGATGGAATACGCTTTGTGTCCTGCTTTTAGAGATATGCATAGGAGCAAGTGCTTACAAGGAATTAAAGACCAATTTGCTTCAAAACTCATATGCTCTGAACAAGGTAGCCAAATTGCTTCAAACCTCTTTAAAGTGACGTTCCGCCCGCAAAAAAAAAAAAAAAAAAAAATTAAAAGCCAGCAGCTACACATAATGCAGCTGCTGGCTTTTAATAATAGGACACTTACTTGTCCTGGAGTCCAACGATGTCAGCACCGCAGCTGATGATTCCCTCAGCTGTTGGGTGCTGCCGCCGGCATTGCGTACGAGGGTACCCGGCAGTGTAGCCTCACGGCTTCACGCTAGGAACCCTACTGCGCATGCGCGAGGCCCCGCTCCTCTCTCCTACTGGCCCGGCGACAGGGAGAGGAGGAGAGAGCCCTGTGGCGATGTCACGGGCCGCGGCTCGGACTTCCACTTTTGGGTGGAGCTCCGCTTTAAGGAGTTCCTAAAAAAAGAAAAAAAAAAAGTGTCTCTCTCGTAGGAATCATACCTATTAAGATCTAAGATCCAGTTGGAAAGGGTCAGGGTGCGAAGTTCACTTAAGGGCAATTTGCCTACGGGCCACAAACAGCGCACACACAACAGTGATCCGAACTGGTGAATTAAGTGCAGCTTGGGGTAGCGCCACAATAGGTGTATCAGAGACCCTCAAATCTTAGACATGCCGGGTCAGATCTATATGTACAAACCTAAGGAAAACATTAATGTAGTTTTAATTTGTACTCTGACACATATCTTCCCAACACTATTCCAACAAAGAAATGGATTAAAAGGCATGTTGGAGTATACAAGTTTATCACAATAAGGAATGTTGTTGACTCCAAACAAAAATCAGCACATAGATGAAATCACAGGAAGTCACAAGTCACCAAAACCTACCTGAACTCCTTTTCTAGGATTGGAGTCTTTGTAGATGCTTTGAATCCATTTCCTCCTCCTATTTTTACAACAGATTCCTTAACAGCATCAATTCCTATAAATACATGAAAATGACTTATAACACTTATTGAACTTAAAGTATAACTAAGAGCCCTTTCACACTGGGGCGGTTTGCAGGCGTTATTGCACTAAAAATAGCACCTGCAAACCGACCTAAAGCTGCCGCTACTGTTTGTTCAGTGTGACAGCCCGAGGGCTGTCACACTGAAGCGGTGCGCTGGCAGGAGAAAAGAAAAAAACTCCTGCAAACCGCATCTTTGGAGCGTTGTATTCACCGCTCCTAAAACGCTCCTGCCCATTGAAATCAATGGGGCAGCACGGCTGCACCGCGGCTATAGCCGCGCTATGCGAGCTGTTTTAACCCTTTTTCGGCCACCAGCGGGGGTTAAAACCGCACCGCTAGCGGCCGAATACCGCCGCAAAAACAACGGTAAAGCAGCGCTAAAAATAGCGCTGTTTTACCGCCGACGCCCCCACCGCCCCAGTGTGAAAGCAGCCTTAAGGCAAAACGTTTGTTTTTTTGTTTTTTTTTAGTATTGGATAGAGTAGAGAGAATTTAGAACGCTTTTCAGTTTGAACTGCTGTCTGTGCCCCCCGTTAGGGAGATTTACTTTCTCTTTTTGTCCTGTTCACCATTATCATAAAAAAGGAAAGTAAGAGAAAATCCCACATTTTGGGTTGTCCCCTGTAAAGTAATAGAGGAGAAGTCTTCCAATGGGGACATTAGTTCTGGCAATTTGGGGATCCCAAAGTAATGTCCTTAATTTGCAGGGATTTCCTCTCGCTTCCTGTTTGGCTATGGGATAGGAAGTGAAGAGAAATCTCTGCAATGGGACACAGAAATTTGAACGGGGTTCCAAAAAAAATAAAAATAAAAAAGGCTTTGCCTGTAGTTCTACTTTAAAACAGACCTGGGAGAGAAAAAAAAAATAATTACATACAGTTCATAAAGCAAGAAAAAAAATGTTAGCTCTTATATATAAATAGTGGAGGTTAGAAATACAGCGCATGGTGAAAAGTCCATTTAAGGATAGTTATATTACTGCATAAATACAGTTAGTATTACCAACCCACCATGTCTGAAGATGTAAACTGTATTACTGTTGTCAAGTACCGCCAGGTCACTACTCTTCTCAGGATCCATGTGGAAGGCAACCTCATTCACTGAACGAGGGAACTGCATGTGAAATGTGTACATTGGAGGAGGGACCACGGATTGGACAAAAGAGTTCACCAGGACTTTATCTGCACAATAAATTAGAATGTCATTTCATTTTTGCTGCATAACAATTAAGTCTCAGCATACAAAATACAAGGGGCAATTTATATAATAAATATGTCTCATTGCTCCTGTCTTTCTATATGGCAAAGATAATGAACATCAAGTATTTCAGTACATTTAGAAATAAAAAGAAAAAGCTTTTGCAAAGCGAATATATTCATGAGTAAAAAAGAATGGGAAAAGAACACTACTAAACAAAACGTGGAAAAGGATTCTTTTCTTTAAATATGGCAGTGCAAAAAGCAATAATAATGTGGAAATTTAAGTAACATATAGCACACAAATTGAATGATAACTTTTAACTCCTTGCAAATGCGTTACAGTATTTTATATAGTATTTGCGGTTTCAGTTTGGTCTGTGTGCTTGTTTTGACAGACAAAGCACAAAAACCATGAAACTCATTGCATTTTTTCTTTCAGCCTGCTAAGTGAACTTAAAGCGGGGTTCCACTCAAATTTTTAATTTAATCTTACCCCCTTCAGTTAATTGCATAGATGTTCAAATGGCGCACGAAAATTTTTTTATTGCTGTAATTACCTTTATATTGTACTTTATTGCGGCACTTCCTGTCTCTCCTCCTATGGGAGTAGGCGTGTTTTTTTTGCCTTTCCCCGGCACCGCACTGTCTCCTGGGAGCTTAGTGTCAGGCTTCCCAAGATTCAGTGCGGGAACAATGATCATGCATGTGAACAAGCTGTGAATGAACAGCATTCACCACATCCAGGAAATCAATGCTTGTGGGCTTCACATGCCCATAAGCAAGATTGAAACAGCCAGCATCACATTTTTTAAGTTATTCTTCAGTACGAAAACAGACAGAGGCGGAAATATTACACCCAAACTGAGTATTATTTTGGGATTAGCAAAGTGTCTCAATGACCTAAAAAAAAAAAAAAAAAGAAGATTGGTCGCCGCACTCCCGCTTTAAATACACAATGGCTTTCTCTTCTCCCTACTTAATTTTTTTAAATAAAGCCAAGAAAGGATTGCTGCTTTCTTTGCGTTTTCTGCTCACACTAGAGTGGGATATAAATGTTACAGGGGACATGGCTATCAGCACTGTCATTAGTGCACCAAAGCCTGTAGCTTATCAATCAGTATTTGGTCACACTCAGCCCTATCCACCGTTTTCTGGATTGACAGAAACCTTCCAATTCTGAACTGCAGTATGTGAGAGGGGGAGAACACAAGATACAAATAAAGTAGAATTTACATATTTTTCTATTAAAATGCTTATGACTGTATTTAGAAACAAAGTAATAAACATGGGACCAATCCTACCTCCATCAATAACAGCCACGTCAGCCTGACATCCTGGGCTCTGCCCACTGCTGCGGTCTGTGCTCCAACACCAGTCGTACTGAAAGTACTGCCATCCAACGCACACCACGTGTAGCCTGTATGAGATCTCAGGATCCCAAGCCACAGATATAACTTTACTGTCATCATTATTCCCAAAATGTAAATTTTGTTTGAGGTACCAATGATAATTTCCAACAACCCACAGCTGAACTGCAAAAAAACAGAAAGAAAAACATTCAAAGTCGTTACCATGTTGCTGCCTTCAAATGAGAAAAATGTACTGCTGTGCTTACTCTTGTAGTGACTGGGGAATCGTGTTCATTTGTAAAAAATGTTTCACATATACACAGTTGTGGGTGTACACACAGGGCAATATAAAATAACAGTTTGAATGGTTAAAAATGTAAAATAAAATTAAAGCGTTTAAAAATTAAAAAAGGATCCTGTAAGAAATACATTTTTCCTCAGTTTAGGCCAATAAGTATTCTACATATTTTTGGTTAAAAAAAAATGCAATAAGCGTATATTGATTGGTTTGCGCAAAAGTTATAGCATCTACAAAATAGGGGTTAGATTTATGGCATTATTATTATTTATTTTTAATTTTTTTTTACTAGTATTGGCGGTGATCTGCGATTTTTATCGGGACTGCGATATTGCGGCGGACAAATTGGACACTTTTGACACATTTTTGAGATCATTGACAATTATACAGTGATCAGTACTATAAAAATGCACTGATTACTATATAAATGTCATTGGCAGGGAAGGGGTTAACACTAGGGGGCAATCAAGGGGTTAACTGTGTTCCCTAGGTGTGTTATAACTGAAGGGGGGATGGGACTGACTAGGGGAGGAGAGAGATCGGTGTTCATATTTAATACGAACACACGATACGTCTCCTTTCCCCTGAGAGAATCGGGATCTGTGTGTTTACACAGATTCCGGTTCTCGTTCTGTCATGAGCGATCGCGTGTCATCGCACCTGCCGGGCACTCGCATTGCGCCCCCTACAGCGTCTTAAAGGGCCGACATGCAGTTACGGCGGCTCGCCCAGGGGAGCCAACTTGCCGCAGTAAAACTGCGGCGGCCGGTTGGTAACTGGTTAAAGCATGTTATATAGCACACTGCTTGTGCTGTGTCATTTGGCCCCCTGTAACACCTGGCTGATTCTGCCTGGTTCTGCCCTCCCCCTGTAAACTGACAACGGTGTATCATGGCTGCTGAGCCCTGACACCATGGTCAGTTTACATGCCTCCGTCACCCGCTGTTATCTGCAGCTCCTTTAGTTCTCCCTTTGTCCTCCTCCCCCTCCCCTGCCTGCCTTTCAGCTCTCCTCTGCTGCTCCTCTCCCTGCTGCTTCAAAACTATCTGACCTTTATATCATCCATCTGTCAGATAAAAAGCTGTATCCTAGTGCCTGTGCTTCATTAAAAAATAAATAAACAGGCGTCTCCCACGATAACGTGACTCCAGGCTCTCTCCTCCTCGCCTGACATAAGCAGGGGAATCTCAGCCCCGCCCGCTGGAGCTATCAGACAGGGAGAGCAGAGAGCCCGGAGTCACGTGATCGCTGGGAGATGCTGTAAAAACAGCTAGAGATTGGCTTTTCTTTTATAAAGCACACGCACTAGGATACAGCTTTTTATCTGACAGAGGGGATGATATAAAGATGGGATAGTGGCATAAAAACCACTTTAACCCAAAACTAGTGGAATTACAGTGCCTTGAAAAACTATTCACACCCCTCGAGATTTTCCACATTTTGCCATGTTACAACCAAAAACGTAAATGTATTTTATTGGGACTTTATGTGATAGACCCACACAAAGTGGCACATAATTGTGAAGTGGAAGGAAAATGATAAATTGTTTTCCAAATTTTTTACAAATAAATAATTGAAAAATGTAGCACGTATTTGTATTAAGGCTGCTTTTACTGGAAATGGAAAAAGAGTATGGCACAACTGCAAACCTACCAAGACACAGCCGTCTACGTAAACTGACAGGCCAGGCAAGGCGAGCATTAATCAGAGAAGCAGCCAAGAGGCCCATTGTAACTCTGAAGGAGCTGCAGAGATCCACAGCTCAGGGGGGAGAATCTCTCCACAGGACAACTATTAGTTGTGCACTCCACAAATCTGGCCTTTATGGAAGAGTGGCAAGAAGAAAGCCATTGTTGAAGGAAAGCCATAAGAACTCCCATTTGCAGTTTGCTATAAGCCATGTGGATGGCATTGCAAACATGTGGAAGAAGGTGCTCTGGTCAGATGAGACCAAAACTGAACTTTTTGGCCTAAAAGCAAAACACTGTGTGGCGGAACACAAACAGTGCACAACACCCTGAACACACTGTCCCCACTGTGAAACATGGTGGTGGCAGCATCACATTGTGGGGATGCTTTTCTTCAGCAGCGACAGGGAAGCTGGTCAGAGTTGATGGGAAAGGTGGATGGAGCCAAATACAGGGCAATCTTAGAAGAAAACCTGTTAGAGTCTGTAAAAGACTTGAGACTGGGGTGGAGGTTCACCTTCCAGCAAAACAACGACCCTAAACATACAGCCAGACCAACAATGGAATGGTTTAGAACAAAGCATATCCCTGTGTTAGAATGGCCTAGTCAAAGTCCAGACCTAAATTAAATTGAGAATCTGTGGCAAGACTTGAAAATTGCTGTTCACAGATGCTCCTATTCAAATCTGACAGAGCTTGAGTTATTTTGCATATGGGGCAAGAATGGGCAAAAATGTCACTCTAGATGTGCAAAGCTGGTAGAGACATACCCAAAAAGATTTGCACTGTAATTGCAGCGAAACGTGGTTCTAAAAAGTATTGACATAGGGGGGCTGAATACAAATGCACGCCACACTTTTTAGATATTTGTGGAAAAAAAAATTGAAAACAATTTATAATTTTCCTTCCACTTTACAATTACAGTATGTGCCACTTTGTGTTGGTCTATAACATAAAATCCAAATAAAATACATTTCCATTTTTGGTTGTAACATGACAAAATGTGGAAAATGTCAAGGGGTATGAATACCTTTTCAAGGCACTGTACAGCTATGGCAGCACAGGCAGCTGTTTTGGGGTTTGCTCTACAGGGGGACCCAGTTGGTGCTCTAGGCATCAGAGGTGGGCTGGGTCAGGTGGCAGATGCAGTCAGTGTCCCTGTTGCTTGTTTGGGGTACCTATCCATCCAACTTATGGCACCTGCCAAGTTTTTTCCTAGGTTCTGGCGCAACATGCTGCAAAGTTTATTCCAGTACCTGGTGCTGGTAACTGACTTTAGATGTTACAAAGCCTGATATGACACAGTCGCACGTCGCAAGGGTAGTCTATAAAAAACGTCTTCAATGCGCCCTGTGGTGCCCCGTCTGAAAAGGTTAAAGGAGAAAACTGATCTGAGGTCTGAAGGAGTTAGAGGGGCAGGGGGGGAACCTGTAATAAGGTCAGATGTTTTCTTTCTAACACTAATTCTATGAATTTTTTCAAGCAACTGATCCTTGGAAAAAAAATAAAAATATAATATAATAATTCTATATATATATAGAATTAATATTAACTACTGACACCATGTTTGCTTTCTGACTACTAATGTTGGAGAAATTTTTACTCCCTCTAATGCTGTTTTTTCCCAACCCATAATGCTGAGGCATTTTCATCTCATCGATCACTGCCACAAGGCAATTTGTTTACACTGGTCGATAATGCCAGGCATTTTCTCTTCCACTAAACAATGTCAGACATTTTTTTCTCCCACTGAAGAAAGATGCCAGGCAGTTTTTATCCCACTGATCACCAACAGTGCGGCATTTTTTTCTCCTACTGACCAATAACACCAAGGCGTAACAAGAACCTTCAGGGCCCCGATGCAAGAAACCATAAAGGGCGCCCCTGGCCGCTGGAGCCCTTTCATCTGGTCTGGATTTGAGTGCCATTGTTTGCAACGTTAAAGCAGAATTATAAGCAAAATTTTTTTTCATTTTGGATAGAGTAAGGGAGGGTTATAACCCGTAAGGATTTTTTTTGCCACCTGTGTCCATTGAGGAGATTTACCTTCACTTCCTGTCCCATAGACAAAAAAAAAAAAAAAAAAAAAGGAGGAAATCCCTGCAAATTAAGGGAATTCCTTAACTCCAGGTCACCAGAACTAGTGTCCCCCCCATAGGAAGATGACTATTACTTTTCTGGGGACAACCCACAATTTGGGATTTTCTTCTATTTTCACTTTCAATGATAATGGTAAACAGAACAGACATCGAGAGTAAATCTTACCTCCCACACAGACAGCAATAAAAACTGACAAGTGTTCTAATCCCTCTCCACTCCATCCAAAACTAAAAAATATGTTTTGCATTTAGTTATATTTTAAATCACAAAAGTTGCAAGGAAGTTACAAGGAAATCACAAGCAAGTCTCACAACTGGGGCTGCAGAAGTGTGAACCGAGCCTTATGGTCCCACAGCCATCTTGGGGTCCCTGCATGGTGGTGGAACGCCAAGTCCCAGTTGCATGTGCAACCTCTGCAAACCTGGTAGTTCTGCATTACCGGACGTTTTCCCCACTGACCACCAACGTAGGGTAATTTTGTTTTCTTTTCACTGACCAGCATTGCAAGGGGTGCTGTGTTACATAATTCTGTTACCTTTCCAATGCAGGTGAAATTGTCATGGTCATTGCAAAGGGGCCCTCCCAACCCTCACTATATCCACCTTGTCAATACTCTGGGGGATCAGATTTCTAATGAAAGCAGAAGAATCGGGACATCCATCTGATGCTTGCATGCATTTTAAGATGCCGTCTAATATACCTTTTGGACAAAGTCAGAAGATACTTCTCCCTTCTCACTGCAGCATTCCCCTTAATGATACAAGATCTCTCTCTACAGCTGGCTACTTATCAGAACATTTTCTTTCATCATTATTACAAATGAATTGTCCTCAGTAAATTGTCTCCATGCATTTTACATACATATAGGACCAGTGTTTCTCAACCTTTTTTCAGTCAAGACACCCTTTAAAATTATGGACAATCTTGAGGCACCTATCCTAATAGTTTTACATAATACATCAACACCCACACATGTAGGACACCCAACGTTGGAGGTGATTTATTCTTCCAAATCCAATACACTTTTGCACACTGGTACTGACTAGTATTCCAATGTTTCTCTTCTCCCTCAGTTTTTCTCCATCCCTCAGCTAAAGTGACCCCAGAGCTGACAGAAAAGGGGAAGGGGAGGGGTCATTGGTTGTTAGGACGCCAGAGGCTAGAAGGTCATAATGGTGTACAATGAAATCCTGTAGCTTTGTGTAACTAAAAGGCAGGCTTCATCCATCTGCTGGCTTGTATACAATTTTGGGGCAATTTTTATGCATTTTGCCAAGGCACCCCTGAAGAAAACACAGGGCACCCTGGTTGAAAAAGGCTGACCTAGACAATGTACTAAGGACAATATGTTAGTACTGGCAACTATATAAAGCTTCCTGGTTGAGGAGGCATAGTTGCTTTTAGAAAAATTTGTTTTATTTACATTGGCAGATATATACAGGTAACCCTGTTTACCACCTGCCAGCCCACTTTTTCTTCCTCTCATCTTAGAAAAAGGAGTTTTTATCACTCCATAGAAAGTTACCATAAGTATGAGGTTTTGTGTCATCCTTTTCAATGTCTTGAAGCCAGACTGCTAAAACTGTTGAGTCTGAATTCCACAGAAGTTCTTTCACCTGTTAAAGACAAATCGAGTGTAAGGGGCTACATAGCACTGTTTTTGTGTGCATAACATAACCAAGAAAATAGCATTTTCAAAAATCCAGTTCATTCTAAAGAAGTTATCGGATCACTTCAAATGAACCAGTAGTTCATAGATGCTTTAATACAAAATTGATATTCGTATTTAAGCTCAGCTATCTCATAACTGCCTTGTTCTCAGCTTTAATACCCGTGTCTACAGACAAATCTCACAATTACTACTTAAGGTGATATTAAAGCTTTGGATTTTTTTTACACTAAAATAATAAACATGTCGTCATTTAAAGAAATGGAACAGCAACCACTCTCCTACCCAACTGAGGGGAAGATCAGGTTGAGGGCGTTTATTCCTTGCGGCAGGTAGGAGCGCCCAGAGTATCTTCCGGTATCCATACTACCAGTGAGATTGCCATTGCTGTCCCATTATATCCACAAAGGCCCATATTGACCACCTTATATGGGGTCATAACCATTTCAATATACCCATGGACTGTGGCCGTTTTACATATGAGCTCTTTGGAACTGGTTTACACATTTGATGGATTTTTATTGCATTGCACAGAATTTCATTTTTATCAGCAACTTTGAATTTACTTATTTGCACCATGCACTTTATTACACATAATTTTGAGCGCTATTCAGAGCAGCCAGGTCTGTGCAGCAGCACAACGTCTGTTCATGAAATGTTTCTGGTACTATATGTTCCATGATACCTTTCAATCGTTTTTTTGAAGATGTGCTACTAATTTACCCACTTGCCGACCGCAATACGTATATATACCTTGCAGTCTACATGTAGCTTACCGGGATTATGGCTGAAGATATCAGCCATAACCCCAATACTGTTTTATTCTGCAGGCGGCCGGTTTTCTCATAAAAACTGGTCAGAGTGGCTCATGAGCCACTGGACTGGTTTCCGAAGCGGCGGGAGGGGATCTCCCCCCTCCTGCCGGTGTTTCTCGGGCTTACCGTTTCCACCAAGAAATGATCTGATGGTGCAGCCAGCTGCTCCAACAGGCGATCAAAAATTTAAAACTCTTTAATCAACTATGGCCTTGGAGGACAGGAGCGACATCATTAAGTCACTTCCAGTCTAGGCTGGAAGGAAAAAAAAAAAAATTAAAAATATTTAACCCCAGATCTCTCCATAAAGAGGACCTGTCATCCTTATTTCTATTACAGGGTATGTTTACATTCCTTTCAATAGAAATAAAAGTAATAGAAAAATAAAAAGGGGACAGTGTAAAAAATAAAAAGTAAAATAAATAATAATGAAAAAAAAATCGAAAGCGCCCCCATCCCTCCGTGCTCATGTGCAGAAGCGCACGCATATGTAAACAGTATTTGAACCACCCATGTTAGGTATCGCCACAAATGTTAGGGTAGGAGCAATAATTCTAGCTAGCTCTAGACCACCTCTGTATCACTAAACAGGTAATCTGTAAAGGCGTTTAAAGCATCACCTATGGAGGTTTGTAAGTATCGTAGCTTGTCGCATTCCACAAGCATGCACAATTTTAAAGCATGCTATGTTTGATATCAATTTACTTGGTGTAACATCATTTTTCACATTATACAAAAAAATTGGAGTAACTATTGTGCTTTGTTTTAAATTCATTAAAGTGTATTTTTTCCCCAAAAATAACATTTGCAAAACTGCTGCACAAATACCGTGTGACAAAAAATTGCAACAATCGCCATTTTATTCCCTAGGGTCTTTGCTAAAAAAATTTTTAAAAATGATGTAGAATGTTTGGGGGTTTTAAGTTATTTTCTACTGGGCAAAACCTTTTTTTTCCATTTTGGATAGAGTAATGGATAATTATAACCCCTGTCAATTTACAGTTGTGCTCATAAGTTTACATACCCTGGCAGAATTTATGATTTCTTGGCCATTTTACAGAGAATATGAATGATAACACAAAAACATTTCTTTCACTCATGGTTAGTGTTTGGCTGAAGCCATTTATTATCAAATCAACTATGTTTACTCTTTTAAAATCATAATGGCAACAGAAAACTACCCAAATGACCCCGATCAAAAGTTTACATACCCTGGTGATTTTGGCCTGATAACATGCACACAAGTTGACACAAAGGGGTTTGAATGGCTATTAAAAAGGTAACCATCCTCACCTGTGATCTGTTTGCTTGTAATTAGTGTGTGTATGTAAAAAGGTCAATGAGTTTCTGGACTCCTGACAGACCCCTGCATCTTTCATCCAGTGCTGCACTGATGTTTCTGGATTCTGAGTCACGGGGAAAGCAAAAAAATTGTCAAAGGATCTGCGGGAAAAAGTAAAAGGAGTCAACAAGGTCTATGATGAAAGGTACGGAGGTTGATCGCTGATATTTTGGGATGTGTGAGCTACAAAAGGCACAGGAAAAGGCTACAAAAGGCCACTCTGGGAAGATCTCAAACGTGCAGTTCATGCAAGACAGCCCAAGAATTTACAGGAACTGGAGGCTTTTTGCCAAGAGGAATGGGCAGCTTTACCATCTGAGATGATAAAGAGCCTCATCCACAAATACCACTAAGGACTTCAAGCTGTCATTGATGTTAAAGGGGGCAATACACGGTATTAAGAACTGGGGTTCATTTGGGTAGTTTCTGTTGCCATTATGATTTAAAAAGAGTAAACACAGTTGAATGATAATAAATGGCTTCAGCCAAACACTAACCATGAGTGAAATAAATGTTTTTGTGCCATCATTTATATTCTCTGAAAAAAACGGCCAAGAAATCATAAATTCTGCCATGGTATGTAAACTTATGAGCACAGCTGTATTTTTGCCATCTGTGTCCTATTGGGGAGAGGTGGGGGTGGGGGGGGGGGACTTCCCTTGACTTCCTGTCCCACAGCTAAAACAGGAAGTGAAAGGAAATCCCTCCAAATGGAAGGAATCCCTTGTTACCAGGATCACCAAAACTAGTGTCCTTATTGGAAGATTTCCCCTCTACTCCTGTTCTAGTGACAACCCAACATTTGCGATTTTCTTTTACTATCATGCTGGTTATTAACAGTAAACACAACAAATAGAGAGGGTGAATCTCCCTAACAGGGACACAAGACAGCAATAAAAACCTGACAGGTATTCTAACTCTAACTTTGTGTACAAGATTTTGTATATATCGAATTTAACCACCTTAGAGCTGTGGTGCAATGTTTAGTGTTCCTGTCCGGCATACAATGGAGCAGGAGTTCAAGGCTGCTTATTTTGCCGTTTTGAAAACTATTAAAAGCCAAAACTTTGCTAAAAAAATACATTGCACAGTTAAAATGCAATTTATTTTTTCTTAAATAAAATAAAAACTTTATATATTTTATTTTTTTATAAATCGCTACCCAGTCTTGAACTCCATACATACTCCATACATACACACACAAGTCTAATTCAATAACCATTAGACTACACAATCTCTCAATTATATTTAGCTTCAGAAAAGCCAAAGCCGGAACAGGACCAGACAAGCTTTCATCCCTGCTGACAATGATCACGAGGACAGAGAGAGTAAATCTCCCTGCCGAGGACAACAGAAAAAACTGGAAAAGGGTACTGACCCCTCACCACTTTATCCAAAACTAAAAGTTTTGGCATAAAATAAACATTAACTCTGTAATGTATTCTACAGCACCTGTTCACCACATGCTTATCTTTTAAGAATATTCAGAATTTTTCAAAAAAGTGCCTTGAGTTGACGTCCATTTTTCTAGTTTTTCTTTTTCATTATTCCTGTATATTATTGTGTTACTTCATAGCTAGCTAGTTGCTAGGCCGCAACATACCTGAACTTCACCTTTTGCAAAAGGTAAGGTAAACTCTCCATGCACAAGCCCATTTTTCTCAAAGAAAATTACATCATGTTTGTTGGGTTTGCTCTGTGTAGAAGCAATCAGACTTCCAGAAGGTCTGTAATTAAATACAATATAAAAAAGACAGGCAACTGATTACAGTAACTTCAAATTGGTTCCATAAACAAGCCCCTTTCCCAGACACACCCTCAGCACTCTCGGTTTACCTACCCACTGTCAGAAGTAAAGTAAAGTAGCAGTGGGGGGGGGCACTCATGCAGGCTCTCTCTCTAACCTCGCTATTGATACAGACAGCAGGACTCGGCCCCACCTCCCCTCACTGTTTTTTATTGACAGTAGATGGAGCCAATGGCTCCTGCTGCCTCAGCAAAGCTTGTGAGCCAGGAAGTAAGGGGAGAGAAGAGCTGCAGGCGGGCACAGCGCTGGATCAAATAAGGGCTCAGGTAAGTAAAAGGGGGGGAGAGGGAGGACACTGATGCCTAAACATTTACCTTAATGCAATTCTGCAACTTCCAAACTTTAAGCTTCTGATTGCCCAAAAGAGGCAAGAAAATAAAACACAAATAAAGCATTATTACATTACCCTAAAAAGTATACCATTAGTCTCTGTTCACCATCTGTGCGGCTGCATGCAGGGCAGCCCATTCATTTAAATGGATTGCCCTACCCATGAAAAATGCCAGGGAAGAAGTCCATGACCCTTTTTTTTCTATTTACGCCACGTCAAGCCACATTTTGCTGTGAAACCATGCAGTTTGGCCCATGTTTTCAGTAAAGGGAACTTCCCTTCTAGACTGTTGTCACCAAAAGATTTACCCTTACCTCTTGTTCTGGAAGATCTACCCTCACCTCTTACTTTGGTGACAACTCTAAAAATGTTATATTTCCCATCACTTTCTGTCTCAATGACAATGGTCAACAGGAAAACTAGGGAGGGTCAACCTACCCCCCCCCCCAGAGAGGTAAACATAAAAAGTTGAAAGTGGTTCTAATCTTTCCTGTTTTATAAAGCAAGTCGAATATGTGAAAACAACCATAAGTCATATAGTAGAGTTTAATTAGCTCTATCCCCCCCCCCCCCCACAAAAAAAAAAAAAAACTGTATAAAAAATGTACCCGACATATAAAGTTTATTGGCTTGAGCTTATTTCACACAGTTGATGTTTTAAAAGGACAAGGTCGTCTTTACAGAAAAACGAATAAAATGTAGATATTTTTGCAGAAAATAAAATGTTAGTTTTTTCCTGCAGGAGCCTGGAAAGCATTGCACCTGCAGTTTCTGTTTGAAAGCCAGAGAATGTCAGTGGACTACAAGAGCAGTCATCAGCACATCCAGAACCCATTGAATCTACAAATCGGTCAGCTGTGAAGGCAAACGGTACTTGAATTGTATCCATGCTTTGTGGGCAGAGCCCCGCTGTTTTTAAAAAGTGACAGTGGAGGGGGGGGGGGGGAAATCAGGGGCAGGAGCTGCCACATGTTCCAAATGTGAACTTAAACTTTAAAGCTCAGTCTTCTATCCAATGTCAAAATCTTATGGTTTACCCCTTGCCAGCCAACTTGGGCTTAAATACTGCTTAAAATGGAACTTTACCAATAACAACTTCATTAAAAAAAAAAAAAAAAAAAAAAAAAAAAGGTTCTCTAAGCTTAAATTTGCACAATATTGTGGTGCCGGCTACAGAAGCCCGGTTGGAGCGGGGATTTTGGACTAATAAGCAAGCCATAAATAGAATGGGTGGATGGTTTCCATCCACTTGATAAAAACGCGATTATTTTGGCATAAATTTACAATGCAGGATCATACTGAGGATAAAGTCTAGTGAAGAAGAAATAAACTTACTTCCAGCACAGCGACTGTTCCAAGCCTTCCACTGCTTCACTGGTAGACTGCAGGGAGAGTTCTCTGTTCCACACCCTGATCTTGCGGGAGCCTGGGAAACCATGCAAAGACATGCAACAATGCAGTAATACTTTTTGACACGTGCTTTTTTTCTTTTTTTTTTATGTGCCTGTATGTGGGGGCAGGGGACTTTTAAAAGTTTTTTTTATTGTATTATTTAAACTTTTTTTGCTTTTCTAACTGTATTGGTGTTACAAGGGAGCTGATAAGTCCCCTATGTGATAACATAGTGCAGGTGACAGGTTCTCTTTAGCGGTATATCATTATTAGACCCTTAAAATGCCACCCCAGACTCTCCTCAACCAAAGCACAAACTGTGTGCTCACACTGCTGTTTTCCCCACAAGAGTCGCAGAGGATGTAACAGTTCTGAACCCAGGTTCATTCATTGCAGTGAAGGTCAGTGAATAGACTTTTGCTAATCTCTCGCCACTCACTTATCCTAAATGTTTTGGTTTTTTTTTTTTATTTCTTAGGTCCAGGCTTACAAGTTGAACAAAAAACAAAAAATTTCAACTGCATCCTTAGTTTGCTTACAACATGCTGTTGCTGTCTTATAACCGTTATGGCGGCAGAAGTAAAAGGGTTAAACATATTCCAGGGAGTGTTAAAAGTCTGGATTTTTAATATTTCATTTCTAACTATTATAAATTATATTAGAGTTATATAAAGTTATATTATAACTTTAATTTAAGAAAAGAAAGCGGGCTGAATGGAAACCCGAAAGGGTAGTCACACAAGGGTTACCCAGTAAGTATAAACACGGATTTAACAAACAATTAAGCAAATACAGGGAAACTTATTTTTTTACAAAAAAAGGATTAAAAGAAACTTCCACCAATACCACTGTTAAAATGACAACATTGTCAAAGCCAAAACTAGCAGCTGTTCACACCGCACATACCAACAAGCATGCTCACAGTGAAAATATGCCTCCTTTCAAAAGTGGACAAGGATGGATTGTTGGGATATACCCCTTATAGACTATGCAACTAAGGGTCATGCGAAGGCCACCTAAGCCCACACACAGATGCTGCAGGTGATCCCAGCTTTACATACTATTGACTGTCTTTAAGCCCCATCGTGTATACCATCCTCTGCATCCGAGCCACCCTGAGCTCTGTCCCATGGTATAGTCTTTGGCTGAACAGCAAGACTAACACTCATCTGGATTCAATCGTTTTGAGTGCACTAGTGCTATTAGTGACCATGAGCTTTATCCAATTCTCCCAATGTGTTAGTCATTTAGAGAAAGGTCCCCATTAGCCTCAGTATTTCACGGAGGTTTTAAACTAAAAACTCTGGGATCGCCTGCAGCATCTGTGTATGAGTTTGGGTGGCTTTCACATGACCCTTAGCTTCATAGTCTATAAGGGGTATATCCTGTGATCCCAACGATCCATCCCTGTGCTCTTTTGAAAGGAGGCCTACTTTCACTATGAGCATGCTTGTTGGTGTGTGCAGTGTGAGCAGCTGCTAGTTTTGCCCTTGACAACGTTGTCATTTTAATAGTGGTATTGCTGGATGTTTTTTTAATATTCTTTTGTATTTGCATAATTGTTTAATAAAGCAGTGTTTCTACTTATTGTTTGACCCGTGTGTGACTACCATTTTGGGTTTTCTTTCAGCCCCCTTTCCTTTTTATGTGCATGTTTTGGGTCACTTGGGTCACACAGTGTATTCCTGGTGAGTCAGTACACATGGTATTTTGGTAACTGCACTATTACCTTACCTTTCGGTAGAGAGTAGTGGTAAATGATTCTTATGCCCCGTACACACGGTCGGATTTTCCGACGGAAAATGTGCGATCGGAGCGTGTTGTCGGAAAATCCGATCGTGTGTGGGCTCCATTGGACTTTTCCCATCGGAATTTCCGACACACAAAGTTTGAGAGCAGGATATAAAATTTTCCGACAACAAAATCTGATTTTGTTGTCGGATTTTCCGTGTGTACGGGGCATTACTCTGAATGGTTCAAGGTTATCAGTGGTGTACCCCAAGGTTCAGTGTTGGGACCCTTATAGGGCGTACACACGGTCGGACTTTGTTCGGACATTCCGACAACAAAATCCTAGGATTTTTTACGACGGATGTTGGCTCAAACTTGTTTTGTCTACACACGGTCGCACAAAGTTGTCGGAAAATCCGATCGTTCTAAACGCGGTGACGTAAAACACGTACGTCGGGACTATAAACGGGGCAGTGGCCAATAGCTTTCATCTCTTTATTTATTCTGAGCATGCGTGGCACTTTGTCCGTCGGATTTGTGTACACACGATCGGAATTTCCGACAACGGATTTTGTTGTCGGAAAATTTTATCTCCTGCTCTCCAACTTTGTGTGTCGGAAAATCTGATGTAAAATGTCCGATGGAGCCCACACACAGTCGGAATTTCCGACAACACGCTGCGATCGGACATTTTCCATCGGAAAATCCGACCGTGTGTACGGGGCATTACGTTTTAATAAATTGAGAAACGATATAGGGTTTTGGATTAAAAGTACCATTTCGGTGTTTACAGAGGACACCAAGCTATGCAGTGGGATAACATCCCTACAGGATGTCTCCAATTTACAAGTCGACCTTAATGCTCTGTTTAATTGTGGCAAATGAGGTTTAATGTTGATTAATATGAAGTTATGCACTTGGGGGCTAAGAATATGCATGCATCTTACAGTTCCTTGAAAAAGTATTCATACCTTGAAATTTTCCACATTTTGTCATGTTACAGCCAAAAACGTAAATGTATTTTTTTTTTTTTTTTTTGAAAATCTTTTTTATTGTATTTTTAGACAAACAAAGAAAAATAAAGATAACAAAACCATACACAAATATTAACAGTGCTCAACAATTTTTCGTATGTTGAATAGATTTCAAGTCATTTATGGCTTCATGTATGTTTTTAGTCGGTGTGCAGCAAGGCATGTAGGATTATTAATGTCTCTTTCCCCTTTTTTAAAGTATGTTATATCATTGTCATGTATAGTATCCTCCACTCTCCCTCCTAGGCACAACTGGATATGTTTATTAGTATGATTATCTGTTCACCTTATTTATTATTCCCTATCTTCAGCCTTCAAGCCGTAGTTGGTTCATCAAGCCAAGCACGCCAAATTTTGTCATATTTCTGGGGGCACCCTCTATTTGTATATGTGTCTTTGTATAATGGAAGACTCTCATTGACGAGACGCCTCCATTGGGCCAAGGAGGGTACCGTAGGTTTTTTCCAGTGCATAGCAATGTTTTTCCGGGCATAAAAGAGTAGCAGCCCAATTAAGGTTCTTTTTGCCACTGTTGGCACCAATGTCTCCACCAGGCCCAGAAGACACACCTCCATCGTCGCCGGCGTCGCGACCGAGGCCACCAGATTAATCGTATCTAGCACCTCGGTCCAATACCGCCGCACGATAGGGCAGGTCCAAAAAATATGTGTAAAGTCTCCCGGTGAGGCGTGACACCTCCAACACTCAGCCGAGTGTTCAGGTTTCATTTTATGAAGTCTATATGGTGTAAAGTATGCTCTATGCACTATTTTAAATTGCACTAGTCTGTCTCTTAATGAAACCAGGGATCTAAAGGGGAAATCCCACACATCGTCCCAGTCATCGTTGTCCAGTGTTGGAATGTCCCTTTGCCAGCGGGACCACAATTTGTCCATGGGTTGGAGAGACACAAATATCAGGTGTTCATAAAGGTGAGAGGTTGGTTTTTCGGCGCATCTAGTGCGGAGTGTCTTTTCCAACCCGGACTGGACAACCACGCAGGAGGACCGCGGGTATTGTGTGGTAAAAGCATGAGAAAGTTGTAGGTATCGGAATATGTAATAATTTGGTATATTATACAACTGTGAAAGTTGGGACAGAGGGATCGTGTTGTTTGAAATTATCTGAGATATTAGTTTGACACCGTATTTGGTCCAAGCATATGGGTTAAGCATTTTATAGAAGTGGGGAATATTCGGGTTTAGCCAAATTGGAGCGTTGGGTGAGACTTCATTTTGCCCGTATTTTTCTATCGCCAGTCCTGTCCTCCATGCACGTATTGTGGTGCGCATAGAGGGCGTCAAGGAATATGGGGCCCTTGGTCCTCTGTAGACCAGAAATTTAAGTGCTTCCAATGACCCCACAACCGCCGCCTCTAGAGCCGTAGCTGAATTAGAATTGTCTGGATCCAACCACCATGTCACCGTTACCAACTGTGCAGCGAGGTAATACTTATGGCAGTCTGGGAATGCCATACCCCCCTGTGTTGTCGGTCTCATCAAGGTACTCAATTTATACCTTGGCGATGAGGGGCCCCACAGGAAGGAGGAGAAGATCTGGTTGAGCTTATTAAAGAAAGATTTGGGAATCCATTGCGGGGAGTGCCTAAAAAGATAAGTGAGCTTTGGGATAACTTTCATTTTGAGAAGGTTAACTCGGCCCCACAGTGACAACGGCAGCCTCCCCCACGCCTTAAGTTTAACCTTTATGTCCTGCACCAGTGGGTCTAGATTAAGATGGATGAACTCAGTGTCTCCGGTGGAAACAATAACACCCAGGTATTTGAAGGTGTCCACCCATTGTAGGGGAACATCCGGAGGGGAACCTATTCTTGCAGCTTGGTCTATTGGAAACAGTAAGGATTTGGACCAATTCACTTTTAGCCCAGTGACCCTAGCAAAGGTGTTCAGTATTGTTAGTGCTCCCTGCAGCGATGGACCCGCGTCACCGAGAAAAAGCAGCATGTCATCAGCATACAAGGCCACCCTCTCCTCCAGCAGACCGACGCGCAGGCCCCTGATGTGTGGGGTAGTGCGCAACGCCTCCGCCACTGGCTCAATGGCAAGGGCAAAGAGTGCCGGAGAGAGAGGGCAGCCCTGCCTCGTTCCCCTGGAAAGGCTGAAGGGATCCGACAATCCATCTGCCAATCGCACCGAGGAGGTAGGACGTTTGTAGATCACCTGAAGCCATTTAATAAAAAGCAAGGGGAACCCCATCCTGCGCAAAGTTTCCCATAAGAAGGGCCATTCGACAGTGTCGAAAGCCTTTTCAACATCTAATGAGGCAATCGTTCGGGATCCCCCATTGACGTGTTGGGCATGGATATTTGTAAAGAGTCTACGGAGGTTGACATCCGTGGCTCTGCGGGGCATGAACCCTGTCTGGTCTGGGTCCACCACTGAGGGCAGCATGGGATACAACCTAATAGCAAGAAGTTTTGTTAGGATTTTGAGGTCACTGTTTAGTAGCGCAATGGGTCTGTATGACGCACAGGAGGTAGGATCTTTCTGCGGCTTGTATATTAGGATCAGGTGGGCGTGATACATAGAATCAGGTAGGTTACCCTCCGCAAGGCATTTCGTATAGAGTGATGCTAATTGCGGTGCCAGCAACTCCCCGTGCGTTTTGTAAAAATCTATTGGTAGCCCATCCGGGCCCGGTGCCTTTCCGGAGGGGAAGGATTTGATAGCGTTTAGTACCTCTAAAGCAGTAAAGGGTTGCACCAATGTCTCACGTTCCGCGTCCGACAGCCACCCGAGAGCCAGAGGATCTAGCAGATCCCCCAGCTCCTCGGGCCGAAAATCGGCCGGTAGACCGGAGGCATAAAGGGTTTTATAAAAGTTATTAAATTCTTTTAGTATGTCTGAGGGAGTTGTTGCCGTCTCGCCTCCCGGAGCGACTATTGTAGAAATGAGTGTAAGTGGTTGGTCATGCTGGGCCATCATGGCCAGAAGTCGGCCATTTCTGTCCCCCTGTTCAAAGAATCGTTGCTTATTTTTGTATACTCCCAACCTTGTGATTTCTGCCAGGTGTAGATTTAGTTCCCTCTGAGCAGCTGCCAGACGGTCAAAATTGTCTGTGGTGGAGTCTGAATTGTATGTGTTTGTAAGGTCTAATACTAACTGTTGTAGGGACTGCGTCTCTAATGTCTGTTTCTTCCTGACAGCTGCGATGGAGGAGATATATTGCCCCCTAGTGTACGCCTTGAAGGCATCCCAGGCGACATCTGGAGTAGAGGAACCCGTGTTCCTCTCCCAGTACTCACTCAGCAGCCCCGGCATCTCATCTACGATATCCGTATGAGAAATCCAATCCGCACCCAGCCTCCACAGCGCTGCGCTGCGGAAGGCGGGGGCACGAAAGGACACCTTCAGGGGGCTATGATCCGACAATCCACTAGGTAAGTACTCCGCCTCCAGCACATCTGCCAGAAGGGGCGGATTGGCGAATGCCAAGTCTATCCGCGAGGCAGTTTTGTGGGAGGCCGAGAAGCAGGAGTAGGATCTGGTAGAAGGGTGCTTCCATCTCCATACCTCGTCTAAACCTATTGCCTGAGCCCAGGTGGGGAGTTCCAAGCAGTAGTTTTTAGGGGGAGTGGGTCTGTCAAGCTCCGGTGACAAGATAGCATTAAAATCCCCCATGATCAAAATCTTTCCAGGACAAAAGGGGGTGATCTTTTCCAAAACCGTGTATAGAATCTTGGAAGAGAAAGGTGGTGGGACATACATGTTTACCACAATGTACCTTTGTGACCACAAGGTAAATATTACCAAAACAAATCTACCGTGAGGGTCTGTGCACATCTCTTCAATTACACATGGGAAGTTCCTGTGTATCAGAACTGACACTCCCCTTGCGTAAGTAGAATATGTGGCGTGGAGCGCCCTCTGAATCCACGGCTTTTTTAATGTTAAGATTTTGCTGCCCATAAGATGCGTCTCCTGGAGAAGTATAAGTTGGGGAGAGTTGGACTTTAAATATTGAAATAAGAGGGCTCTTTTAAATTTGGAATTTAGGCCTCTAACGTTCCAAGAGAGAACAGTAAAGGAGCTTGTCTTTTGATCAGCCATCAAGTTCAGTGTTCAGCTGGAGGAACTGAGAGAGGGGAGAGCGGTTCGAGAGACCAAAAATGAGCAGCACAATCTCGATCATGACATATAGTTGTAAGCCCTGTAATAACATAACTATCAAGCAAAATAAAAATTCAAACAGAAACCATCCCAAGCACATAGTGCTTATCCTACTAGTTCCCGCCCTCCTCACAAAACGAGTGAAGGGAGCGGGAATAGTTTAAACCCAAAAACTTTAATCAACCAAACCGGTAATCTATATTTAGTCCTTGGACCCTCTATCTTAGGTCATTACCAGTATACGAACTCTTGGTGTACTGGATCTTAATTGAAGAAAAAGAGAAAAAAACAAAAAAAAAAAAAAAGGGGGGAAAAAAGGGGGGGGGGGGGGGAATCTCTTCTCCTTTTTTTCTCCTCCTCCCTTGGGTGTATCCCTGCACAGGGATTAATAGCAGAAGGAAAAAAAAATAAAAAATTTTTTTATAACCGTGTGATGGTCACCAGAGTTCCTCAGGCAGGATGAATGTTCCATTGTTCTAGTCCGCAACGGAGTGTTCGATGTAGGGTGGGAGGATGACAAGGTGTATAAGCATAGGAGTGCCTATGGGCAATCAGTGAGTATTATTATGAGTCATCTCATGACAGGATGTAGGACAGTATATAATGGAAGGGTACTCAGCCGGCTTCAGCATGCTGTATGACCGTATTCAATTTGGTTGGCAATACAACACTAGCGGGTATCCAGCCATGTCGCAGCAGCCTCTGGAGTGTCGAAAAAGCGAGTGTTGTCTCCATCTGTGACCCGTAGTCTGCTAGGGTAAAGAAGGCCGAACCGTATTCCCTTTTCTCTAAGTCGACGTCTCACATCCGTGAAGGACTTTCGGCGCTGCTGCACCTCTTGAGAGAAATCTGGGAAGAAAGATAATCTGGCGTTTTCAAATTTTATTTCAGGCATGGTTCGAGCCGCCGCCAGGATGCGGTCACTATCGCGGTAGTTTAGCAATCGTAGCAGAAAAGGACGCGGAGGGGCCCCAGGTCTTGGAGGAAGTGGTGGGACTCTGTGGGCTCTTTCCACCACAAATGTGGACGGCATAGGATCTAGATTGAACAGGGTGGATAGTAACTGTTCAGTGAATTCTGCTGGTTTACGGCCCTCAGCTCTCTCCGGTAAACCAAGTATGCGAATGTTATTTCGTCTGAGGCGGTTTTCGGTGTCTATGGCTCGTTCCTGCAGCGCCTTCACTTGAAGCTGCAGGGCTCTCACCTCCCTGGAGTCCGACCGGACCATATCCTCCACCGTGGAGACCCTGTCTTCTACTTCGGCTATGCGGGATCTGAACTTATCCATATCTTGACGGATGAGACCGACATCGACTGACAGGAAATCTATTTTGGCCGTCAAGGTTTCTTTACACGCTGTAATAGCTGCCAGAATTTCTGCCCCCGATGGGGTCGCAGCTGCCCCCGACGCTGCAGACGTTTGCGCGCCCGCCTCCATCCCAGCACCCGTCTGTCGCTTCGACAAGGTGGCTACCGCTGAAGAGGTATGGGAGTTACTTTTCCGAGATTGTGTATGTCGGGTCTTGGGAGGGCCCATCCGCAGTATAGCTCGATAAGGCAGGAGTAACTTGTATGGTCAGCCAGCATACGCCAGGTCACAGAAAGCAGGATGGAGGATGTGCTGAGTAAGGATAGTCTTTGCTAGGCCTTCAGTTCTGCCCCTCAATTTTCAGGATGGTGTCTCAGGTGAGGCAGTATATGCAAGCTGGGGCACAGCGCTGTGTGGAGGACGCCCCTGATTTGTTAGGCCGCAAGATGGATCCACAGGCGGTCCCCCGAACCCCGAGACAGGTAATCTGCCTACCTGGATGGGTGTCTCCTCCGATGGACTGGGCACGGTCGCCGCTCGGTCCGCTCGGTCCGTGGAGTGCGGTACTCAAGCCCGCTGATCTCGGAGGCTCCGTAGGCCTCAAGATGGCGGCGGGTCTGCAGCGCGTGGAGCCGGTCGCGGCCCGCTGAGACCCGATCGGTCGGCCTTTACAAATCTTGCCTGAGTGGGTGCAGGAGGTGTCCCGGGCCAGTGTGTGGAGCCGGTCGCGGCCTGTTGGAGGGCGCACCTGACTTGTTAGGCCGCAAGATGGCGGCGGCCGCGGGCGTCCGCGCCTCGTCCGAATGGATCCACAGGCGGTCCCCCGAACCCCGAGACAGGTAATCTGCCTACCGGGATGGGTGTCTCCTCCGATGGACCGGGAACGGTCGCCTCTCGGCCCGCGGAGCGCGGCACTCAAGCCCGCTGATGTCGGAGGCTCCGTAGGCCTCAAGATGGCGGCGGGTCGGCAGTGTGTGGAGCCGGTCGCGGCCTATTGAGACCCGATCGGTCAGCCGGGCTTCCCAATTCTTGCCTGAGTGGGTGCAGGAGGTGTCCCGGGCCAGTTAGGGAGAGGATGGAGGCTCCTCAGCTGAGTCTCTTAGCAGGATGATTGCGGATGTAAATCAGGATCAGCGGAGCTCTGCAACACACGTCCTGCTTGGTCTACATCCGGACACCAACGTAAATGTATTTTATTGGGATTTTATGTGATAGACCAACACTAAGTGGCACATAATTGTGAAGTGGAAGGAAAATGATAAATGGTTTTCAAAATTTGTTACAAATAAATATCTGAAAAGTGTGGAATGCATTTGTATTCAGCCCCCTTAACTCAGATACCCCTAACTAAACTCTAGTGGAACCAATTGCCTTCAGAAGTCACCTAATTAGTAAATAGAGTTCACCTGTGTGCAATTTATTCTCAGTATAAATGCAGCTGTTCTGTGAAGCCCTCAGAGGTTTGTTAGAGAACCATAGTAAAAAAACAGCATCATGAAGGCCTATAAACACACCAGACAGGTCATAGATAAAGTTGTGGAGAAGTTTAAAGCAGGGTTAGGTTGTAAAAAAATATCCAAAGCTTTAAACATCTCGCAGAGCACTGTTCAATCCATCATCTGAAAATGGAAAGAGTATGGCACAACTGCAAACCTACCAAGACATGGCCGTCCACCTAAACTGACAGGCCGGGCAAGGAGAGCATTCATCGGAGGAGCAGCCGAAGAGGCCCATGGTAACTCTGGAGGAGCTGCAGAGATCCACAGCTCAGGTGGGAAAATCTGTCCACAGGACAACTATTAGTCCTGTTTGCAGTTTGCGAGAAGACATGTGGGGGACACAGTAAACATGTGGAAGAAGGTGCTCTGGTCAGATGAGACCAAAACACTATGTGGGGGGGGGGGGGGGTAGGGGCTGAATACAAATTTTTTAGTGGGATTGCGGAGGACGGATTGGACACCTGACACTTTTTTGGGAGCCAGTGACATTACTACAGTAATCAGTGCTAAAAAAATTTAGATACTGTACTAAATGACACTGGCAGGGAAGGGGTTAACACCAGAGACACGTTAAGTGTGCCCTTAGGGGGTGCTTACTGTGTGGGGGATGGACTCAATGGATGAACACAGATCTATGTTCCCGATTAGCAGGAATACAAGATCACTGTGTTCACTCCTGTCAGAACGGCGGTCTTACATCGGCAGACTGCCGTTCTATCCCTCTGGGAAGCGATCGCAGGTGGCCATCGCGTACGCAAGACCCGCTGATTGGCTCTCCCTCTTCTCCCTCTGGCCAATCAGTCCAAGCCCCCCGCTGGCTGTTGCCCGAAATGACGTACAGGTACATCTTTTCAGGTAATAGTGCCAACCTGTCGCAGTATATGTACTGCAGTTAGTTGGCAAGTGGTTAAGGTCATCACAGAGGACAAGGGGGCAGTCATTTTTTCTGGAGGAAAAGTGATTTCTTCTCCAAATATGGAAAGGCTTCTTCACAGTAAGAGCTGTGAAAATATGGATTAGACTTCAAGAGGTGGTTCTGTCCAGCTCAGTAGATTGCTTTAAAAAAGGCCTGGATACTTCCCTAAAATGTACATAATATAACTGGATACTAACATTTATAGGTAAAGGTGATCCAGAGGATATCCGATTCCCTTTTGGGGGATCAGGAAGGAATTTTTTTAAAGCAAAATGGATCATGCTTCATTGGGGTTTTCTGCCTTCTTCTGGATCAACTGTGCGTATAGGATTGTGTATTTTTTTTTATTCCCCCTTTTGTTGGTTGAACTAAATGTACTTGTGTCTTTTTTTTAACCAGACTAACTATGTAATTTAGAGAAGTCCTGAGGTACTTTTATCTTTTGTTTATGGATTTTTTTAACAGCACAGCTCTGACTGGTGCTTCTTCAGCACTTTATCCCAAAATAGTTTTGATGGTTTCCTGGGTATCATGATAGTGATAATAATTTTTTTATATAGATTCTACTGGGGCCTACCAAATACAGGGGAAGAAACAGAGCAAAAATCAAGCACAAACTATTTACAAAACACATTGACAATGAAAAAGACATCTTCATGAAAATGAATGGGCTTAACATTTATTTAGTTTACCCTATAGAATCATGGCTTATTTCAACCCAAAGCTTTTTGAAAAAAACTTCCATTGTAAAAGTTAACAAAAACGGGTACTTTTTCTCCTTTAGAGAGAGACTTTATAACAATAACTATGATTACCTGTCTGTGGACAAATGGTACTGACAGCAAAGAGCTGCCCATCGCCTCTCCAAGTGATGCGAGATTTATGGTCATCCCAGGGTAAAGCAGGCTGAACACTCTGTAATGTGAGAAATATACATTAATATACTGCTATATTAACTAGTCACTCGAAGGCCAAGTCCATCTAAGCTAGAATACAGCAGCATTGCTTGGAGCACCACATGGTACAACACATTTTTTACATCACACACTTGCCATTGCAAAAATTACCTAGCTTGGTTTGTGGGCTAACCAAATCCTCCTTTATTTTCCAATAATATTTTCCATGGGGGAGCGAACTTCATTGTTCATTGAAAAACCAAACCAACAGAGTAATGGACATCTCAGAAGTTTGGGAATGAAACAAAAGATTTCACTTAATGTGATATTAAATCAATGTCAGCTCCTGAGGTCAACACTAACCTCTGATCATCTTCTTTTTAAGTTTGCCTTTCTCAGTTTCATCAGTTCCCACGATCGCTACCCCTGCATCCTGGTTTTCAGGTGCCTCAATTCCCTCCTTTGCAAGGTCTATGAAGCCACCTGTTCGTATGCACTCCCGCAAAGAATTACAGGCTGATGTCAGCATGCTGCCTGCGGCCGACACGCCGCGGCGACCAAGGAACAATATACAGAAAGAGACATGCCTCCGCTTCTCCTCCAAAAAGACAACACCATGTTTGTTCAGGCTTCATGCAAGGCCAGCATTTACTTCCTGGACTAAAATGTCAGCATGCTGCCTGCCCTGACATGGCAGGCAGCCAGGGAACACTGAACACAAAAGGACATGCCTCTGCTCCGCCTCCTGCAAATGATTGACAGTGGCTGACATGAGGCATGCTTGCTCAGTTTCACTATGAATTACGGGACATGTAGACCTGAGCAGGAGGATCCAGTTATTGTTACCAAAGTTATTAGTGAGCATTCCACAACAGGAAGTTGGGGGAAGTAGAAATAAGAAGTCAGAATCTGCGGCTGTAATAACTTAAAACTGTAGGTGTTTCTGGAAAGTTCAGGAAGAAATGATTTAATATACTGAGCTGATACAAATGCAGTTATGGGGAAAAAACTGAGCCTTTGGTACTACTTTAAGTTAGCATAAGATTGGTAATATCAGCAAAAGTTTAATAAAAATAAATAAATAAAAAACCCTTATGTTTAAATACAGAGAACAGATACATATAGAATTACAGTTACCAAATGCTTTCTAATTATTTAAGCCAAACTCAATTTCATGGTGGGCTGCATCAGCAGTACAGTTGCACTCAAAGGACTGGTTGTATCAGGAGTGCCTACAGAGCTCAGGAGGGCGCTACCTACAGCGTACAGAGTCGCGTACAGAGTTCATTTATGCAAACTTGTAAAGGTACTAAAAGGTCCACTGACCATAGACAACTGGACACATCCTAATATACTAATATGCACCCTCACCCTTCCACACTGATGACAGACAATTTTGTGTGTAGTTCAGTGAAGTAATTCAATGCACTACATCGCATGAGGTTCCTACAACTTAAAACGTTACTAAACCCAGGACCCTGCATTCACTATTATTTTAGTAAATATAAACTGCTAAATACCATTTTCTCATCAGCAGTATAAAACAGTTTTGTGGCATCTATCAGTGTCTGGGTATAGTTTGTAGGAGGAGTTTTCATTCTACTCTGATTGTCCTATGAGGCTGCAGGACCCCTGACCTGTCTGGACAGTGCTGAGTGGCCCTGTGCTTATCACATGCACCCAGCCAAGAAAAAAAAAAAATAAAACCTCTCTAGCAATACACACCAGACTGAGCATGTGCAAAGTGACTTCAAAGGCTCTGTCTTATCAGGAGATGGATTGGGGACAGTGCAAGAAGGGGAGGATCAGAGAAGACAGGATCAAAACAGGCTTTTTACACGATGCAGAGAATTAACCCCTTAGATTCTACAATGAGTATAACAAGCATGCTTTACTGCAAAACAGACTGATTTTACTGTTGTGGGTTTAGTAACACTTTAACTGAGAAACAAAGTGTAATAGAAGTAACAGAGTGCTATTTGCATAAAAGTCAAGTGCTTTGATTTAGCCCGGGTTCACACCTATGCGCATCAGATGTGCGTTTCCGCACATCTAATTCGCATAGCAGGAGAATGTGACTGGCTCCCTATGGAGCCGGTTCACATATCTCCGGGGCGGCTGCCGTGCGCACTGCACAAAAACGCTGTGTGTCTTTGGCTGCGTTTCAGGGCCGAATTCAGGCATTGAATCAGCCCTGAAACGGAGAACAGGGACGCACAGCGCTCCTGTGCGGTCCGCAACGATTTATAGTGTGAACCCGGCCTGAACGCAATGGGGTTGATTTACTAAAAATGAAGTGCGCAAAATCTGTTGCAGCTGTGCATAGAAACGTATCAGCTTCCAGGATTTTCTGTCAAAGCTTAATTAAAACAAGCCGAAGTTAGAAGCCAATTGGTTACCATTGCACAGCTGCACCAAATTTTACACTCTCCAGTTTTAGTAAATCAACCCCTCTGCGTTTACTGTATCACGCAGTATATGAGTGACAAAGAACTCATTCATACAAGCAGAAAAAAAAACGCTGCCTACTACAGATAGTTTTTTAAACATCTAATTGCAGTGATCAAAGCACCCATACATACAGCCACATCGACATACAAAAATATTAGCTGCATTTAGCCACGCACAAAAAAGTAGAGCACAGTGGCAGATTTTACACACATGCACGCATAAACGTGAGTACTTTAGGTATGTATTTTATGCAGGGTCTTGAAGTTCTGCCAGCAAGTACCTTTGCTTTCATGAAGAAAAAATGCATCTAAACGCAGTGGTTTTTCTGCCTGTGTGAATGAGCCCTAAAGCTTACAAAATGCAGTCACTGTTAGGCATCTCTCTTTTGCCGCGTACACACACACACGGAATTTCCGACAACAAATGTTCGATGTGAACTTGTTGTCGGAAATTCCGACCGTGTGTAGGCTCCGTCAGAATTTCTGACAACAAAAATTTGAGAGCTGGATCTCAAATTTATTCCAAGCGTGTGTACACAATTCCGACGCACAAAATTCCACGCATGTTTGGAATCAAGCAGAAGAGCCACACTGGCTATTGAACTTAATTTTTCTCAGCTCGTCGTACGTGTTGTACGTCACCGCGTTCTTGACGTTTGGAATTTCCGACAACATTTGTACGACCGTGCGTATGCAAGACAAGTTTGAGCCAACATCCGTCGGGAAAAAATCCAGGATTTTGTTGTCGGAATGTCTGATCGTGTGTACGCGGCATTTCTCTTTGTCTCCAAGAATGAGACTATGATCCTTCTGCAGGCTTTTTGACATGTACAGATCATGAAACCCCATTTCAACAGTTTACCAGTCATTGTAACACTTTACCTTTACTTTCCGCTGTGCTGCTTGTTTTCCCTCAGAGCCATGAAACTGGGTCTCTTTCTTGCCCCAACCAACCGTGATAAATTTTCCTGTTGAAACAAATACACATTGCTTTCATTTTGAAAGCCACAGCCACATACAGCAACTCAGAAAAGGGAGTACACCCCTCACATTTTTGTAAATATTTTATTCTCTCTTTTCATGTGACAACACTGAAGAAATGATACTTTGCTACAATGTAAAGTAGTGAGTGTACAGCTTGTATAACAGTGCAAATATGCTGTCCCCTCAAAATAACTCAACACACAGCCATTAATGTCTAAACAGCTGGCAACAAAAGTGAGTACACTCCTATGTGAAAATGTCCAAATTGGGCCCAATTAGCCATTTTCCCTCCCCGTTGTCATTGATTTGTTAGTGTTACAAGGTCTTAGTTGTGAATGGGTGTGTTAAATTTGGTGTGATCGCTCTCACTCTCTCATACTGGTCACTGGAAGTTCAACATGGCACCTCATGGCAAAGAACTCTCTGAGCAGCTGAAAAAAAGAATTGTTGCTCTACATAAAGATGGCCTAGGCCATAAGAAGATTGCCAAGACCCTGAAACTGAGCTGCAGCACGGTGGCCAAGACCATACAGCAGTTTACCAGGACAGGTTCCACTCAGAACAGGCCTCGCCATGGTAGAACAAAGAAGTTGAGTGCACGTGCTCAGCGTCCATATCCAGAGGTTGTCTTTGGGAAATAGACGTATGAGTGCTGCCAGCATTGCTGCAGAGGTTGAAGGGGTGGGGGAGTCAGCCTGTCAGTGCTCAGACCATACGCCGCACACTGCATCAAATTGGTCTGCATGGCTGTCATCCCAGAAGGAAGCCTCTTCTAAAGATGATGCACAAGAAAGCCCACAAACAGTTTTCTGAAGACAAGCAGACTAAGGACATGGATTACTGAAACCACGTCATGTGGTCTGATGAGACCAAGATAAACATATTTGGTTCAGATGGTGTCAAGCATGTGTGGCGACAACCAGGCGAGGAGTACAAAGACAAGTGTGTCTTGCCTACAGTCAAGCATGGTGGTGGGAGTGTCATGGTCTGGGGCTGCATGAGTGCTGCCGGAACTGGGGAGCTACAGTTCATTGAGGGAACCATGAATGCCAACATGTACTGTGACATACTGAAGCAGAGAATGTTCCCCTCCCTTCAGAGACTGGGCCGCAGGGCAATATTCCAACATGATAACAACCTCAAACACACCTCCAAGACGACCACTGCCTTGCTAAAGAAGCTGAGGGTAAAGGTGATGGACTGGTCAAGCATGTCTCCAGACCTAAACCCTATTGAGCATCTGTGGGGCATCCTCAAACAGAAGGTGGAGGAGCGCAAGGTCTCTAACATCCACCAGCTCCGCGATGTTGTCATGAAGGAGTGGAAGAAGACTCCAATGGCAACCTGTGAAGCTCTGGTGAACTCCATGCCCAAGAGGGTTAAGGCAGTGCTGGAAAATAATGGTGTCCACACAAAATATTGACACTTTGGGCCCAATTTGGACATTTTCACTTAGGGGTGCACTCACTTTTGTTGCCAGACATTAATGGCTGCATGTTGAGTTATTTTGAAGGGACAGCAAATTTACACTGATATACAAGCTGTACACTCGTTACTTTACATTGTAGCAAAGTGTCATTTCTTCAGTGTTGTCACATGAAAAGATATAAAATATTTACAAAAATGTGAGGGTTGTACTCAATTTTGTGAGATACTGTACATGAACATAATTACAGTGGGTATAAAAAAAGAATCACCCCCTTTAAAATAATCACATTTTGTTGCTGTGCAGCCTGTCCAGCTGTATTTACGAGTGCCCTTTATAACATCAAATAGAAAAGTAATAACACCAACATGTCAGAAAAAAAAAAAAAAAAAAAAAAAACACACACACCTCAAAAACAGAATCACAGTTAGAAAAAAGATCTTCCCCCTTATGTCAGTATTTTGTTGGACCGCATTTTGCTTTAATTACAGCCTTTAGTCTGTTGCGATGAGACTAAAATTTAATCATTTGACCTCAACACCAAATGATATGTCTGGTGGAAATCCAATACAGCTCATCATCCAAATAACACCATTCCTATAGTAAAGCATGGAGGTGGTAATATCCTGTTATGGGGGTGTTTCTCTGCAGGAGGGACTGGAGCACTTGTCAGGATAGAAGGAAAAATGGAGAGGGCAAAATACTTTCAAATTCTTGAGGAAGATCTGCTGCCCTCTGCCAGAAAGTTGTCAATAGGAAAAAGGTTTACCTTGCAACATGACAATGACCCAAAGCACACAGCAAACATGACCACACACTGGTTGAAGGATATAAAAGGTTAATGTCCTTGTATGTCCTAGGCAGAGCCCAGATTTAAACCCCATTGAAAATCTGTGGAATGATTTGAAGACTGCAGTCCACAAACGGTCACCATCAAATTAAACTGAACTTGAGCAGTCCTGCAAAGAAGCGTTGGTCTAGATGTGCAAAGTTAGTAGAGACATATGCCTACAGACTAAAGGCTGTAATTAAAGCAAAAGGAGGTTCAACAACATATTGACATGGGGGGGGGGGGGGTGATCCTTTTTCCAACTCAGTGATTCTGTTTTGAATTTTTTTCGGACATGTTGCGGTTATATGTTGCACTAGTAAATACAGCTGGATAAAGCAAAAACTGTGTCTGTCTTCATTTTAGGCTGCAAAGTAACACAATGTGATTTCAAAGGGGGGATTATTTTCTATACCCACTGTATGTCAATACAGAGGTCTTTATTTTGTTTGATGAGGGCAGTAACATCCTCTAACAAACATGTTACCTTCGCCAAAATCCTCTTGATGAATCGGTATTTCAGAAATTGGTTCAAAGTCTTTTGTCATCAAGATGAGTGTTTGTTGGCCTTAAGAAACAAAAGTAATTAATTACATTGATTAACAAATTTCCCTATTAAATGATTTACATCAAAATAATGAAACTGAGAGCCACTTCTGTTTTTCTCCTTTTACATTATTTACATTCTTGCACTAGGTCAATTACTTGAACTGACTTTAAATCCTGTTATAATTATACAACAATACTGATTTTTTTTTTTTAAAGCTTAGGTCTACCTTATTAGCCTTCTATTTATTCTCAAAAATAATTAAATACTTACAGCACAGTGCAAATTTGAAAAAAAGATTTATATATTTTTTATTTAAAGTAAACTTGTATTTAACAGAACCATGAAGGCCGTCCTTGCTGAACTCCTTCTGAAAATAACAGTTGAATGGCAGTTTTGCTGACTCACTGGTTTTCGTACTTTTTCAGCCTGACCAGGAAAATGTATGACAGCCAGGAAACTTTAGTGTATTCAGAAGTAAAATGCAGAAATGGCAGCTTCCATATTTTTTTCATAACAAGTTTTCTTTAGCCACTTGCCGACCCACCACAGTACATATACTGCAGCGGGGCCGCATGTGCAGGCCCCGTAACCTCATGTACATCAGGTGCCTGCTTCGATCTCAAGAGCGCACTGCACCCCCTCCCCCCGTAGGATTGGTACTCGGGATCCAATGATGTGATCACTATGCAATTAATTTAGAACAGCTGTGTTTTCTATGCTGCAATTGGCCCACAGCTATTACATACCTGAGCCCATACCAGTACCCTGTACCATGAGATTAGCTGTAGCCAATCACATATATCACTAGTGCTCATAGTTGTCATAAATGGTTAACCTATTCATGACAGTTCAAAACTTTGCTGTCACAATGATCGTCATTGTAACAGCAAAGTATAAAAAAAAAAAAAATTAAACAGATCCTTGATTACCCCCCAGAGTGGTACAGTGTTACTATGGTGCCACTAAACTACTTAGATGAAAGTATGTAAAAAAAAATAAATAAATAAATAAAAAAAAAAGAATAGTAAAAAATAAAAACAATTTGAAAAAAAAGAATGTTTAAAAAATAAAAACAAATTTGAAAAAAAAAAAGAAGGTTTAAAAAAAAAATTTATACAGTGGGGCAAAAAAGTATTTAGTCAGCGACCAATTGTGCAAGTTCTCCCACTTAAAAAGATGAGAGAGGCCTGTAATTGTCATCATAGGTATACCTCAACTATGAGAGACAAAATGTGGAAACAAATCCAGACAATCACATTGTCTGATTTTTGAAAGAATTTATTTGCAAATTATGGTAGAAAATAAGTATTTGGTCAATATCAAAAGTTCATCTCAATACTTTGGTATATATCCTTTGTTGGCAATGACAGAGGTCAAATGTTTCCTGTAAGTTTTCACAAGGTTGTCACACACTGTTGCTGGTATGTTGGCCCATTCCTCCATGCAGATCTCCTCTAGACCAGTGATGTTTTGGGGCTGTCGCTGGGCAACACGGACTTTCAACACCCTCCAAAGGTTTCCTATGGGGTTGAGATCTGGAGACTGGCTAGGCCACTGCAGGACCTTGAAATGCTTCTTACGAAGCCACTCCTTCGTTGCCCGGGCGGTGTGTTTGGGATTATTGTCATACTGAAAGACCCAGACACGTTTCATCTTCAATGCCCTTGCTGATGGGAGGAGGTTTGCACTCAAAATCTCACGATACATGGCCCCATTCATTCTTTTATGTACACAGATCAGCCGTCCTGTTCCCTTTGCAGAGAAACAGCCCCAAAGCATGATGTTGCCACCTCCATGCTTCACAGTAGGTATGGTGTTCTTTGGTTGCAACTCAGCATTATCACTCCTCCAAACACGACAAGTTGTGTTTCTACCAAACAGTTCTACTTTGGTTTTATCCAACCATAGGACATTCTCCAATCCTCTTCTGAATCATCCAAATGCTCTCCAGCAAACCTCAGACGGGCCCGGACATGTACTGGCTTACGCAGGGGGACACGTTTGGCACTGCAGGATCTGAGTCCCTGGCGGCGTAGTGTGTTACTGATGGTAGCCTTTGTTACGCTGGTCCCAGCTCTCTGCAGGTCATTCACTAGGCCCCCCCGTGTGGTTCTGGGATTTTTGCTCACTGTTCTTGTGATCATTTTGACCCCACGGGGTGAGATCTTGCGTGGAGGCCCAGATCGAGGGAGATTCAGTGGTCTTGTATGTCTTCCATTTTCTAATTATTGCTCCCACAGTTGATTTTTTCACACCAAGCTGCTTGCTTATAGCATATTCAGTCTTCCCAGCCTGGTTCAGGTCTATAATTTTGTTTCTGGTGTCCTTCGACAGCACTTTGGTCTTCACAATAGTGGAGTTTGGAGTGTGATTGTTTGAGGTTGTAGACAGGTGTCTTTTATACTGATAACAAGTTCAAACAGGTGCCATTAATACAGGTAATGAGTGGAGGACAGAGGAGCCTCTTAAAGAAGAAGATACAGGTCTGCGAGAGCCAGAAATCTTGCTTGTTTGTAGGTGACCAAATACTTATTTTCTACCATAATTTGCAAAATAAATTCTTTCAAAAATGTTTATATGTTGTAAAAAAAATTACAACTTCAAAAAAAAACTCACTATGCCTCAGACTGTCTACATTCCAAAAAGGGGAGAATTTGGGGAAATTTGTACTGTCCTGGCATTTTAGGGCCTCAGGAAAAATGAGATAGGCCGTCAGTACATCAGAATTAGTACATTTTCAAATATATACACCATAGTTTGCAGACGCTAGAACTTTCACGCAAACCAATTAATATACACTTATTGGGATTTTTTTTTTTTTACCAAAGACATATAGTAGAATAAATTTTGGTCTAAATTTATGCCTAAATTTGTTTTTATTGGATAGGTTTTATTTTAACAGAAAGTAGAAAATATAAAACATTTTTTCATTTTGTTTTTTTTTCCCCATTTATAGCTCAAACAATAAAAAACACAGTGGTGATCACACAAAGCTTTATTTGTGTGATTTTTTTTTGTGTGTGTGTGTGTGTGTGTGTGTGTGTGTGTGTGTGTGTGTGTGTGTGTGTGTGTGTGTGTGTGTGTGTGTGTGTGTGTGTGTGTGTGTTCAAAGTTAGGATACCTTCCTAATTTTCAATAGAATATCCAATCATCTATTATGTATCTATTTGGCTAAAAATATAGTATAGCCTTGATATGAACAAATCTGTTTGTTAGAGCATGCCTAACTTTTTGCTAGCCAAAATACAGAAGTTTATCTTATTTCTAGCTATATACTGTAAACACTTAACAGCATATGGGTTAATTGGCCCTAGTATATGAATTTGTGTTAGGGATCTTAGATTGTAAGCTCCTGGAGGGTAGGGACTGATGTGAATGTACAATGTATACGTAAAGCGTTGTGTAAACTGATGGTGCTATATAAGTAACCTAAATAATAATAATAAGGGTATACCTGTCACAAGGAGAACAAGCTCCTGATCAGGGCTCCAACTCATAGCAACAATGCCACTGTCCACACTCCCCACACACTCGAGCTGCAAAGAAAAAAAAAATATATAGAAAGATTTGGAGAAATAAACATCCATTTGAATTTATGCACGTTATCCGTGCCAGATATGTCACACAGTTGCCAGTAAAAATTGTTGCTTAAAAGATGCAAATGTGTTGTTGGCAGATTGATGACGAAGTTAGAGGTAAAAAAAGTAAAAAATAAATAAATAAAGCCTATTTTTGAGGGTTTTAGCAGTGAATGCATGATTTGTTTTTCAAAGATTTAACATTTTAAAGCGGGATTCCGGCCAGCTAAAAAAAAAAAATTTTAAAGTCAGCAGCTACAAACACTGTAGCTGCTGACTTTAAATAAGTAGACTTACCTGTCCTGGGTGCCCGCGATGTCGGCCGCCCGAGGCCGAACCGTCCCTCAGCTCTCGGGTCCCAGCACCGCCATCCTAGGTAAGGGAAACAGGTAGTGGAGCCTTGCGGCTTCACTGCCAGTATCCTACTGCGCACGCGCGAGCGGCGCAGCGATCTGTGAATGGCCCCGTGGTGTTCTGGGAACACACACAGTTCCCAGAAGGTAACGGGGCCGCTCACCGAGGAGAAGAACATGCCGCGGAATAGGAAGAGGCAGATTAGGAAGACTGCCTAGCAACAAGGGTTTCCAGGGTGGCCCTCCGCTTTAAGGAGCATTATGATGCCAATGGCAGCCTGCATGCCTTCCAGCAATGAAAAATGGTGCTTTGAGAACGGCCCCTCCCAATACATGGGTTTCTAATGAGAATGGCCCTCATATTGTAAAGTGCTGGGCAAACTGTCGGCACTATATAAATCCTGTATAAGAATAATAATTGGGGGCATTGAACTCTTCAGCATATGCCATTCCAGTAGGGGTGCAAGCATAAAAGAGGTTATTTACAAACCTCCACCTTTACCCTCTATTAAGGGCAAGTAGGTTGACAACTACCTTAGTGTTGAACAGGTAAAGATATCATTCTTGATATATGGTTACTAGTGTACACAGGTGTGCAAACTGTTAAATAACAAACAAGTAAAATAAGGAAAGGATTTCATTTTATTGAGAATGGAATATGGTATTTCTGAGAAAGTTGGAGATCCAGCAGGTAACGGAAAGAGTGAATAGTTCAGAAGACACCATATTCCATCGAAAAACAAGTGCTACATAACCCTGTAAATCGCACCAGCCAACACGTTTTATTCATACAGCATATGCGCAGCCAATATCTTAAAAAAATATGCAACTTAGAACTTCATAAAACATGAAATCACATATGCTTTAGATATACTAAAGGTCTTTCACAGGAGTACTTTGCGAACATGATGGATATCCAATCAATCTAAAAGTGGTTTTATATAATTGATAAATGAATCAATTACAATGATGAGGAAAGTATTGGTCAACAGGAGACCAACAAGAGAGAAAGGATACAATTACAATGTACAAATATATCAACAATGACTCAAATAACTGTGATAAATGGTTTACTCTAAGGCACCCGAGGACACAAGGCCAAAATTTGGAGGTTAGAATAAAAGAGGTTTAACCTTAGTTTGTGGAAAGGGTTCTTTACTATTAGAGCAGTAAAAATTGGAAACTGCGCCCCCCTAAAAGTGATAGTAGCTGGGAGTGCCAACGTCAAAAAAACTTAGATGTCTTCTAGATACATGCACATCTTTTTGCAGGTAAAAAAAAATGTGCATTTATTATTTTTTTACTCTGCAGCCTGTTGATCGTGGGTGCAATGCCAGGATCCTACAGGCACTCAGTAAAGCTGTCTGCCCATACTTTATACGGGCAGCCAGTTACTGTATGGCAAGAAGGATCAATGGACTACAAGAGCGCTCACCAGCACCTTTATAGTTCACTGATAACTACAAGCCATCACCCACTGCGGCTGACAGTACTTGCAGTTTATTCATTAACAGAACTCTTTAAATGAATGGTGCATTTCTGACAGCGGGTGCTGGGAGAAGATCTCCCACCTGCTGTCACAGGGAGGAGGCAGGAGCTGAAACATGTTACATGTACCAAAGGTGAACTTATCCTTTCAGAATGAAAATAATTACCTGGCCAGTGCTGAGATTACGTAAGATGACATCCCCTGTGGCAGTGGCAAGACACAAGGACTGCTGATCAGGGACATCCTGTATACCAACCACCTGACCACTTCCATCTTCTGGCAGATAACTCTCAGATGTTAGGGAGACATCTGTAATTATCTAAAAATTAAAAAACAGTGTTGATATTAAAAAATAAACATGTGAATTTCTAAATAAATTAATTAAGAGATATGATAAACTAGGAGAGAAGATATGTAATATAATGAGCAGGAAAGCTGAATGTCTCTACTAGCAGTACTGTATAACGAGATCAAATGCTCCAAAGGAATTAGAAGAATCAAAGAAGGTAAATATAGGACTATAAATTACACTTCCTACACCATGATCCCATTTTGCCTGTTTAAAAAACTAATGAAGAGAAACATTTATTTAAGACTAGGTTCACCTTTTATAAAGAAAATAATAAATGCAGTCAGTGGATTGCGGGTGCATTGTCAGGCACCTGCACACACCTCCTCCGGCTCTCTGTCTATACCTCTGTATGGACTGTCAGCGGAGAGCAGGAGGAAGATTCTGTGGACTACGAGAGATTATAACACTCGTAGTCCATTACAGGACTTTCATTTATTCACAGATCCAAGAATGAAACAAGCGGCTCTGCCAGGAGAGGTGGTGGAGGGTTCATCTGAGAGTGGAAGGGTCCATATGAGAGCAAGAGAAGAGGTATTTGCACCATTTTACAAGCCTTCAAAGTTGAACTCCAGGCAAACAGCTAAATCCATAGATAAAATACATTTATAGGAGGTGCTTTACTTGTCACAGGAATTGAAAATTTGGTCCAAAGCAGAGTGTTTCTTGGCAGGACAGAAAACCAAGGCTAGCCATACGTTATGAAGTTTTCTTACCTTCAACCCATGGTTGTCAACACAGTCAGTCAGTGTTGATAGGGGAAGCTCTCCCGCTATCGTGTTCTGCTGGCAGGGGAGCTTTACCCTCTGGCAGAATTCAATGATCAATGCTGGCGGCTATAGCTGCCAGCAGTGATCGCACACAAAAAAAAACGTTAAAAATCGTATCACTGCTAAACTGGCTGAATTTCGCTCTGTCTACGGCCGACTTAACACTTACAGGTCTTAAACCTTCGCCAACCTGTGAGTGGACAGTGAAAGGAACAACAGCCAACAGAATGATGAGCTCATACAGTGCCTTGAAAAAGTATTAATACCCTGGGATATTATGTGATAGACCAACACAAAGTGGAACATAATTGTGAAGTGCAAGGCAAATGATAAATGGTTTTCATTTTTTTTTACAAATAAATATCTGAAAAAAAGTTTGGCATGCATTTGTATTCAGCCCCCTTTACTCAGATACCCCTAACTAAAATCTAGTGGAACTAATTGCCTTCACAAGTCACTGAATTAGTAAATAGAGTCCACCTGTGTGTAAATTAATCTCAGTATATATACAGCTGTTTTGTGAAGCCCTCAGAGGTTTGTTAGAGAACCTTAGTGAACAAAAGGCATCTTGAAGACCAAGGAACACACCAGACAGGTCAGGGATAAAGTTGGAGAAGTTTAAAAGCAGGGTTAGGTTACAAAAAAAAAATATCCCAAGCTTTGAACATCTCACACGGCACTGTTCAATCCATAATCCAAAAAATGGAAAGCGTATGGCACAACTCCAAACCTACCAAACATTGGCCCGTCCACCTAAACTGACAGGCCAGGCAAGAAGAGCATTAAATTCAGAGAAGCAACCAACAGCCCCATGGTAGCTCTGGTGGAGCTGCAGAGATCCACAGCTCAGGTGGGAGAATCTGTCCACAGGACTGCTATTAGTCATGCACTTCACAAATCTGGCCTTTATGGAAGCATGGCAAGAAGAAAGCCATTGTTGAAAGAAAGCCATAAGAAGTCCCGTTTGCAGTTTGTGAGAAGCCATGTGGGTGACACAGCAAACATGTGGAAGAAGGTGCTCTGGTCAGACGAGACCAAAATTGAACTTTTTGGCCTAAAAGCAAAACGCTATGTGTGGTGGAAAACCAACACTGCATATCACACTAAACATACCATCCCACCGTGAAACATGGTGGTGGCAGCATCATGTTTTGGGGATGTTTTTCCTCAGTAGGGACAGGGAAGGTTCGCCTTCCAGCAGGACAACGACCCTAAACATACAGCCAGAGCTACAATGGAATGGTTTAGAACAAAGCATATTCATGTGTTAAAATGGCCCAGTCAAAGTCCAGACCGAAATCGAATTGAGAATCTGTGGCAAGACTTGAAAATTGTTGTTCACAGACTCTCTCCATCCAATCTGACGGAGCTTGGGCTAAATTGCAAAGAAGAATGGGCAAACATTTAAAAAAAAAATATATATATAATATTAATAAAAATGCCATAAAAAACTATCCCCTATTTTGTAGACGCTATAACGTTTGCGCAAACCAATCAATATATGCTTATTGTGATTTTTTTTTAACCAAAAATATGTAGAAGAATACGTATCGGCCTAAACTGAGGAAAAAAAATAGGGTTTTTTTAGATTTTTTGGGGATATTTATTATAGCAAAAAGTAAAAAATGATTTTTTTTTTTCAAAATTGATGCTATTTTTTTGTTTATAGCGCAAAAAATAAAAAAATTTTGTTTGGGAGACACGTTGCACGGCCGCGCAATTGTCAGTTAAAGCGACGCAGTGCCGAATCACAAAAAGTTATCTGGTCTTTTGCCAGCCAAATGGTCTGGGGCTTAAGTGGTTAAAGAGTTGTCCAAGTGCCAAAAAAACAAAAAAAAAAACAACAAAACAAACAGTTAAGGGTCTTTAAAGGCAACTTTGAGAGACACTGTGCTAGATTTCTCAATTATTTGCAAAGAAAAAACTGCCCAGTTAAAAGAAAATGAACAGAGGAACCCTTGAACCTTAGAAGTAGTCCTGCCTTCATTTAACTTAAGTGCATTTAAAAACTCCAGCTTAGTTATCGCTAACACTGAATATACTACATCCAGAGGGATGATACAAATCCAAGCTGTCTTCATGACAGATTTACGGTCAGCAAAAGATTAAAGCTGAAAGTAAATCTGCAATAAAGACATCTAAAAGCTAGCCATACACTGTTCCAATTTCGGACAGCTCCTGATGAATTGGCCAAAATTTGCTTAGTGGATGGCCTTGCTGGCTGCCTCCTGCTTGACATTTTCAATCAAAAGTTGGAAAAACTTTAGTTGAACAGCTGTATCCAATCAAATACAGCTGCAGTTCAGGCAGTTCTGACAGCTGATGCTGGTGGCTGTCCCAATACAATAGCCTAGCAGGGGAAATGGCCCATCTGTGCTGTTGGTGTGAATGGAGGGATCTGTTTTTTTCCTTCAGTCCACAGGCTGAAAATAAATGGATTACCATCTTAAAAAGGACATTTCACCCTTACTAACATGTTATATGTTACACCCTTATTTAGGGTGTAACATGTATCATGTTGGTATTCACAAGCCCCTCACCCCCACAGCCCTTTTCCATTGTGACAGTGAGCAGGGGGTTCACCCTCCCTGCAGTCCCTGTCACAGCCGTGTCATTCATTCACAGTGATCTGTGAATTAATAAACTACAAGTCCAATCTTCCACTGCGGCAGATGGACTTGTAGTTCTCAACGGATCAGTGCCCCCATAGTCCATTCACACTTCCTGCAGCTCAGCCACTGTCTGTCCATATAGGGGTACAGGCACAAAGCCGTAGGCAGTGTTTACAGAACCCGCAATCCACTAATGATGGGTACAATGCTCTGCAGGCTCCTGTGTATTTTTTTTACCTGCAAAATCATCTGCGTTTATTTTTTATTTATAAAAAGTGAATTTCGCCTTCACGATTTTTAGAATCCCCAGCAGCCCTTTGGATATAGTCAGGTCCATAAATATTGGGACACAATTCTAATCTTTTTTGCTCTATACACCACCACAATGGATTTGAAATGAAACAAACAAGATGTGCTTTAACTGCAGACTTTCAGCCTTAGTTTGAGGGTATTTACATCCAAATCAGGTGAACGGTGTAGGAATTACAACAGTTTGTATATGTGCCTCCCACTTTTTAAAGGGACCAAAAGTAATGGGACAGATTAACAATCATCCATCAAACTTTCACTTTTTAATACTTGGTTGCAAATGCTTTGCAGTCAATTACAGCCTGAAGTCTGGAATGCATAGACATCACCAGATGCTGGGTTTCATCCCTGGTGATACTCTGCCAGGCCTCTACTGCAACTGTCTTCAGTTCCTGCTTGTTCTTGGGGCATTTTCCCTTCAGTTTTGTCTTCAGCAAGTAAAATGCATGCTCAATCGGATTCGGGTCAGATGATTGACTTGGCCATTGCATAACAATCTACTTCTTTTCCTTAACCACTTGACAACTGGGCACTTAAACCCCCCTCGTGACCAGACCAATTTTCAGCTTTCAGCGCTCTCTCACTTTGAATGACAATTACTCAGTCATGTAATACTGTACCCAAATGAATTTTGTGTCCTTTTTTCATACAAATAGAGCTTTCTTTTGGTGGTATTTGATCACCTCTAGGCTTTTTATTTTTTGCGCTATAAATGAAAAAAGACTGAAAATTTAGAAAAATAACGCATTTTTCTTCGTTTCTGTGATAAAATTTTGCAAATTATTAATTTTTCTCCATAAATTTTGGCCACAATTTATACTGCTACATATCGTTGGTAAAAATAACCAAAATTAGTGTATATTATTTGGTCTTTGTGAAAGTTAGAGAATCTACAAACTATGGTGCAAATCATAAAAAATTGATCACACCTGATGTACTGGTGGCCCATCTCATTTCTTGAGACCCTAACATGTCAGGACAGTATAAATACCCCCCAAATGACCCCTTTTTTGAAAGTAGACAATCCAAGGTATTTGCGGGAGCACGCAACGCGGAAGTAAACAGGAGTCCGTCCAGGGACGGCCTCCCGGCAATTAGCGTCCGCGCTGTAGCTGTCTTTCGGCTATAGCGCGGACGCCTAGTGGTTAAAAAAACTCTTTGGTTGCTTTTGCAGTATGCTTCGGGTCACTGTCCATCTGCACTGTGAAGCGCCGTCCAATGAGTTCTGAAGCATTTTGCTGGATATGAGCAGATAATATTGCCCGAAATTTCAGAATTCATCCTGCTGCTTTTGTCAGCAGTCACATCATCAATAAATACAAGAGATCCAGTTCCATTGGCAGCCATACATGCCCACGCCATGACACTACCACCACCATGCTTCACTGAGGAGGTGGTATGCTTTGGATCATGAGCAGTTCCTTTCCTTCTCCATACTCTTCTTACATAGTTACATAGTAGGTGAGGTTGAAAAAAGACACAAGTCCATCAAGTCCAACCTATGTGTGTGATTATGTGTCAGTATTACATTACATATCCCTGTATATTGCGGTCATTCAGGCGATTATCTAATAGTTTCTTGAAGCTATCAATGCTCCCCGCTGAGACCACCGCTTATGGAAGGGAATTCCACATCCTTGCCGCTCTTACAGTAAAGAACCCTCTACGTAGTTTAAGGTTAAACCTCTTTTCTTCTAATTGTAATGAGTGGCCACGAGTCTTATTAAACTCTCTTCTGCGAAAAAGTTTTATCCCTATTGTGGGGTCACCAGTACAGTATTTGTAAATTGAAATCATATCCCCTCTCAAGCGTCTCTTCTCCAGAGAGAATAAGTTCAGTGCTCGCAACCTTTCCTCATAACTAATATTCTCCAGACCCTTTATTAGCTTTGTTGCCCTTCTTTGTACTTGCTCCATTTCCAGTACGTCCCTCCTGAGGACTGGTGACCAGAACTGGACAGCATACTCCAGGTGCGGCCGGACCAGAGTCTTGTAGAGCGGGAGAATTATCGTTTTATCTCTGCAGTTGATCCCCCTTTTAATGCATGCCAATATTCTGTTTGCTTTATTAGCAGCAGCTTGGCATTGCATGCCATTGCTGAGCCTATCATCTACTAGGACCCCCAGGTCCTTTTCCATCCTAGATTCCCCCAGAGGTTCTCCCCCCAGTGTATAGATTGCATTCATATTTTTGCCACCCAAATGCATTATTTTACATTTTTCTACATTGAACCTCATTGCCATGTAGTCGCCCACCCCATTAATTTGTTCAGGTCTTTTTGCAAGGTTTCCACATCCTGCGGAGAAATTATTGCCCTGCTTAGCTTAGTATCGTCTGCAAATACAGAGATTGAACTGTTTATCCCATCCTCCAGGTTGTTTATGAACAAATTAAATAGGATTGGTCCCAGCACAGAACCCTGGGGAACCCCACTACCCACCCCTGACCATTCTGAGTACTCCCCATTTATCACCACCCTCTGAACACGCCCTTGTAGCCAGTTTTCAATCCATGTACTCGCCCTATGGTCCATGCCAACGCACCTTATTTTGTACAGTAAACGTTTATGGGGAACTGTGTCAAATGCTTTTGCAAAATCCAGATACACCACGTCTACGGGCCTTCCTTTATCTAGATGGCAACTCACCTACTCATAGAAGGTTAATAGATTGGTTTGGCAAGAACGATTCTTCATGAATCCATGCGGATTACTGCTAATGCTCTTCTCTTTCCATCACTCTGGTACAAGTTGATTTTGGTCTCATCTGTCCATAGGATGTTGTTCCAGAACTGTGAAGGCTTTTTTAGATGTTGTTTGGCAAACTCTAATCTGGCCTTCCTGTTTTTAAGGCTCACCAATGGTTTACATCTTGTGGTGAACCCTCTGTATTCACTCTGGTGAAGTCTTCTCTTGTTTGTTGACTTTGACACACATACACCTACCTCCTGGAGAGTGTTCTTGATCTGGCCAACTGTTGTGAAGGGTGTTTTCTTCACCAGGGAAAGAATTCTTCGGTCATCCACCACAGTTTTTTTTTTTTTGTATATACATATGACCTCGGTGGTGTGGATGTGTCATTGCCGTCATCCCATATAACAATTTTTTGAATTTTTTAAACCTCTAAGGGGATTTTTAAGGCAATGAAATATAGATTGAAAATTAGATTAAAAAGTCAATTTATTGATATAAGTCAAAATTTAAAAAGATACAAAATCATTACAGTAGTAACACATAGATAAATAATAACAATTCAAAATTTTAAATATGTATGTTGAAACGCGTTGGAATTCCACTACTGCACACTACGGTTGTCACCTCTGGTGACCCCAATGGGTAGTGAGATACATCACCTTTTCTCCTACACTTCTCTTTTATGGAATCATTGTTACTCAGTACAGATAATATTTTGACTAAAATTTTGAATTGTTATTATTTATCTATGTGTTACTACTGTAATGATTTTGTATCTTTTAAAATTTTGACTTATATCAATAAATTGACTTTTCAATCTAATTTTCAATCTATATTTCATTGCCTTAAAAATCCCCTTAGAGGTTTAAAAAATTCAAAAAATCCACCACAGTTGTTTTCTGTGGTCTTCCGGGTCTTTTGGCATTGCTGAGCGTTCTGTTTAAGGATGTTCCAAACAATTGATTTGGCCACATCTAATGTTTTTTCTATCTCTCTGATGGGTTTGTTTTGTTTTTTTCAGCCTAATGATGGCTTGCTTCACTGATAGTGACAGCTCTTTGGATCTCATATTGAGAGTTGACAGCAACAGATTCCAAATACAAATAGCACACTTGAAATGAACTCTGGACCTTTTATCTGCGCCTTGTAAATGGGATAATGAGGGAATAAACACACACCTGGCCATGGAACAGCTGAGCAGCCAATTGTCCCATTACTTTTGGTCCCTTAAAAAGTGGGAGGCACATATACAAACTGTTGTAATTCCTACACCGTTCACCTGATTTGGATGTAAATACCCTCAAATTAAAGCTGAATGTCTGCAGTTAAAGCACATCTTGTTTGTTTCAGAGCCAAAAATCTTAGAATTGTGTCAATGTCCCAATATTTATGGACCTGACTGTAGCACATACAGCTTTACACATAACTAAGCTGGACCAATCTAAAGTAAAAGTTCCACATGCATAGCTCCTGTTATATCCAAAAGGGGGACAACATTTAGATTTAATCAGTTTGATCAGTCTGTGTTCTCTTCTTAAAGTGGAACTCCAGATAAAATTTGTTTTAGCTTTGGACCTAGTGTGGAAGGGCAAAAACCTCAGGTTCTTATTACCATTTGCGTTCCAATTCAAGACACAACAAGAAGGGAGAGGAAATCTCAACAAAGTGAGCAGAAATCCTAACTTTGGCAGAATTGGCACCCTCAATGAAAAATGTCTTGTCTCTTCCTGAGTGGCATGACAAAACAATAAACACCTAAACCAACTTTAGAAACCTTACCAAAGCCTACCATTCCATCATGTCTAAAGTGATCCAGAGCAGGATTTTTTTTCAATTTTCATGCAAGCCTTTATCCTAACTTTCTGCAAGAGTAAAAAATGATCTTAATGGGATCTGAATACCTGACCAGGGTGATTCGGTGTCTTCTGTTCTGCAAACCAGAAACAAATCGACATACAATGAATACATATGATATCAGTTACCTGTTCTGTTTTGGGGTCTAACTCCACAAAGCCATAATTTGAACCAATGAGAACTGTTCCAGTGTCAGTGCGTATGGAGCTGCATTGTGGGATACCCATTCCTTGAGCTGATCTGCACTGCAGAGTATTGAGTAACTTAAGGTTTCGCATTTTGACGATGTTTACCAAAGAGCTGCAGAAAGAGAAAATAATATCATGTTGCATTATATGATATTAATTGGTTTAGATTGATTGTTAAATATGTTAACACACCTCTGAAAAACCATAGTAGAGAAAACAATGAATGGAATGTTGCCAAGATTAAAGTATATCTAAACCCAATAACAAAAATATAATATATTTCAGCTTACCAGTCTTAGATGCGGTGGCTGCACTAGTTTTCAAAAAGGTTTTTTTTTCATTATTTTCACCGGGTGATCTTGACAGTTACACAATTCCTGTCCTCACTCATTGTGCTGTATCTATGGAGGAGTAGCATTGTCACCCTAGGCTGCTCTCTTGATTTGGACTACAAACACCTCGCCCTCTGCTCACCTCTATTACATAAAAGGAAGGAGGTGGTTTGAAGTTCATAGATGATAGCTTAAAAATTTGATAACATGTTTCAGCCCATAGAAAGTTATAATGATACTAGATTTTCATCAACAGGTATTTTCTGTACTTGAAGAAAATGTACTTAGTCTAAAAAAAGAAAACAAATGCAGCCACCACATCTAAGAACTGGTAAGTTGCAAAAATATTACATGTTTTGTTAGTGGATTTAGATATACTTTACGATAACTGGAAATATACTAGAGCTGCACGATTAATCTTTAAAAAAAATTGTGATCTCGATTCAACCCCCCTCACGATCGCTATACACAATTTCCCGATTCATTCATTTAACAAGTGTAGAGAATTCTATGCTCACTCAGCTGTCAAAAGAGACAAAAAAAAAAAACTGGGCAGCCTGCCAAGTTTTTCACAACAGTGTCTGCTGGTAGAGAACTATAAGCATTGCAACTTTTTCTTCTTAGATCAAAGGAATGAACTTCAGCCTGTAAATGAGGGACCTTTAACCACTTAACCACTTCAGCCCCGGAGGATTTTACCCCCTTCCTGACCAGAGCACTTTTTACAATTCGGCACTGCGTCGCTTTAACTGCTAATTGCGCGGTCATGCAATACTGTACCCAAACGAAATTTGCGTCCTTTTCTTCCCACAAATAGAGCTTTCTTTTGATGGTATTTGGTCACCTCTGCCGTTTTTATTTTTTGCGCTATAAACGGAAAAAGACCGAAAATTTTGAAAAAAAATGATATTTTCTACTTTTTGTTATAAAAAAAATCCAATAAACTCAATTTTAGTCATACATTTAGGCCAAAATGTATTCGGCCACATGTCTTTGGTAAAAAAAAATGTCAATAAGCGTATATTTATTGGTTTGCGCAAAAGTTATAGCGTCTACAAACTAGGGTACATTTTCTGGAATTTACACAGCTTTTAATTTATGACTGCCTATGTCATTTCTTGAGGTGCTAAAATGACAGGGCAGTACAAAACCCCCCCAAATGACCCCATTTTGGAAATTGCTGAGAGGCATGTTGAACCCATTGAATATTTATTTTTTTTGTCCCAAGTGATTGAATAATGACAAGAAAAAATAAAAATTTTTACAAAAAGTTGTCACTAAATGATATATTGCTCACACAGGCCATAGGCATATGTGGAATTGCACCCCAAAATACATTCAGCTGCTTCTCCTGAGTACGGGGATACCACATGTGTGGGACTTTTTGGGAACCTAGTCGCGTATGGGGCCCCGAAAACCAAGCACCGCCTTCAGGATTTCTAAGGGCATAAATTTTTGATTTCACTCCTCACTACCTATCACAGTTTTGAAGGCCATAAAATGCCAAGATGGCACAAAACCCCCCCAAATGACCCCATTTTGGAAAGTAGACACCCCAAGCTATTTGCTGAGAGGCATGGTGAGTATTTTGCAGCTCTCATTTGTTTTTGAAAATGAAGAAAGACCAGAAATTTTTTTTTTTTTTTCTTTTTTCAATTTTCAAAACTTTGTGACAAAAAGTGAGGTCTGCAAAATATTCACGATACCTCTCAGAAAATAGCTTGGGGTGTCTACTTTCCAAAATGGGGTCATTTGGGGGGGGGTTTGTGCCACCTGGGCATTCCATGGCCTCCGAAACTGTGATAGGCAGTAAAGAGTGAAATCAAAAATTTACGCCCTTAGAATGCCTGAAGGCGGTGCTTGGTTTTCGGAGCCCCGTACGCGGCTAGCCTCTCAAAAAGTCTCACACATGTGGTATCCCCGTACTCAGGAGAAGCAGCAGAATGTATTTTGGGGTGTAATTTCACATATCCCCATGGCATGTTTGAGCAATATATCATTTAGTGACAACTTTGTGCAAAAAAAAAAAAAAAAAAAAAAATTTGTCTCTTTCCCGCAACTTGTGTCGCAATATAAAATATTCCATGGACTCGACATGCCTCTCAGCAAATAGCTTGGGGTGTCTACTTTCCAAAATGGGGTTATTTGGGGGGGGTTTGAACTATCCTGGCATTTTATGCACAACATTTAGAAGCTTATGTCACACATCACCCACTCTTCTAACCACTTGAAGACAAAGCCCTTTCTGACACTTATTGTTTACATGAAAAAGTTATTTTTTTTTGCAAGAAAATTACTTTGAACCACCAAACATTATATATTTTTTTTTAAAGCAAATGCCCTACAGATTAAAATGGTGGGTGTTTCATTTTTTTTTTTCACACGGTATTTGCGCAGCGATTTTTCAAACGCATTTTTTGTGGAAAAAACACACTTTTTTACCTTTTAATGCACTAAAACACACTATATTGCCCAAGTGTTTGATGGAATAAAAAAGATGATCTTAAGCCGAGTACATGGATACCAAACATGACATGCTTTAAAATTGCGCACAAACGTGCAGTGGCAACAAAATTAATACATTTTTAAAAGCCTTTACAGGTTACCACTTTAGATTTACAGAGGAGGTCTACTGCTAAAAATACTGCCCTCGATCTGACCTTCGCGGTGATACCTCACATGCATGGTGCAATTGCTGTTTATATTTGACGCCAGACCGACGCTTGCGTTCGACTTAGTGCGAGAGCAGGGGGGACAGGGGTGCTTTTTTTTTTGTTTTTTTTTCTTTATTATTTTTTTGCTTTTTTATCTTATTTTTAAACTGTTCCTTTCATTTTTTTTTTTTTAAATCATTTTTATTGTTATCTCAGGGAATGTAAATATCCCCTATGATAGCAATAGGTAGTGACAGGTACTCTTTTTTGAAAAAATTGGGGTCTATTAGACCCTAGATCTCTCCTCTGCCCTCAAAGCATCTGACCACACCAAGATCGGTGTGATAAAATGCTTCCCCAATTTCCCAATGGCGCTATTTACATCCGGCGAAATCTAAGTCATAAAATGCTCGTAGCTTCCGGTTTCTTAGGCCATAGAGATGTTTGGAGCCACTCTGGTCTCTGATCAGCTCTATGGTCAGCTGGCTGAATCACCGGCTGCATTTTCAGGTTCCCTGTTGAGACAGGAGAGCCAGAGAAAAACACTGAAGACGGTGGGGGGGGGGGGCATTCCCTCCCACGGCTTGTAAAAGCAGTCTAGAGGCTAATTAGCCGCTAGGATTGCTTTTACATGAAAGCCGACCGCTGGCTGAAAAGAATAATACCAAGATGATACCTAAACCTGCAGGCATCATTCTGGTATAACCACTCAAAGTCGTGAATGGCGTACCTGAAGACAAAAAATGGTTAACAATAAAGCACAGTAAACAGTAAAGTATAAAAAATTGCATACCTGAAAAGCAAACATGATAAAACATAACAATAAAACATTGCAGAATAGAACACAGTAAAAAAGAGCAGAACAATAGAGAGAGAATAGAGAGAGAGAGAGAACAATAAAACGACAACTTTTTTTTTTTTGTGTTTTTTTTGCAAACTTGTAACTTTTATAACTGTAACCGGTTCCAGGTTCGGGTCTCTCAAAATGCGATGGCATCTTGGGAGACCCTGTGAAAGTGTGCCTAGTCTGTGGAATGCTGTACCCTACGCTAATACTCAACTAGTGAATGGTAGCGTTCAAAACATTCACCAATGCAAAGACCAGGATTGTCAGGACAGGAGGGACAATAATAGCGGGTGTCACGCCTATATCCGCGCTTGCTGCAGACACGACATCTTTTTTGGGGGGGTTTGTTGGGTAGGGGTACTCGGGAGGACATAAAGAAAATGCCTCTCATGCAGCCGACTGCATTTGGTTGGGGATGTGAATGGGGGAAGTACGGGCGCTGAAGAAGCGGTGGGTTCCCAATTAGGATTGGCGAATGCAGCAGGAAGGGCATTATGGGCACGACGGGCCTGTGTTTGTCTTTTTGGTGGCAGCGGGACACTACTTGTGCTTGCCACCTCACCAGCTTGAACTGCACTTATGGGACTCGCCACGTCACCAAGTGTTACTGCAGTGCTGGTTTGACTACGACCGGGGTGTACTAGGCCGCTTGCCAGTTCACCAAAACGCTACCAAAAAAACTGTTAGCGATCGCAGGGATCAGGCCTGACTCTGCGAACGCTGCAGTTATGCGTTTAGTGTTTTGTAAGTGACAGTGATCGATCGATACTGCACTTGGGTGGGCTGGGCCGGGCGGAGGGGCAAAACACAGGTGCTAGCAGGTATCTGGGCTGATCCCGCTAACCCTAAACTGCTGGGGACGCCAGTATAGATCTGATCAGATATTGATACGTTAAGATACTATACCACTAAGGGAGGTGTACGGTGCGTGCGTGGGTGTTAGCGGTACTGGCGCTAACCTGACGCTGCCTGGGGCTGGTGCTTGCCAGTTCACCAAAACGCTACCAAAAAAACTGTTAGCGATCGCAGGGATCAGGCCTGACTCTGCGAACGCTGCAGTTATGCGTTTAGTGTTTTGTAAGTGACAGTGATCGATCGATACTGCACTTGGGTGGGCTGGGCGGAGGGGCAAAACGCAGGTGCTAGCAGGTATCTGGGCTGATCTCGCTAACACTGCGTTTTTGAGAACCCTAAACTGCTGGGGACGCTAGTATAGATCTGATCGGATCAGATATTGATCCGTTCAGATACTATACCACTAAGGGAGGCGTATGCTGCGTGCGTGGGTGTTAGCGGTACTGGCGCTAACCTGACGCTGCCTGGGGCGACGCATATCACCGCCGGGCGATCAGGGGGCTAAACCTTTATTCGGTAATAAACGGCGGGTGCCCTGACACTATAAAAAATAAACGAACTAACCAGCGTCACCCGTAACACTTATACGGTGATCAGTGGTGAAAGGGTTAACTAGGGGGCAATCAAGGGGTTAAAACATTTATTAGGTAGTATATGGGGGTCCCTGTCGCTATAAAACGCTGACGGCGAACCTAAATATTTACGTCCCTAACTAGCGGAACCAGTGACACTAATACAGCGATCAGAAAAATGATCGCTTAGTGACACTGATGATGGGGGGTGATCAAGGGGTTAAAACTTTATTAGGGGGGGTTAGGGGGGTACCCTAGACCTACAGGGGGGTAATACTCACTGTCCTAACACTTCTAACTGTCACAAACTGACACTATGCAGTAATCAGGAAAAAAATAAATAAATAAATAAAAAACCTGCTTGGTGTCAGTTTGTGACGGGGGGGGGTGATTGGGGGGGGGAAATCGGGGTGTTTAGTGTGCCTGGCATGTTCTACTGTGTTGTGTAGTGTTGTGCACTCACTCACATGTCTTCTCCCCTCGGCGCTGGAACGGAACTCCCGAGCCGAGGAGAGATGACATCACATCCTCTGCCTCTGTGTACAATACAGAGGCAGAGGATGTTTCTCATTAGCTGGGAGCGATCGCGAGGGGAGGGCCACGATCGGATGGCCTCCCCCTCATCTTTGATCGCTGCCAGACAAAAGCCGACCCGCGCTGGCACGTGGTACGTGATTTTGCCTGCCCGTGCCATTCTGCTCACGTATATAGGCGTGAGGCGGTCGGCAAGTGGTTAAAGACTAAACCTTTTTCTGACACTTGTTTCTTACAAAGTTAAAATCTGTATTTTTTGCTATAAAATTATTTGGAACCCCTATACATATACACATTATATATATATATATATATATATATATATATATATATATATATATATATATATATATATATATATATATATATATATATATATATACACATACATACATACATACATATATATATATAGAGGCCCTAGGGAATAAAATGGCGGTTGTTGCAATATTTTATGTCACACTGTATTTGCGCAGCGGTCTTTCAAACGCAATTATTTGGGAAAAAATAAAATTACAATGAATTTAAAAAAACTAAACAGTAAAGTTAGAACAATTTTTTTTTGTATAACGCGAAAGATGATGTTACACCGTGAGAATTGTGATCTATATTCTAAGCAAAAAAATTGTGATTCTCATTTTAGCCAGAATCCTGCAGCTCTAATATATACAGCTGTGCTCATAAGTTTATATACCCTGGCAGAATTTATGATTGCTTGGACATTTTTCAGAGAATATGAATAACACAAAAACTTTTTTCACTCATGGTTAGTGTTTGGCTGAAGCCATTTATTATCAATCAACTGTGTTTACTCTTTTTAAAATCATAATGGCAACAGAAACTACCCAAATGACCCTGATCAAAAGTTTACATACCCCAGTTCTCAATACCATGTATTGCCCCCTTTAACATCAATGACAGCTTGAAGACTTTTGTGGTATTTGTGGGTGAGGCTCTTTATCTTCTCAGTGGTAAAGCTGCCCATTCCTCTGGGCAAAAATCCTCCAGTTCCTGTAAATTCTTGGGCTGTCTTGCATGAACTACACATTTGAGATCTCCCCAGAGTGGCTCAATGATACTGAGGTCAGAAGACTGAGATGGCCACTCCAGAACCTTCACTTTGTTCTGCTGTAGCCAATGACAGGTCGACTTGGCCTCGTGTTTTAGATCATTGTCATGTTGGAATGTCCAAGTACGTCCCATGCGCAGCTTCCTGGCTGATGGATGCAAATGTTCCTCTGGTATTTTTTGATAACATACCGCATTCATCTTGCCATCAATTCTGTCCAAATTTCCTGTGCCTTTATAGGTCACACATCCCCAAAACATCAGTGATCCACCTCTGTGTTTCACAGTAGGAATGGTGTACCTTTCATCATAGACCTTGTTGACTCCTCTCCAAATGTAGCATTTATGGTTGTGGTCAAAAAGCTCAATTTTGGTCTCATCACTCCAAATGACTTTGTACCAGAAGGTTTGAGGCTTGTCTCTGTGCTGATTGACGTATTGTAAGTGGGATACTTTGTGGCATTTGCGCAGTAATGGCTTTCTTCTGGGGACTCGACCATGCAGCCCATCTTTCTTCAAGTGCCTCCTTATTGTGCATCTTGAAACAGCCACACCACATGTTTTCAGAGTGTCCTGTATTTCACCTGAAGTTATGTGTGGGTTTTTCTTTGCATCCCAAACAATTTTCCTGGCAGTTGTAACTGAAATTTTAGTTGGTCTACCTGACTGTGGTTTGGTTTCAACAGAATGCCTAATTTTCCACTTCTTGATTAGAGTTTGAACACTTCTGATTGGCATTCTTAATTCCTTGGATATTTTTGTTATATCCCTTTCCAGTTTTATACAGTTCAACTACCTTTTCCTGCAGATCCCTTTGACAATTATTTTGCTTTCCCCATGACTCAAAATCCATAAACATCAGTGCAACACTGGATGAAAGATGCAAGGGTCTGTCAGGAGTCCAGACACTCATTGACCTTTTATACACACACACACTAATTACAAGCAAAGAGATCACAGGTAAGGATGGTTACCTTTAATAGCCATTCAAACCCCTTTGTGTCAACCTGTGTGCATGTTATCAGGCCAAAATCACCAGGGTATGTAAACTTATGATCAGGGCCATTTGGGTAGTTTCTGTTGTCATGATGTGATTTAAAAAGAGTAAACACAGTTGATTGATAATAAATGGCTTCAGCCAAACACTATCCATGAGTGAAAGAAAAGATTTTGTGTTATCATTCATATTCTCTGAAAAATTCGCCAAGAAATCATAAATTCTGCCAGGGTATGTAAACGTATGAGCACAACTGTACATGCAAAAAAAAAAAATTAATAATGTAGAAAAAAAAAAAAAAAAGCAAATATTGCCAGGTAATAAAACCCAAAACCTCAAATGTTAAAGTTGTATTAAACCCCAAAACAAAAATGTAATATTTCAGCTCAACAATAGATGCAGTGGCTACATTAGTTTCCTTTTTTAGACTTCTTTTCTTTACTTTCACCTGGCGACCCGGTCGGTAAGGCTGCATTTACACCTAGGCGTTTTGAATCACAGACGGAATTGCCGCAATTTTAAAAAGCTCTGCTTAAATGACAAATTGCACAATGCGCATTTCAAATGTCATTAATTTTAATGACACCTACAAACGCGGTGTGGTTCTGCTGTGATAAATCACACTGCAATGGCGGCACACTACACGGCGTGAAGCTCGTCACCCAAAAAAGGATCCGGGGCTTCTTTCGCGTGACAAGCTTTGCACGATGTGGTCTTCTGCGATTGCAGCGCGATTTATCCAGCGACTATCGCAGCAGAACCACACTGTGTTTTAAGGTGGCATTAAAATAAATGTCACCTGAAATACGCATTGTGCAACTTGTCATTTCAGCAGAACTTTTTGAAATCGTAGGGAGAATCACGGTAATTCCGCCCGCGATTCAAAACGCCCAGGTGTGAAGCCTTAAGCCTCGTACACACAGTACGGTTGTTGGCCAACCGAGCGTCTTAAGGGCGCGTGCCAGGATCTTGTCTTGCTTACTAACGTTACACAAATTGTCGTGCAACAAACACAAATGTAGTGACGTACTACGAGGAATTTCAGCACTTGAGCGCCACCCTTTGGGCCCCTTCTGCTCATTTCTTGTTTGGTGAGCATTGATTCTGAGCATGCGTGTTTGTACTTGTGACATTTGTATGATGGATTTGTGTACTGACCATATGAAAATCTGACGTCAAACCATTGTCCGCTGAAAATTTACTAGCCTGTCATCCAACATTTGTTGGCGGAAAATTGGACAATTGTCAAAAGGAGCGTACTAATGGTAAGATGTTGGGACAACAGTCTGTCAACAGACAATCTCCTGCCAACAATCGTACCGTGTGCACGAGGCTTTAGACTGTTATTTTTCAACTGACCAAAGCTGTCCAGATAAATTAGCAGTTAGAAGGTTGAGATTAACTATTTACCACCGACAGTGTTGCTTAACCATCTCAATACAGGGCATTTTCACCCCCTTCCTGCCCAAGCCATTTTTCAGCTTTCAGCGCTGTCACACTTTGAATGACAATTGCGCGGTCATGCAACACTGTACCCAGATGAAACTGTTATTTTTTTCCCCACAAATACAGCTTTCTTTTGGTGGTATTTGATCACCTCTGCAGTTTTTCGGTTTTTTTTTTGTGCTATAAACAAAAGAAGAGTAACAAGTTTGAAAAAAAAACGTATTATTCTTTACTTTTTGCTATAATATTCAATTTTTTTTTCTAAAACAAATTTTTTCCTCAGTTTAGGCCGATATGTATTGTTCTACATATTTTTGGTAAAAAAAAAAAAAAAATTGCAATAAGCATATATTAATTGGTTTGCGCAAAAGTTATAGCGTCTACAAAATAGAGAGATTTATAGCATTTTTATTATTTTTTTACTAGTAATGGCGGCGATCCGCAATTTTTATCGTGACTGCGATATTGCGGCGGACATATCGGACACTTTTGACACATTTTTGGGACCAGTCACATTTATACAGTGACCCGTGCTATAAAAATGCATTGATTACTGTATAAATGTGACTGGCAGGGAATGGGGTTAACACTAGGGGGTGATCGAGGGGTTAATCATGTTCTTAGGGAGTGATTCTAAGGCCCCTTTCCCACTGGGGCGGTTTGCAGGCGTTATTGCGCTAAAAATAGCGCCTGCAAACTGCCCCTAAACAGCCTCCGCTGTTTGTTCAGTGTGAAAGCCCGAGGGCTTTCACACTGAAGCGGTGCGCTGGCAGGAGAAGAAAAAATCTCCTGCAAGCCGCATCTTTGGAAGGGTGAAGGAGCGGTGTATTCACCGCTCCTAAACCGCTCCTGCCCATTGAAATCAATGGGACAGCATGGCTATAGCGCGGTAATACCGCGGCTATAGCCGCGCTATACGAGGGGTTTTAACCCTTTTTTGGCCGCCAGCGGGGGGTTAAAACCGCACCGCTAGCGGCCGAATACCACGGTAAAACAGCGCTAAAAATAGCGCTGTTTTACCGCCGACGCCCCCTACCGCCCCAGTGTGAAAGGGGCCTAACTGTAGGGGGAGGGGATTCACAAGGGGAGGAGACCGATCGGTGTTCCTCTGTACTGGGAACACAGATCGGTCTCCTCTCCTGACAGGACCGTGGATCTGTGTGTTTACACACACAGATCCACTGTCCTGCTGTGTTAACAGCAATCGCGGGTGCCCGGCGGACATCCCCAATGACACGGTGGGGGCACGTGATCGCCGCCGGCAGCACACGCGCGCCCCATGGTGGCCAGAAAAGGCGAGGGCGTCATATGACGCCCTTCCAGAACGAGAACCGCGCTGCCTGGCCATCATATGACAGCAGGCGGGCGACAAGCGGTTAAAATGATCACCCTTTATTTATGTAAAACCTTTATCCCAAAACAAGAAAAAAAAACCTTGCTGTAATTGATTACAAAGTGTTACCTGGAGTTCAGCTTTAATTTGTTAGTCATGTCCATCTATAGCTGGGTTCACACCTATGCAAATTGGATGTGGGGATAGCAGAATGTGACCGGCTCACATATCTCTGGGGCGGCTACAGAGCGCACTGCACGGAAACACTGTGTGTCTTTGGCACTGTTTAAGGGCTGAATTCAGGCAAAGCTTCGGCCCCGATTTGTCCCTGAAATGGAGAACAGGAACGCACAGCGTTTCTGTGCAATCCGCGGCCGGTTTAGGTGTGAACTGAGCCTAAATCTGCTAGTCTAACACTAGCCTCCTCCCAGACCCACAATGCTGTTGTCCAAAAGGTATCTCCATTGCTCCTTCATCCAGAGTGGAGACTCCCTAAGACAGGGGTGTCAAACTCAATTTCATTGTGGGCCGCATCAGCATTATGATTGTCCCCAAAAGGGCCGGTTGTATCTGTAAGATTAGATGTCCAGCGCATCCCCTCCCCTTACATTAGATGTCAAGAGCCGCCCCACCATCAGAAGTTGAGTCCCCTACTCTCCCTAACATCACAAAGCACCCCCCTTCCTTATGCTGCTGCTGGGAAGAAGCTGGATGCATTGCTTGAAAGCAGAAAGTAGGGGTCTGGGAGAGGACCAGAGGAGGCCTGGAGCTCTCCTCCAGTTGCATTAGAGGTGCGAGGGCCACATAAAATGGCCTGGAGGGCCGGATTTGGCCCGCCGGCCTTGTGTTTGACACCTGTGCCCTAAGACAAGAAGTGTGTTAGTGGCTGGATCACCAGGTAAAAAAAAGCCTAGAAACAAGAAGAAAAAAAAAAAAAGAAAGAAAAAACGAATGCTAACCTGCAATATATTCCGTTTTTTTATTATGGATTTAGTACCACTTTAAAGATCTTAGCGGACTCTGAAAACTGGCGATTAGTAATGAATGATTTGAGAATAACGTAAAATTACTGCAGTGAAAATATATATTATCCCAGTGTGGCACAAACACATTTCTGAACAGGAATCAGCGATAATGTGCAGCTGACACTGGCACGAGTACAGCACTGAGAAGTTTCAGTTTACACCCGACTACCATCCGATCCGTCTGTTTTTATCAGATGCGATTGGATGTAGGCGGGTGTAAACTGACATGTTTCTGTTTACATCCCGCTCCATAGCGGAGAACAGAGGTTCTGATTGGGTCCGCCTAAAAAATGGACAGGTGTACCCGAACAGAACGTTTGTGTGAAAAGGGCCTAAATGGCATGCCCTTAGGGCTCATTCACACTATACATGCATAAAAATTCATGAAATTAATGTACAGATATGCACTGACCCCACTTTTTAAGCACATTGACATCAGTTGATGTGCATTTTTATCCTCTATTCTGTGTCATCACATAACTTTCACTTGTGCTGCATTTATGTGACAGCCAGTCACAGCAACCACGTGACTGGGAAGACTTCCCTGCCTTCTGATGTTATGCTCACTTAAAGAGCCACTGGGAGGGAACTTGAAGGGGTAAAAAAGCAGCCTTTACGTTCTCAAACGTGTGTACACAGATCAGCCCCTGGCTGTTCCTCCTCACATTATAAGCCTCTGTAGAGTTACACAGGACAGTGATCAATGGTAGATAGGAGACTGAGGAAATGCTCCCACCTGCCTGCAGCAAACTCACATACAAGGTTATTTCTAACTGCACTTTAAAAGCAAGAAGCTACAGCGCAGTAAAAAGGCAGTGTGTTCTATTGTTCAGAAACAACCCCGACACACCAGAGCAGGAATGATTGCAATGTCTTATGACAGAAGCTGTATGTTGTAGCAGCCATGAACGAACAGGACATCACATACCACAGCTCGGTGCACTATCCACGTTTCCTTCTTCCAATGCAGTGCCAGAAGCCCACCATTCACTGCAACACACTCCTGTCCGCTTCTCAGCTCCCAGCGCTGTCTCTTATTCTGAACGGCTGAAAGCTGGTGAGACATGTTTCCGTAGACCAAGGCTTCGTGATGATGAGCCCAGAGGCCAAACTAAAATGGCTCCACCAAGTGGAGACAGAACTTATCATACTACTTGTGCTCTAGTACGCTTATGTGACGTAATTCCGCCTTCCAATATCTAGAAGGCCGGGTGGACATGTTTGAGATGGGCAAAAAAAAACTTAAAAGAGTTTTGGGGGTTTTTTTGGAAAGGGAACAGGTTATCCTTTAAACGAAGACTGATATATACAAGAGATATGTTTCTTCTTTAAACCTGGCATTATTATTATATATAGAATAGAGGTGCACCACTCCCAAAAGAGTAAGTAGAAAAAGGCTTTATATATATATATATATATATACACACACAGCTTTCCTTCAACTGTGTCAAATTGCATTTTCTAACATAAAGGAATATGTCTAACCAGCCATAGGTATTCAGAAAGCGATTCCACTGCCTCCAGAATGTCTCTTCACAGCAAATCAGCAGTTTGTAAGGGGACCAGCATGTCACACAGCAAGTCAGGCATTTGGCTCACGGTTGCAACCAGGCCTTAAAGCAGAATTTCACTCTCTCAATAAACATTGACTATTTTTAATCCTTCTGCTGCTAGCATTAGTAAATAGATAAAAAAGTGTATCATATTTACTTGTTTTAAACTTTTTTTTTTTTGCATTTTTTTAGTTATTTCCTGGTTTCTGGCCTAGGCTAAAATACATCCCAGGAGTCTTCAGTTGGGGGGAGGGGCTTTCTCAGCTAAGCACACCCTCCTGTCTGAAAGCCTGAGCTAAGGGCAGATTAATTTCAGGAAGTAAATGATACTTCAATGCCCCTATTCAAGATGGCCATGGCCAGTATTGCTGGGGGGGGGGGGGGGGGGGGGGGGCGTTTTTCAAAGTGATTTCTCAGCAAAATAAAGCATGGAGACATGGATAGATGTGTGTTTGTTTTGAATATTAACCTCTTCCCACTGACCTGGCACATATATGTACTGTTGCCACCTTTTCATCAAGCCAAACCCGCACACTTTAGCAGCCTGGGAGCAGGTTTGGCATCACTGGGATGATGATGTTAGCAATAGCAATTTGACCAAAAACACTCAGCTTCCGGACAGCAACAGATTTTGTGTATCTTTGTTACCTGGGGAGTCTGAATAATGTGTCCAGGTTTCAGCACGCCTGAAACCCGGACACGCAATTCAAAACCCAAACTGTCTGGGTGAATCCCAAAAAGGGGGCAACCCTACATATATGCAGCCTCTCGGTGGGTGGACTTTAGCGTTGAGCGGCTCCATTTATACGACCCTAGGTAAACACTTTAATGTGCTGAGAGCGCACTCTCAGCACAGTAACGAACAGGTACCAGAAAGCTTTCGATGCATACTTGCGATCAGAACCTTTCCGATCACACGATCAATGTGACTGCCAATCAGTCCTGGCCTTTAGATCTTCTTGAAGGATAAGTTCACCTTTTGTAACATATTATATGTTACACCCATATTCGGGGTGTAACATGTAACATGTTACAGATGCACTGTCCCCCACTAACTCCAAACCCCCGAGTCTGACAGCTAGCGGGGGGATCTTCTCCCTCCTGCTAGCTGTCATAATCTGAAAAAGACACAGCCATGCTGGGCTCTGCCCGCCAGCCGTGTCATCCATTTACAGTCTTTTGTGGTATTTGTGGATAAGGCTCTTTATCTTCTCAGATGGTAAAGCTGCCCATTCCTCTTGGCAAAAAGCCTCCAGTTCCTGTAAAGTCTTGGGCTGTCTTGCATAAACTGCACATCTGAGATCTCCCCGGAGTGGCTCAATGATATTGAGGTCAGGAGACTGAGATGTTACTCCAGAACCTTCACTTTATTCTGCTGTAGCCAATGACAGGTCGACTTGGCCTTGTGTTTTGGATCATTGTCGTGTTGGAATGTCCAAGTACGACCCATGTGTAGCTTCCTGGCTGATGGATGCAAAGGTTCCTCCGGTATTATTTGATAACATACTGCATTTATCTTGCCAACAATTTTGACCAAATTTCCTGTGCCTTTGTAGCTCACACATCCCCAAAACATCAGTGATCCACCTCCGTACCTTTAATCATAATCATCTCCTCTCCAAATGTAGTGTTTATGGTTGTGGCCAAAAAGCTCAATTTTTTTTTTGTGGCAGAAGGTTTGAGGCTTGTCTCTGTGCTGTTTGGCGTATTGTAAAGGAGGATACTTTGTGACATTTGCGTTGTAATGTCTTTCTTCTAGCGACTTGACCATGCAGCCCATCTTTCTTCAAATGCCTGCTTATTGTACATCTTGAAAGAGCCACACCACATGTTTTTCATTTTGGTGCAGGGTTTCCCTTAAAATCCATACCAGACCTGAAGGGTCTGGTATGGTTTTTGGAGGGGACCCCTACGCCATTTTTTCTTTAATTTGGCGCAGGGTTCCCCTTAAATTCCATATCAGACCTGAAGAGCCTGGTATGGATTTTAGGGGGACCCTCACCCAATTTTTTTTTTTGGTTTGGGGTTCCACTTAATATTCATACCAGACCCAAAGGGCCTGGTAATGGACTGGGGGGGGGGGGGGGGGGGCATGCTCTTTTTTTCAATGAGTTTCATCTATATTGCCAAGACCCGACAATTCATTACAGCCGCGATCAGTTTTAAATGACAATTTTTCCTTTAGAAATGTAATTTTGCTGTGGTATTGTTCTAAACATGCTATATAGCTATATAGGGATTGGGAGATTCGTCTTAGTGCCTGTGTATGTCCACAGTTGCTCACCACTTCCTTTAACTGTTCTAAACATGGGAAAAATGTGCTACTTTACAGGCAGACTAAGGACACTCCCCAGGCACAATGTTTAAAGGAATATTTCATTTTTATTGTTTCACGTTGAGCATTAAAAAAAAAAAAAATCACTGCTCCCGAAAAAAGGGCTGTTTTTAAAAAATGTTTTTGTTTTTGATACATGTCCCCTGGGGCAGGACCTGGGTCCCCAAACACTTTTTATGACAATAACTTGCATATAAGCCTTTAAAATGAGCACTTTTGGTTTTTCATGTTCGTGTCCCATAGACTTTAACGGTGTTTGTGTGTTCTTCCGAATTTTTTGCCTGTTCTGGTGCAGACCGAACCGGGGGTGTTCAGCTCATCCCTATTGTTAGGTGTGGGTGGGATAGGCTTCTCTGAAGGGGTAGGTTTTCAGGGATCATCTAAAAGCTTTTAAAATGAGCACTTCTGATTTTTCATGTCAGTGTCCCATAGACTTGAACGATGTTCCGGCGGCATTCGAATTTGCAGCGTGACAGCGCATATTGTTCCCTGTTCGACTCAAACATCAGGCTCATCTCTACTTAACAAGTGTATTTTCATTCTCTCCATCTGATCATCCCTCACAGCTATTACCTTTTGTTCCACTTGACCCTCCCTCCTAGATTGTAAGCTCTAACGAGCAGGGCTCTCTGATCCCTCCTATATTGAACTGTATTGTAACTGTACTGTCTGTCCCCATGCTGTAAAGTGCTATGCAAACTGTTAGCGCTATATAAATCCTGTATAATAACAATAATAATTTACCAAGTTTGTCTCACTTAAGTGCAAACTTATGATTTTTTCAAATATTTTTTTTAATACAAAATGTATTGATCAACACTACCAGCACGCTCTGGTTTTCTGTTTTTCTAATTCTGTTGCATAAGTGTGACCTCCTGTTGTCATGAAAGCTGTATTTGTTGTGACTACGCATATGCGGTTATAGCGGACATGCCAGCATTCCAGAAAAGGCTGAATCAGGTGAGAAGCAAAACCGAAGACGTATGTCTGTAGGTATATTTACCATGATAACTTTCTTGTACAGTGATTTAAAAATCAGACGACAAAACCTACAATCACGTGCTGTATTTTTCAAAATGCAAGTATACCACAATTGCTTAATAGCAGAGGTCAACAGGCACTGGCTTGAAGAGCTGCTGGGCCCTCCCCAGACACTGGGAGGATTTCCTAAGGGAGACGTCATGGTATGTATGGCAAAATCTAGCTGTTGGGACATAGACTGACTATGACACATGCTAAAGAATATGACTGTCAGTAGAGGCACCCTGATTTCTGTATGCACAGTGTCATGAGACCAGATATACCAGGCGGATGGAATCTATCTGGAGAATATAATCCTGTATTAACTTGTTGAGCTGATTCACAGCTCTGATCAGGAAGTCAGTGAGCTTTGTGGATCTACGAGAAACAGCATTGCTGTACTTAACCGGGTATGTCTGCCTCGAAAGTCTAATAGATTCAGCCATTGACCTTTTATCAGGCTTGTGTTAATGTATTATTTATGTTATTTTGTTATTATTATGCTATTGTTGTTTCTTATTATTAATTATAATATTATTATGTTTATCTTTTTTAATGTAGTATTTATTTTGTGCCAAACCGCTGTTTGCGTAAATATGTAATGCTTTGTGTTCTCTGTTCTGATAAGCACTCATATTGGTGTTTACAACTTTCTATGAGGTTTATTGTTTGCTGATTAAAATTTCTCTAATTGGTTATTTTCATTCACCAAAATCACTCACCTTTCTGTTTCTTGGTCTTGGTGATTATAATACTTCCTTCTTAGAAATATTTCTTTTTAAAGCAGTGGCGGCCCGTCTATTAAGGGCGCACGGGTGCCGCCCCCTCTATCACGTCACCCCCCTATATGTATAATGGATAGATTCATGCACAGCGTGAATCTATCCATGGCCACTGCGGCCACCCCCTATTCAGGCGTCCAGCCCCTTTCAGGACGTGGGCGCCTGAATTACAGCAGCAGGGATGTATTTTTGAAGCATAATAGGCTCTAATAGGCTTCAAAATAGGGTGGACTTGGAGCACAGAGCATTGCGCTCGGAGCCCACCCAAGTGTGTTAGAAAAGCAAATTAATATTCGCTTTTCTAACACTGAACCGCCTCTCTGCCAATCAGGAAGCGTGGGTCTATTACCCGTCACCTAATTGGCTGAAAGGACAGGCACTCCTATTGGACGCCTAGCAGGAAGAAAGAAGAGGACACAGATCGCTGCTGCCTGACCCCCTGCCCGCCCCACAGCTCACCACCGTCACTCGCTGCCTGACCTGCCACCAAGATGGGGTAAGTGCCGGTCAGACAGCAGGCGGGCAGGGGTCATAGTGGCTGCATTTGATGTCACAGTGGCTGCATTTGATGGCATTTGATGGCACAGTGGCTGCAATTGATGGCACAGTGGCTGCAATTGATGGGCACAGCGGCTGCATTTGATGGGCACAGCGGCTGCATTTGATGGGCACAGCGGCGGCATTTGATTGGCACAGCGGCTGCATTTGATAGGCACAGTGGCTGCAATGGATGGGCACAGTGGCTGCATTTGATGGCACAGTGGCTGCATTTAATGGCACAGTGGCTGCATTTGATGGCACAGTGGATGCATTTGATGGCACAGTGGCTGCATTTAAAGGGCACAGTGGCTGCAATCGGTGGCATAGTGACTGCATTTAAAGGGCACAGTGGCTGCAATTGGTGGCACAGTGACTGCATTTAAAGGACACAGTGGCTGCCTTTGATGGCACCATTGTCACTTTTGATGGGCACTGTGGCTTCATTTGATGGCACAGTGAGGCTGCAATTGATGTTTTTATTTTTCAGAATTTTTCAGTTTGATGCGCCCCCCCCAAAAAATTTTGAGCACCAGCCGCCACTGTTTTAAAGGTTAAATTAAACTAATGCCAGTGGATGCTATTGGTAAAAATAATTTCTGTTGCACACTGTCAGTGTCTGTAGGCCTGTCATACTGGAATATTCAGGAGCACGTTTCACTTCCTGTGAATGACCACAAAGCTTAAAGAGACCCTGTTGCAAAAAAAAAAAAAAGAATAAAATATGCACAATAGTAAAATAAAATTGTAAAACTTGACTAAGCTGAAGTTTAGACTGCTTATGTTATGCTATTTCCAATTCTTCACCTTCCCCTGAGCAACATGCTATGTTTTTCACAAAACCTTTCTGTTTTCATTATGTATCTTAACCACTTCAACTCCAGAAGATTTACCCCCCTTCATGACCAGGCCATTTTTTGCGATGCGGCACTACTTTAACTGACAATTGCGCGGTCATGCGACCCCTGTACCTAAATAAAATGTATGTCCTTTTTTCCCTCAAATAGGGCTTTCTTTTGGTGGTATTGTATTGTATTGGTATACCTCTGCATTTTTTATTTTTTGCGATATAAACAAACGACCGTCAACTTTGAAAAAAAAAAAAAATACTTTTTACTTTCTGCTCTAAGACATATCCAATAAAAAATGTAAAAAAACAAAAGATCACATTTCTTCATCAATTTAGGCCAATATGTATTCTGCTACATATTTTTAGTAAAAAAAAAAAAAAGTGTATATTGATTGATTTGTGTAAAAGTTATAGCGTCTACAAACTATGGGATATATTTATGGAACTTTTATTTTTTTTTAATTTTTTTTTTTACTAGTAATGGTGGCGATCAGTGACTTATATTGGGACTGTGATCTTGTGGCGGACAAACCGTACACCTGACACTTTTGACACTTTTTTGGGAACCAGTGACACCAATACAGTGATCAGTGTTAAAAATATGTACTGTCACTGTACTATTAACACTGGCTGGGAAGGGGTTAACATCAGGGGGCAAGCAAAGGGTTAACTGTGTGCCTACCTGGTGTTTCAGTATAGTGGGAGAGGTTCTTTTACTAGTGGAAGGCATTGATCTGTGTTCGTGCTCTACAGGAACATGGGATCCATGCCTTCTGTACTGACAGAACGGCAATTTGCATTGTTTACATAGGCAGATCGCCATTCTGCCTGTGTACAGAACAATCAATGAGTGCCGGCGGACATCGGGTCCGCGTGACCCGCTGTTTAGATTTACAGCAGGAGCAAGCTGTAGGTGGAACGCACTTGCGCCCGATACCCGGAAGTGCAGAATCACTTATATACAGTATATGTGATCCTGCGCTGCGCTGCCACAATGTTGCAGTAAATGTGCCACAGGGTGGCCGGCAGGCGGTTATTTTAGACCTAGATACACTGGGGTTGAGTTACTAAAACTGGAGAGTGCAAATTCTGGTGCAGCTGTGCATGATAGTCAATCAGCTCCTAAATTCAGCTTGTTCAATTAAACTGGATGTAAACCCGATTCATGAAATGTAATACTTAGTAGTATAGTGTCTTAACGGATCAATATCTTTGATCTGATCAGATCTATATTAGCATCCCCAGTAGTTTAGGGTTCCCAAAAACGCAGTATTATTTTTATCAGCCCAGATACCTGCTAGCACCTGCGTTTAGCCCCACCGCCCAGCCCACCCAAGTGCAGTAGCAATCGATCACTGTCACTTACAAAACACAACACACATAACTGCAGCGTTTGCAGAGTCAGGCCTGATCCCTGCGAATGCGAACAGTTTTTTTGGTAGCGATTGAAGCAGGCTCTGACAGTTAGGTACTCTTTTTGCCGGTGAGTCACACTAGTTGTACCAGTAAATTTAGAGGCCAAAATGTCCAAGCGAAGGTACACTAGTGAAGAGGCCTACACATTTCTGAGCATGATAGATAAGAGTGAAGAGGAAGTCACTCATCTGTCAGATTCAGGCTCAGAAAACGAACTGGTAGACAGCAGCGGCTCCATGACAGATAGCTCTGACGACGGAGTAGTGGTCCCTGCTAAGGTCAGGCGTACCAGACCCCGTTCTTCTGTTGTTGAGGTACAAGAACCGCAGGTCCCTCGTATGGAGCAGAGAAGTACTAGTGCCGCTCATCCTTCTGGTGAACTGGCAAGCACCAGCGTCCTAGTACACCCTGGTCATACATCCAGCACTGCAGTATCCCATGGTGACGTAGCAAGTCCCATAAGTGAAGTTCAAGCTGGTGCGATGGCTAGCACAAGTAGTGTCCCGCTGCCACCAAGAAGACAAACACAGGCCCGTCGATCCCATAGTGCCCTTACTGCAGAATATATCAATCCTAATAGGGAGCCCACCACTCCTGCAGCACCCGTACTTCCCCCATTCACTGGCCAACCCTGAATTCAGGTGGAAACAGTTGAGTTTACATCACTTGATTTTTATTTGCTGTTTTTCACGGAAGATCTCTATAGATCTATTGTGGACAAAAGCAATTTGTATGTATGCTGGTCAATTCATCGCCGATAATCCCCATTTGACCCTTGACAGAGATTGGAGACCTATTACGGTTTCCGAATTTAGGACCTTCCTGGGCCTATCCCTCCTCATGGGCATAACTAAAAAAAGTGAGTTGCGGTCATATTGGTCCACTAACCCAATTCACCATATGTCAGTGTTCTGTGCATCTATGACCAGGGCTAGATATGAGCAGATCTTGCGGTTCATGCATTTTAATGACAATGACCTCTGTCGTCCTCGAGGTGACCCTGAATACGATTGGTTCCACAAAATTCGGCCCCTTGTATACCACTTCAATCAACAGTTTGCAGCCTTTTCTCCCGATCAAGTTGTCTGCGTTGATGAGTCCCTGATTAAATCTTCTGGCAGCTTGTCTTTCAAACTTCCCAGCAAGCATGCCAGATATGGGGTCAAGATGTATAAGCTCTGTGACAGGGCAACAGGCTATACCTATAGTTTTATAGTTTACGAGGGAAAAGATAGTCACATGGAGCCTGAGAACTGCCCAGACTACATAGGGAGTGCTGGCAAGATTGTTTGGGACTTGGTGTCATGCTTATTCAGAAAGGGGTACCACTTGTATGTGGACAATTATTACACGAGCGTGCCACTTTTTATTCACTTGCTTGATCATGGAATTGGCGCATGTGGCACTGTGCGATCTAATCGCCGGGGCTTAACCCAGTGGCTTGTAGAGTCCCAACTTAGACTGGGGGAGAGAGCGTGCTTGAGAAGTAATAGTTTGCTCGCAGTGAAGTGGAGAGATAATCGGAATATTTTCATTCTGTCCTCCCTTCACACAGATACAACAGTCCAAATTCCAACGGCGACTGGTGTTGTGCAGAAACCCCTCTGTGTCCACGAATACAACCTTAATATGGGAGGGGTGGACCTCAACAAACAGTTGATGGCGCCATACTTAACTGCCTGTAAGGCCAGACACTGGTACATAAAAAATTGTCTGAATACTTATTCCAATTGGATCTGCTGAATGCTTATGTGCTATACAAGGCTTCAGGATGAACTGGATCCTACCTTAAATTCCAGGAAGAGATCATCACAGCCCTTCTGTATTCAGATGGTGCTGTGGCCCAACTTCCCAATCCAAACGCAGTGAGCCAGCTGCATGAGAGGCATTTTCTGTATGTCCTCCCTAGTACCCTACCCAACGATCACCCCAAAGAAGATGTCGTGTCTGTAGCAAGCACGGATATAGGCTTGACGCACGCTATTATTGTCCCTCCTGTCCTGGCCAACCTGGTCTTTGCATCGATGAATGTTTCGAACGCTACAACACACTAGTGGAGTATTAGCATAAGATACAGTACATATTCTAGGGTACACTTTCACAGGGGCTGCAAAGATGCCATCGCATTTTGAGAGACCCGAACCTGGAACCGTTACAGTTACAGTTACAAATAAAAGTGAAAAAAAAAATACATATAAAATAAAAAAGCCAGAAATACCGTATATGCTCGAGTATAAGTCGAGTTTTTCAGCACATTTTTTTGTGCTGAAAGTGCCCCCCTCGACTTATACTAGAGTCAAGCACTTTTCTGCAGCAAAAAATTTCATTTTCCGAACCGAATTTGGGGCCCCGTATCTCAGGGCCACTTTGTACTAGGAACCCCAAATTTGGTGTGCAAACCCAGTGGAACTGGTACCACAACATATCCAAAGCTGGGGTTCCTGGCACTAATTAGCATCGAGATACGGGGCCCCAAAATCGGTTTGGAAAATGTCATTCTCTGCTGCAGAAAAGTGCTTGACATTTTCTGAACCAATTTTTGGGGCCCTGTATCTCAGGGACACTTGGTGCTAGAAACCCCAGCTTTGGATATTTTATGGTGCTCGTTCCACTGAGTTTGCACACCAAATTTGGGGTTCCTAGCACTAAGTGGCCCCAAGATACAGGGCCCCAAATTTGGTTCAATGTGTCCATCTGCAGCAATGTCATTTCGGGACCATTTGAGTTCAGAGACCCCAAATTTTGGCTGCAGCTTGGGGGCATCTAGGAACCCTTAACTACCGAGTTTGAAGTTCGGGGGACCTATGGCTGCAAATGGGCACAGTGAGGCACGCAAATGGGCACAGTGAGGCTGCAAATGGGCATTGTTGACCCTCTTTTCCACTTACAGTAGCTGTGCATTTATCACCCTCGTCTTATATTCGGGTCACTAATGCCGCGTACACACGGTCGGACTTTCCGGCATACTTGGTCCGGCACACTTTCCGACGGACTTTGTCCGCCAGGTGCGCCGGACTTTAAAACGGACGGACTTGCCCACACACGCCGGGACTTTCCGGCGGGCTAAGTCCGCCCGTCTTTCCGACGGACTTTCGCCGGAGTTCCGGCGGACTTTCAGAATGAACGGACTTGCCCACACACGGCCAAGTCCGTTCATTTTGAACGTGACTCAGGTGCGACGGGACTAGCAAAGGATGTCAATCTTGCCGCTTTTATCGGCGAGATTGACACCTTGCGAGCCCCGTTGCGGGGCATACCAGGCCCTTAGGTCTGGTATGGATTATAAAGGGAACCCCGCTACGCCGAAAAAACGGCGTGGGGTCCCCCTAAAATCCATACCAGACCCCGATCCGAGCACGCAGCCTGGCCGGTCAGGAAAGGGGGTGGGGACGAGCGAGCGCCCCCCCCCCCCTCCTGAACCGTACCAGGCCGCATGCCCTCAACATGGGGGGGTGCTTTGGGGGAGGGGGCGCCTTACGGTGCCCCCCCACCACAAAGCACCTTGTCCCCATGTTGATGAGGACAAGGGCCTCTTCCCGACAACCCTGGCCGTTGGTTGTCGGGGTCTGCGGGCGGGGGGCTTATCGGAATCCGGGAGCCCCCTTTAATAAGGGGGCCCCCAGATCCCGGCCCCCCACCCTGTGTGAATGAGTATGGGGTACATGGTACCCCTACCCATTCACCTAGGTAAAGTGTCAATAATAAAACACAACACAGGGTTTTAAAATAATTTATTAAACAGCTCCGGGTGGGGGGGGGGATCTTCCTCCGGCTTCGGGGGTCTTCTTCCGTCTTCGGGGGTCCCTCCGGTTCATCTTCTCCCGGCGTCCGGTTGGTTCTTCTCCGCTCTCCGGCCTCTTCTCCCGGTGTCCCAGGTCTTCGGCCGGTCCCTCCATTGTCTTCATGTAGCTCTATTGCCAGCGGAGGTCCGGACTTCTGGGCTTCTTGTCTTCTTGTCTTCTCTTCCCCAGATGTTGACACGACGCTCTCTCCTGCTGGACTGGTCTCCGAGGGCTGCGTTGTGACTTATATAGGCGGAGACCCCGCCCCCTTTTGATGTCACAGTCCCTGGGCATGCTGGGACTGTGACGTTTTAGGGGGCGTGGTCGACCAAAGCCCCCCGCCCGCAGACCCCGACAACCAACGGCCAGGGTTGTCGGGAAGAGGCCCTTGTCCTCATCAACATGGGGACAAGGTGCTTTGTGGTGGGGGGGCACCGTAAGGCGCCCCCTCCCCCAAAGCACCCCCCCCCATGTTGAGGGCATGCGGCCTGGTACGGTTCAGGAGGGGGGGGGGCGCTCGCTCGTCCCCACCCCCTTTCCTGACCGGCCAGGCTGCGTGCTCGGATCGGGGTCTGGTATGGATTTTAGGGGGACCCCACGCCGTTTTTTCGGCGTAGCGGGGTTCCCTTTATAATCCATACCAGACCTAAGGGCCTGGTATGCCCCGCGCTCGCCGCAATAGGAAGATTTGTTTTTCCTATTGCAGCGAGCGCGAGATGCAATACCCTGTCCTCGTGTCGTATTTGGTCTGTCGGACCAGCCTACACACGAGCGGGCTTTCCGTCGGACCAGCACACACACGAGCGGACTTTCCGCCCGAAACTGAGTCCGACGGAAAGATTTGAAACTTTCTTCAAATCTAGGTCCGGCGGGCTTTTGGGAAGAAGTCCGCCGGAAAAGTCCGCCGCCGCCCACACACGGGCGGATTGTCCGGCACACTCTGGTCCGCCGGACCAAGTATGCCGGAAAGTCCGACCGTGTGTACGCGGCATTAGTTTTTCCCATTTTTTGTGGTAAATTAGGGCCTCGACTTTTACTCAGAACCACTTATACTCGAGTATATACGGTAGTTGTCGTTTTATTGTTCTCGATTGTTCTCTCTCTATTCTGATGTTTTTACCGTATTTAACTGCAATGTTTTATTGTTACTATGTTTTATCATGTTTGCTTTTCAGGTATGTAATTCTTTTCTACTTTACTGTTTACTGTGTTTTATTGTTAACCATTATTTTCTTTTCAGGTATGCCATTCAGCTGCAGCACTGATTCATTTATCTTGACAGCAACAGCGTTTGCTCTGTCGGAGGTGATTTCACCATCACAGTTAAAATAAAAAAGAGCATATATGCCGAAGCATGGGGGCAGGAGTGGAGGGGCGATTTGCCCCTAAGATTAGGGGCGGATTAGGGTCCTTCAGGCTTTCTAAGGGCGTAAATTCTTGATTTCACTCCTCACTACCTATAGCAGTTTTGGAGGCCATGAAATTCGCAGATATCACAAAACCCCCCAAATTACCCCATTTTGGAAAGTAGACACCCCAAGCTATTTGCTGAGAGGCATGTTGAATATTTTGCAGATCTCGCTTTTTGTCACAAAGTTTTGAAAATTGAAAAAAGAAAAAAGAAATAAATAAAATTTCCTTTACTTTCTTCATTTTTAAAAAACAAATGAGAGCTGCAAAATACTCACCATGCCTCTTAACAAATACCTTGGGGTGTCTACTTTCCAAAATGGGGTCATTTGGGGGGTTTTGTGCTATCTGGACATTTCAGGGCCTCCGAAACTGTGATAGGTAGTGAGGAGTGAAAACACCATTTTACGCCCTTAGAAATCCTGAAGGCGGTGATTGGTTTTCGGGGTCCTGTATGCAGCTAGGTTCCCTAAAAAGTCCCACACATGGCATGTTTGAGCAATATATCATTTAGTGACAACTTTGTAAAAAAAAATAAAAATAAATTGTAATTTTCCCGAAACTTGTTGCAAAATATAAAATATTCCATGGACTCAACATGCCTCTCAGCAAATAGCTTGGGGTGTCTACTTTCCAAAATGGGGAGATTTTGGGGGGGTTTGTGCTATCTTGACATTTTATGGCCTCCGAAACTGTGATAGGTAGTGAGGAGTGAAATCAAAAATTTACACCCTTAGAAATGCTGAAGGCAGTGATTGGTTTTTGGGGTCCTGTACACGGCTAGGCTCCCAAGAAGTCTCACACATGTGGTACCCCCATACTCAGGAGAAGCAGCAGAATGTATTTTGGGGTGTAATTTCACATATACCCATGGCATGTTTGAGCAATATATAATTTCAGTGATAACTTTGTGTAAATTTTTTTTTGTTGTCATTTTTCAATCACTTATGACAAAAAAAAATGTTCAATGGGCTCAACATGCCTCTCAGCAAATTCCTTGGGGTGTCTACTTTCCAAAATGGGGTTATTGGGGGGGGGGGTTGTACTGCCCTGCCATTTTAGCACCTCAAGAAATGAGATAGGGAGTTGTAAACTAAAAGCTGCATAAATTCCAGAAAATGTACCCTAGTTTGTAGACGCTATAACTTTTTGCACAAACCAATAAATATACACTTATTGAATTTTTTTTTTTTTACCCAAGAAATGTGGCTGAATGCTTTTTGGCCTAAATGTATGACTAAAATGGAGTTTTTAAAAAAAAAATTTATAACAAAAAGTAGAAAATATAATTTTTTTCAAATTTTTAGGTCTTTTTTCGTTTATATCGCAAAACATAGAAACCGCAGAGGTTATCAAATACCACCAAAAAAAGCTTTATTTGTGGGAAAAAAGGACGCAAATTTAGTTTGGGTACAGCATTGCATGACCACGCAATTGTCAGTTAAAGCGCCGTAGTGCCAAATTATAAAAAGTGCTCTGGTCAGTAAGGGGGTAAAATCTTCCAGGGCTAAAGTGGTTAAGCTTTGACAAAAAAAAAAACAAAACCTGGAAGCTGATAGGTTTCTAGGCAGAGCTGCACCCGATTTTGCACTCTCTAGTTTTAGTAAATCAACGCCTATATCTGTCAGTATCATATGTAATGACAAAGGGGTTTATTTACTAAAGTAGTAAATAAGCGATATTGCGCTAAGTGCATATAAAGTATATCAAACTATTTAAGTCACACGAATGATCCGTGACTAACAGCAGCTCTCACAACAATGTACACTTCATAACAAAGATTTAAATCAAAACATGTAGCGATGTCGAACCATGACCTTAACCCCTTCCCGCCGAGCGTACGCAGATGTGCGTACTCGGCTTTCGGGTGTTATACCGGGATGATGCCCGCAGCTGCAGGCATCATCCTGGTACTGTTTTTTAGAGCCGGCTATCGGCTTTCCTGGTATAACAACCGATGCGGCTAAAAGCCGCGCGGCTGTCATACCGGAGGAGCGGGAGGGGATGTCCCCCCCTCCCGCCACCTCCCGCCACTCTTACCGGGCCTTCCGCTCCATCGGGAGGCCTGGGGACAGACTGGAACAAAGCCGTGAGCGGCTTCGTTCCAGCCTCCTAATAGTAAACATGGAAGCGACGTCATGAAGTCACTTTCCGTTTACTCGGCTGCCAATGGCGCCGGTTTTAAAAAAATATACAGTATTCAGAATCACCGAAAACGGCGGTCTGAATACTTTGAAGTGCAAAGGAGGGATTGGGAGTCTTTTAGACCCCCGATCCCTCCATAAAGAGCACCTGTCACCACCTATTACTGTCACAAGGGATGTTTACATTCCTTGTGACAACAATAAAAGTGATCAAAAATAATTTTTTTTTTAAAACACAATTTATTAAAATAAAAATAAATAAAATAAATAGAATTTTTTTTTTTTTTAAAGAGCCCCCGTCCCCGCGAGCTCGCGCAGCAAAGAAAACGCATACGGAAGTCGCGCCCGCATATGTAAACGGTGTTCAAATCACACATGTGAGGTATCGCCGCGATCGTCAGAGCGAGAGCAATAATTCTAGCACTAGACCTCCTCTGTAACTCTAACCTGGTAACCGTAAAAAAAATTTAAAGCGTCGCCTATGGAGATTTTTAATAATCAACCATTTTTATTGTTTATTTCATTTATATATACACCATTTATACAACATTCTATACCCCTTTGTTCAAACAATAGAAACATAGTACGCATTACATCCTACATCACCTACCACCGTTTTCCCCCCTGTCCCAGCGGCCGACATTTACATATGCGAGGGGAAAAGAAAAAAAAAAAAAAGATAAATAAATAAATAAATAAATGGTACCCACCCCACCGTGTTTATCGTGCTTATGTTTATAAAGTGTTAAAAAAAATAAAATTATAAATAAGTTCCCCCTAATTCTTATTAGTGTCCTTAATCACTTCAATTCATAATTATATATTGTGTGAAGAGAAAAAAAAGATAAATAAATAAATGGTACCCACCCCACCGTGTTTATCGTGCTTATGTTTATAAAGTGTTAAAAAAAAAAAAATTATAAATAAGTTCCCCCTAATTCTTATTAGTGTCCTTAATCACTTCAATTCATAATTATATATTGTGTGAAGAGAAAAAAAAGATAAATAAATAAATGGTACCCACCCCACCGTGTTTATCATGCTTATGTTTATAAAGTGTTAAAAAAATAAAATTATAAATAAGTTCCCCCTAATTCTTATTAGTGTCCTTAATCACTTCAATTCATAATTATATATTGTGTGAAGAGAGAAAAAAAATTTTTTTTTTTTTTTTTTTTGGTACCCACCCCACCGTGTTTATCGTGTTTATATTTATAAAGTGTTTAAAAATAAAATTATAAATAAGTTCCCCCTTATTCTTATTAGTGTCATTAATCACTTCAAAAAAAAAAAAGAGGGGGGGTGGGGAGTTCCCCCCTTATTCTGATTAGTGTCTTTAGTCCCTACAATTCCTTGTTATGTATTGTGAAAAAAAAAAAAATAAATAAAAAATTTCCCTTCCGTGTATATTCGTGTTTGTATTTACATAATTTATAAAGTGTTTTTAATGATAAATCTATAAGTACATTCCCCCCTTATTCTAATTCGTGTCACTAATTACTTCAGTTCATTATCAAATACAACCCCTTTATTCTAGTTCGTGTCACTAACCACTAAAATTCATAATTATGAAGATGTGTTAAAAAAAAAAAAGGGGGGGGGGGATTTTCCTATAATTCATAATTGTTATTAATCGTGTGCCTATCTCCTTCCCCCCTCCACCTCCAATGTTTGTCAAAACTGGGACAAGAGGGAAATAATAAAAAAACAAAAAAAACAGAGACCACATATACATTTAACCATACATTATCTTACCCCCCTCCCTCTTTGATTAGCATTAGAGAAGTTATATGACTATTTACATCTACCCTTCAGGGCCATTCTTCTTATGTCTCTATTCTAAATGACTATACCATTCCTTCCTCCTATCCATCTGTATTTCCCTCTTCTATTATCTCCTCAGCGCATTGTTCCCAGTTTGCCCATGTCGTTTCAAATTTCTTTCTTTGGTTTTTAACCACATGAACCCATCTCTCTGCTTCCTTTATTATATTAACCTCGTTTCTCCACTCTATGACTGACGGAATCCGGTCCTGTCTCCAGTACTTCGGAATTAGTTTTTTTGCTGCATTTAACAAATGTGGGGTTATACTTTCTCTATATTTTTTGATAGGTCCAGTCATTCCATGAAATAAGTATTGTATGGGCCCAAACTCTATGTGCTCTGTCGTCATTTTCTTAATCCAGGGGGCTACTAATTCCCAAAAACTCTTAATTATTGGGCACGTCCACCATAGATGAAGAAAAGTTCCCCTCTGTCCACAGCCCCTCCAGCATTTGTCATTAGCTTCTGAAGAGATTTGTGCCATTTTAACTGGTGTCCTATACCATCTCGCTAGGAATTTATATGCCATTTCTTGCACCTTTGTACTTATGAAGGTAGTAAATGTTAACGATATCATTTTATTTATTTGTTTATCTGTCCACACTTGGCCTAGCTCCTTCTCCCATTCTTTCATGAAGTATGGGGGTTTCTTTTCTTGTTCTCCTAGGATCATTCTGTACGTCCAGGATAATGTATGCCCATCTTCTGATGTCTGTGCACACTTCCTCTCAAATGCGGTAAGTGTATTTATGGATCTTAACGGTTTTATTTTCTTAAGGAAGCTCGTCATTTGACGGTATTTCCATTCTGCCATTCTTGTCTCCCCAAATTTCAAGATCATCTCAGTCAGTGGTATTAAAACTCCACTTGGGGCAAACTTACCGCATCTAATATTCCCATCTTGTCCCCACGCCCCCAGAATTCCCGTCTTCTCCCCCGGGAGGAACCACGGAAATCCCTCCAGAGGAGTCAGAGGGGAGGTCTGTGGGGCATACCTGCCCTCTTTATTCATTCTATCCCATACTTCTAATGTATTCAGGGTTATTGGTGATGTCCATTGTGACAGCCCTCTCAGTGACCCTTGGATCCATGGTGCTCCTGCCAAGTTTCTCCCCGCCATCATCATTTCTGCCTGTACCCATGGTTTTCTATCTAGGTCATGGCACCAGTCTATTATTCTAACTAGCGCCATGGCCTTATAATAGGATGTTATATCCGGGAGTCCTAGGCCACCCTCCGCTCTACTCCTTCTTAAAATGTCGTACGCCAATCTAGGCCTTTTATCGTTCCATATAAAGGCCATTAATAGCCGACGCATTTGTTTAAGGAGACTCGCCGGCAACCTGATTGGCACTGTACGCAGCACATAAACTATTCTGGGCAGTATACTCATTTTTATGGCACTGATTCTTCCGAACCAGGTCAGGTATTTCCCCTTCCATTTCTTTAATTCTTCTGTTTCTTTCACTAATGAGCCATAATTATGCTCCAACAATAGTTCATAGTCTGCGCTTATCTGTACCCCCAGGTATGTCAGCGACTCCCTGTTCCATATAAATGGGTATTTCTCCTTCAGTGTTCTCTCCATCTCTGCTGGGACGTGACTGGGAAGGATGACTGATTTCTCGAAATTAATCTTAAAGCCAGACACCCTTCCAAATTTCTGTACTTCTACCATCAATGCGGCTATAGATGTCTGGGGAGTGGACATAAAAAATAATAAATCGTCCGCATATGCTGCTACTTTATGTTCCGTATGGCCTATGTGCGTCCCCACTATCTCCTTGTTCTTTCTGATTCTACGCAAAAAGGGTTCCATTACTATTGCAAATATCAATGGGGACAGTGGGCACCCCTGCCTGGTACCGTTTTGTATGTTAAAGCATTCAGATACTGTCCCATTTACCTTAATTCTTGCTCTTGGTTTTGTGTATAGTGCCATAATCCATCCCAGCATTCTCTCCCCCAGTCCTATCCTCCCCAGTACTTCTCTCATAAAGCCCCAGTTCACTCTGTCGAAGGCTTTCTCCGCATCCATCGACAGAGTGATTCCTGGGGCTTCACCTGGGCCATGTTGCATCCAATGCAGTATATGGAGTGCGCGGGTGGTGTTATCTCTTGCTTCTCGCCCCTTTACAAACCCTGCTTGATCTGGGTGCACTAAATCTCCTACATCTTCCTGTAGTCTCAGGGCCAGAATTTTTGCCAGTATCTTGGTATCTGAGTTCAGCAGAGAGATTGGCCTGTAATTGGCACATACCTGGGGATCTTTTCCCTCTTTTGGCAAAACCGTTATGTACGCCAGTGATGCTTCTGAGGAGAGTGGATTTCCAGCACCCATAGAGTTGAAATAATCACAAAGTGGCCTTACCAAAATTGGGAGAAATTTCTTGTAATATATGTTTGTCAGCCCATCCGGGCCCGGGCTTTTCCCTGGGGGTAGGGCTGCTATCACTCTGCTCAACTCTTCCACCGTGATTGGGCGTTCCATAATCTCGGAGGTTTCTCTATTTAGTATGGGCATGTCTGCGTTCTCAATGTAATCCTTGATCTTATCTCTCCTTTGTTCCTCGCTTTCCCCTTCTTCAGATGGTTCTGTTTTGGAGATGTTATATAGTACCTCATAAAATTTACTAAATTCTTTTGCTATCGCCTTTGTGTCTATTATTTTCCTACCCTGAACTAGTAAGCTGTGCACGTGTCTGGAGACCTGTTGTTTAAGTTGTTTTGCCAGTAGCTTACCGCATTTATTTCCTTGTTCATATGCTCTATTTGCGAAAAACCTAATTTTATTCTTTGCTTTATATTCTAAATATTGCGCAAGCTCTGCCCGTACACTCTCCAGACATCTACCATCCACTGGATCGAGATTTTCCTTATGCTTTATCTCTAGGGTTCTGATCTTCTCTAGTAATTCGTCCATTTCCCTTTTGCTTTCCTTTTTCATATATGTGCCAATGGCAATTAAGTCCCCCCTCACAACCGCTTTGTGTGCTTCCCACACCACTTGATCTGACACTCCTTCCGTTTTATTTATTTCGAAATACTCCTTTAGCCTAACCCTTAATTTCTCCACTATGTCTTCTTTATCCAACAATGACTCGTTCAGACGCCTATGGAGATTTTTAAGTACCGTAGTTTGTCGCCATTCCACGAGTGCGTGCAATTATAAAGCGTGACATGTTTGGTATCTATTTACTCGGCGCAACACATCCCAGCCTGCTTAATTGGATTCCACAGGTGTATACCCCATAGTTATCATCAGTCAAGGAAACTTGAATGTGTGACCGGACTCTGAAGTTTCCGTGACTGATGATAACTGTGGGGTATACACCTGTGGAATCCAATTAAGCAGGCTGGGTAGTGAATGCGGTTGAGCCCATAGTGAGGGGTGAAAGCTCACTAATGCGCAGATAGACCCTGGGGGTTCTTAAAATCTGGTAAGCAGATATACTTACCCTGTCTATTCTGTGTGGAGCACCGGGTGTCTTCAGAAATTGAACATTGGATCAGCACACGTTTTGAGTTCACCTTAGGGATGTGGAATTGGGACATTTGGACTATTAATCATTTTTCTTTTTTCCTTTTTTCATTTTTCACATTTTCAACTCTATTGCATTATATTAGATGTGTTTTTGCACTTTATTCATTACGGTCATGATTTGACAGCGATACACGTTTTGATTTTAGTTTATTTACTAAAGGCAAAATCACTGTGCACTACAAGTGCATTGCAAGTACACTTGGAAGTGCAGTCGCTGTAGATCTGAGGGTGGCATGCAATGAAAACAAACAGCATTTTTGCTTGCACATGATTGGATGATAGACAACAGCAGAGCTTCCCCTCATTTCAAATCTTCCCCACCGATCTACAGCGACTGCACTTCCAAGTGCACTTGTAGTGCACAGTGGATTTTCCTTTAGTAAATCAACCCCATTGATATTGCTGACTTAACTAGCCCATAGCTAAAATGTTAACATTGCTCTGCTCTATAGGGCAGTGTTTCTCAACTCCAGTCCTCAAGGCGCCCCAACAGGTCATGTTTTCAGGCTCTCCATTACTTTGCACAGGTGACTTGATCAGTTTCACTGCCTTAGTAATTACCACAGCTCTTTCATCTGAAGGAAATCCTGAAAACCTGACCTGTTGGGGCGCCTTGAGGACTGGAGTTGAGAAACACTGCTATAGGGGATAGGCTTCCAATAGTATTGTCTTCTAAGAACTATTTACTTTCATATTTATTCCAAAGGCAAAATTATGTACTTTGATGGTAATAATTTTAAAATATACTGTATGTGTATTACTTAAGCGCTACTATGTGTGAGAAATGTGAATCAAGAAAAAACAAAATAACAAAATAAAACTAAGAACAGCTGCAACCATTAGGATAGTGATCTCCCCCTGCAGTTATAAAAATAGAATAAAATAATGGTGCGCTCATTCCATCTGTGCAAACGAAAATGTGAATCCTACTAACTTCCAGAAACTAGTGAATAATTATAAAAAAAAATATGTGACATATAATAAAATTCTTAATAACGTGCTAATAAACACCCCAGAATATACACTTCCTTGATGATACTACTGATCAGGCAATGATCCTTCAAATGGTTAATTCCTCATCATAATGTTAGCACATAATTGTGCGGAAATATAACATGAATACAGTCAGGTCCCACTATGCTCGTGCCACTCGTTCCAATAATGTGATGGGTGATTCCAACGACTGCCACCACCACCTTTAACCACTTCAGCCCCGGAAGGATTTACCCCCTTCCTGACCAGAGCACTTTTTACAATTCGGCACTGCGTCGCTTTAACTGCTAATTGCGCGGTCATGCAATGCTCTACCCAAACGAAATTTGCGTCCTTTTCTTCCCACAAATAGAGCTTTCTTTTGATGGTATTTGATCACCTCTGCCGTTTTTATTTTTTGCGCTATAAACGGAAAAAGACTGAAAATTTTGAAAAAAAATGATATTTTCTAATTTTTGTTATAAAAAAAATCCAATAAACTAAATTTTAGTCATACATTTAGGCCAAAATGTATTCGGCCACATGTCTTTGGTAAAAAAAATGTCAATAAGCGTATATTTATTGGTTTGCGCAAAAGTTATAGCGTCTACAAACTAGGGTACATTTTCTGGAATTTACACAGCTTTTAGTTTATGACTGCCTATGTTCTTGAGGTGCTAAAATGGCAGGGCAGTACAAAACCCCCCCAAATGACCCCATTTTGGAAAGTAGACACCCCAAGGAAATTGCTGAGAGGCATGTTGAACCCATTGAATATTTTTTTTTTTTTGTCCCAAGTGATTGAATAATGACAAAAAAAAAAAAAAAATTTACAAAAAGTTGTCACTAAATGATATATTGCTCACACAGGCCATGGGCATATGTGGAATTGCACCCCAAAATACATTCAGCTGCTTCTCCTGAGTACGGGGATACCACATGTGTGGCACTTTTTGGGAGCCTAGCCGCGTACGGGGCCCCGAAAACCCAGCACCACCTTCAGGATTTCTATGGGCATACATTTTTGATTTTACTCCTCACTACCTATCACAGTTTTGAAGGCCATAAAATGCCAAGATGGCACAAACCCCCCCCCAAATGACCCCATTTTGGAAAGTAGACACCCCAAGCTATTTGCTGAGAGGCATGGTGAGTATTTTGCAGCTCTCATTTGTTTTTGAAAATGAAGAAAGACCAGAAAAAAATTTTTTTTTTTTCTTTTTTCAATTTTCAAAACTTTGTGACAAAAAGTGAGGTCTGCAAAATACTCACTATACCTCTCAGCAAATAGCTTGGGGTGTCTACTTTCCAAAATGGGGTAATTTGGGGGGGGGTTGTGCCACCTGGGCATTCCATGGCCTCCGAAACTGTGATAGGCAGTGAAGAGTGAAATCAAAAATTTACGGCCTTAGAAAGCCTGAAGGCGGTGCTTGGTTTTCGGGGTCCCGTGCGCGGCTAGGCTCCCAAAAAGTCCCACACATGTGGTATCCCCGTACTCAGGAGAAGCAGCAGAATTTATTTTGGGGTGTAATTTCACATATTCCCATGGCATGTTTGAGCAATATAACATTTAGTGACAACTTTGTGCAAAAAAAAAAAAAAAAAATTTGTCTCTTTCCCGCTACTTGTGTCACAATATAAAATATTCCATGGACTCGACATGCCTCTCAGCAAATAGCTTGGGGTGTCTACTTTCCAAAATGGGGTCATTTGGGGGGGGTTTGAACTGTCCTGGCATTTTATGCACAACATTTAGAAGCTTATGTCACACATCACCCACTCTTCTAACCACTTGAAGACAAAGCCCTTTCTGACACTTTTTGATTACATGAAAAAATTATTTTTTTTTGCAAGAAAATTACTTTGAACCCCCAAACATTATATATTATTTTAAAGCAAATGCCCTACAGATTAAAACGGTGGGTGTTTCATTTTTTTTTTTTCACATAGTATTTGCGCAGCGATTTTCAAACGCATTTTTTGGGGAAAAAACACACTTTTTTAAATTTTTTTTTTTTTTTTTTCCACATCAGTAAACAGTGTTTGGAGGGCTAAATCAGTTTGATGTTCATTAACTGTCGCCTTCTCGTATTCACATCATAGTGGATTATACTTTTTCTCATTGCTTTTTATATCGCCATAATGACCAACGGATTCCATTACGCCTCTTTACCAACTAGTCCTCTGTCCCTTCCATCTCGTAAGCCCCACTAACTAGGACTCGATAACCAAAGGGACCCATCCTTTTCCAACTCAGTTTAGAGAAAGAGGGGACCCGTAAGAAGGAAGAAAAAGGACAAAAACACCAACAAAAAATACAAGAAGAGAGGTTTGTAAAAATGATCTTGTGGGCTCCCCTTGCCCATCTTCTACTGACCCAGCCTGTATTGTGTACAAAATTACCTATGCCCTAATACCCCGATCCCCCCCCCACCTGCTCCCTATATGTTTATCCTATACCCTACTAAACTATATATTTAACTAAAAAAGTTCATATCCAGAAACACTTTATTATAGCATCCTTTGCCTGCAAGGATACCAGTTGCCTATATACCTATATTAAGCCCATCCCTCAGTCTATTCCGTGTCTATGCAGATCCCACTATTAATGACTCTTCACTTTCTCTATCCACATCTTCCACATGCTCTCAAATTCCTGAAGATTGCCCCTTTTTATGTACTCCATTCTTTCCCTACCCAAGGTTTCATTCATTGTAGAGATCCAGTCTTTCACAGTGGGGGGCTCCTTTACCTGCCATCTAAGTGCTATCAACTTTCTAGCCTGAAACAGGGCCCGCGTGACAGCTAAGGTAGTACTCAACCTTTCTCCCATCACTCTTCTATGCCCCAGAATACAAACCAAGGCCTCGTTTGCCACTGTCGTGCCGAAAATATTTCCCAAGTTCCCAGTCACCTCCTCCCAGTATCTAAACAGCTTGGGACACCTCCACACCATGTGAATGAGATCTCCCGTCCTTCGACACCTGGGGCAGTTGTCATTGGGCCTTCTCCCAAATTTAAAAAGTCTTTTAGGAGTATAATAGGCTCTGTTTAACAGCATTAAGTGTGAGAGTCTCTGTGAAGGGGTCACAGAAACCTGCGCTCCCAACTCCAAAATTCTCGCCCATTGTTCCTGGGTCATTCCTCCCACCTCCTCTTCCCATTTAGCCTTTACCCCAAGGAGTATTTCCCTGCTATTAACCGATTTGCTTAATTGGTCATAAATTCTTGAAATTACCCCTCTAGTGGGGGTTATTTGAATTATGCACTGAAATAGAGGCATCTCTTCCCATCTCGGAGTCTGGGCTTTAAATTGTGCTTTAAGGGCATGTTCCAACCGGACATATAGGAAGAAAGACCCCCGGGGAAGCTTAAACTCCCCAACCAGTTCTGAAAATTTCTTTAACCCAGAGTCGTTATATAATTGACTTAGCTTACTGAGACCAAGCTTCTCCCACTCTCTAAATATGCCTATCTTAAGAACTTCCTGCAAATTACGGTTGTTCCAAATAGGAGAGTAGACTGTTAAGGCTCCATACCCCATCTTTTTCTTAACTGTTTTCCAAAGTTTGATTATCAATTTAATTGTTGGAAATTTATCATGGAACGCGTCCGCCTCTAGGGCTTCAATAATTGTATTATGTGTGGAGCTCAACAACAGTAACTTGCCATTAGGGGTGCCTCCTTTCGGTATCCCACAGCCCAATAATTTCTGCAACTGAGTTGAGTAAAAATAACTCTCGGGATGTGGGAGGGCAAAGCCCCCCTCCTGGGTAGGGAGCTGGAGCACTCCAAGACGGATCCTGGCTTGTTTCCCCTTCCAAATCAATTCCCTAAAGAGACTGTCAATTTTTTTAAACCACTTCTTACCTATCCAGACAGGGGAATTATGCAAGACGTATAGCAGTTGTGGCATCCATATCATTTTTATTAAGCTACATCTTCCTGCAACTGATAGAGGTAGGCGTCTCCAAATTCCTATTTTTCGTTTAAATTTTGTTAATAGAGGGACAAGGTTTTTACTGATATATAGAGCAGGGTCCTTCGTCAGGACAATCCCTAGGTACTTCAGAGCTTCCACTGTTACCACTTGAGGCATACCAGGTGCTATTGTCTCATTTATGGGGTCTATCGGCAGAAACTCTGATTTCTCCCAGTTTATCTCTAAGCCAGAAAAACTGCCGAAGTCCTCCACTATCCTCATTGCTCCCGGTAGCGATTTCCTCGAGTCTCCCAAAAATAACAGAATGTCATCCGCATACAATGCGATTCTTTCCTCGCCTGTTTTTCTCTGGAAGCCGGTTATCGCTCGACTTCCCCTTATGGAAATGGCCAGGGGTTCCATCGCTAGTGCAAACAACAGAGGGGAGAGTGGGCACCCCTGCCTCGTCCCCCTCTCCAGCTCAAACCAGTCCGACAATTCGTTGTTAATTTTTAATCTTGCCTTGGGTCGAGTATATAGCATTCTAATCCACCCTATAAAGGCAGAGCCAAATCCAAAGATCTCCAGCACGCGCCACATATAGCCCCACTCCACGCTATCAAAAGCCTTGGATACATCAAGGGTCATCAACGCTCTCGAACCCTCGTTCACTATTGGGGTCTGTACATTCAAAAACGCCCTTCTAATATTCAGGCTCGTGGATCTATTGGCTATGAAGCCCGCCTGGTCCTCGTGGATCAGCTTGTGGATAACCCCATTCAATCTTGCTGCCAGCACTTTGGCCAGAATTTTTACGTCCGTGCATAAGAGAGAAATTGGTCTATAGGCGGCCATATCCAAGGGATCTTTCCCTTCTTTCTGTAATACAATAATAGTTGCTTCTAGCATTGAGGCAGGTAATTGGCCCCCCTCAAGCGCCCCCCCCAAAACTTTCAGCAGTTCGGGGATCAACACTTCACCATAGTGTTTGTAGGTCTCAATTGGAAGACCATCTGGTCCGGGCGACTTATGGGTTGCCATGCCTGCTACTGCTTGGTGTAATTCTGCTATAGATATTGGGGCATCTAATATATCTCTTTCTTCCTGTGATATGGTGGGGATGTCTAACCCCCTTAGGAAGTCCTCCATCTCAGCCTCCTTACCCCTCTTCTGGGAGGAGTACAGTTTTTTATAGTAATCCCTGAAGGCTTGTACTATTTTTAAGGTGCTTGATACTACCTCACCGCTCTGGGATCTAATCGCGAGAACCGTGGATGGAGCTGCATTGGATTTTGCTAGCATAGCCAGTGTCCTTCCCATTCTCTCGCCCTCCACCATAGATTCCTGTCTTTGGAGTAACCGCCTGGTTTCTGCTTTCTGTATAACCACTGATTTATATACTTGTTGTTTCTCTTGCCAGATACTCTCCGTCTCCGGGGTTGGGTTGCAAGTATAGTTGTTTTCTGCTTCAAGAGCGTCTCTCAACAAGCTCTCCTCCTCCCTTCTAGCCTCTTTGTTGAATGTAGCTATCTGCTGTATCAGGACCCCCCTAAAAAAAGCCTTAAGGGCGTCCCATAGCGTAGAAGGGGACACCGTTCCCTGATTGATCTCAACAAACTCCCTTAAGGAGGAAAGTATCCCATCCGTCTTTTTAATAATTTCAAACCAGTACGGGCTTATACTCCAGTTCTTCCGGGGCCTAGGCTCCCCAAGATTTAAAATGACTACCATAGGTGAGTGGTCTGAGATGCCTCTTGGCCAGTATGTTATTTTTTCTACCATCTGGAGAGCCCTATCATTTCCTAGGGCTAGGTCTATCCTTGAAAGCATGGAGTAAGATGCAGAACAGCAAGTATATTGCAGCACGCCTGGGTTCCGTGCCCTCCACAAATCCATTAATCCCACTTCTTCCAGAAAGAAGCTTAACCGACTCCTTACTGAGTCCTCTGAGCTTTTTCGTAGTGGGAATCTATCCAGCCCTTTATCTAGAACCTCGTTGAAGTCCCCCATTGCTACAATCGGCACCTCTTTTTTATCTAGCAAAAATTCATGCAGTTTAAGCAAGACATCCAGATTAAAGGGCGGAGGGATATATATATTTGCCACCACATACCTGGCGTTTTCAATAGAACATAATAAGAAGATGTATCTACCCAACTCGTCTATCCTGACCTGGCTGCAGGAAAACTTCACCCCAGACTTTACCAAAACACTCACTCCCCTACTGTAGGAGGAGTGAACCGCATGAAATTGGGTTTGAAATTTTTTCATCTGTAGGTGATGAATAGTTTCCTTGGTTAGGTGGGTTTCCTGCAGACAGACCAGATCAGCCCCACAACTCTCCATCATAGAGAACACTGCTAATCTTTTAAGTGGTGTACCTAGGCTCCTGACATTCCAGGATCCTATTTTCAGAGTCTTAGCTAACATCTAAAGACTGAGGAATATCCTTTACCCCGACACATACAAACGTATATAACAGAAAGATATAAGAGAAATTTAATATATATAACCCTAACCCAAAACAAATTTTTTCTCCTCCTAGTGGCTGTGATAACAGTTCCGTGTGTGTGCATACTTGGCCACTAGACCACGTATTCATTTTGGCTATATTAGCCTTACTTTGGGCATAAATTTGCCATAGACGGTGCTTGCATGTGCGTGTAGAACAACCAAAAACCTATTTACTATAAAAAGTGCCTGTATGTGCAAAAATAATCTTAAGGAAGGTCTGGATACCTCCGTTATAATTTCTAGTGGTATAAGTGTTCGTAAGGAATGATTTAACCCCCCTATTTCCCCTCCCTCCCATCTTCCCACCCCTTCCCTTCCCTTCCCTCCCCACCTAACCTCCCCTACCCTCCCACCCCATCCTCCCCCCCCCCCCACCCGTACCCACCTATCTAGGTGTACCCCCTGGGGGTTTACCATGACCGTTGCCTCTTACACTAACACCAACCTTTTACACCAAATCTTCCACACACAACCCCACACCACCCTACCCACAAATAGCTGTGTGCACCCATCCCCTTATAACAAAAAGCATTAACAGATGGCAGAAAGGGGTGGAAAAAAAAAAAAAAAAGAAAAAAAGCAAGAACAAGAAAAAAAACAAACAAACAAAAATACAGCCCCTGTACCTCCCAATGCCTTGTCGTGCCATCCTATTAATATCCCGGCCTATTATATCTTCCCCCATTCTCTACGTAAAATTCGTGATTTTTTCCCTATTATCTTCCAGCCACTTCTCAACTTCGGCAGGGGAGTTAAAAAACAGAGTCTCCCCCAGAGCCGCAACCCGCAACCTTGCCGGATATAAAAGAGCATAGGGCAACTTAAATTTTTGTAGATTGCGTTTTGCCTGGGTAAACTCTGCCCTACGCCTCTGCAAATCCGGAGAGAAGTCGGAATAAAACGATATTTTTGCTCCTTTAAAAAAGACCTCCCCTGCTTCCCTGATCTTCCGTAATAAGGTTACTTTATCCTGGTAGTTAAGAAATCTCAGGAGGAGGGGTCTCGGGTGGCCCCCCTCCGATGGTGCCCTGAAAGGGATCCTATGAGCTCTTATGATGGAAAACGAAGCCGAGAATGATTCTTTCCCGATTAGCTCCCCCAGCCATTTTTCTAGGAATGCAATTGGGTTGGCGCCCTCACTCCTTTCGGGTAAACCTATCAGCCTCACATTATCTCTTCTACTCCTGTTCTCCATCTCATCTAACTTAGAGGCTTGTTTAGATAGCTGTTCCTTCAGCCATTTTATTTCTTTGGTTATTGGGAGCACATTATCTTCTAGCCCACTGACTCTTTCTTCCAGGGCCATTGTTCTCTCCGCCGTTTTCTGCAGATCTTGTCTAACCAATAACAGATCTGCTTTAACACCTTTCATCTGTTCACAAAGATCTTTAAGCGAGCCGTTACACACCCCTACAGCCATGTATACGTCCGTTATAGTTGGTTCTCTGTTCAAGGGTAAATTCGGGTCATTTATTAGCTCCGAGTTTACGTTTGTGTTTTGATCACTTAGCCCTGGGCCTTTATTACATAAAGATTTGGAAGGCTGGGTAGCCGGCACAGCCCCTAAGGGCTGTAATTGAGGCTGGCCCTGGCTTTTCCTATCCGATGCCCCCCCTTGATGACCCTTCTGCTGCGACCCCTTTTTTGGAGGGGTCAGAGCAGAGGCATGGGCATATTGCTCCAGTTTTGCTGCTGCTGATACTGCTGCCGCATGCTGCGGGTTTTTCTCTTTAGAGGAACGTAGATTCTGCATCATTTACACTTATAGGTATATATATACTCTAACAGCAACAAATTAGAGACTGACAGTTACCAACGTCCTCCACAAATCCAAAAGGAACGAAGGAGAGAGGGGGAGGAAAGGGAAGCCGCTGCACCCATCAGCACTCAACTACCCGCTGTACAGAGCATATACCATAAAGTGTATAAAGCGGAGTAAGTCTCTCCTCTCTACACTCTTGTACACCCCTGTAAAGAAAAAGAGAGCTCACGCAGAAGGAAGCCACAGTACCTTAGATGGCAGGTGTGGGGCAACTCCCTACCCACATAAACTCCACAGCTACAACTTAAATTGGTGCAGCCCCTCACCTACACCGTAGTTTTATACAGTTGGTTAAATGCCGCTAAGGCAGTCGCCATCAAAATACGGTTAGTGGGGTTCATACGCCGAGTATCCCAACCCCTACCTAAACCTCTCTCCTTGCATCTGTTGAGGATCCCAGGGGTCCCAGGGCTTTAGCTAGTCAACAGCACACAAAAAAAAAAAAAAAAAAAAAAAAGGAGAATATACTTTGCTTCCTATATTAGCACACTCTGCACCCAGACTTAGTATTACCCAAGCAGCAGGCAGGTCAACACACTGACTCACATAAATAACTCTGTTACTACACAGATGTCATATTACCAGGATTTACTTCTAATCCGAGGATTGTCTAACAATTTTTAAAACAGCATCTAGTTACTATACTAGTGACTCCATACTGTACCAGCTCTGGCCGACTTCTATTCCATGACTAGTGTAGAGATGGGAAAGTGAAAGTAAAGCTGCTTATCTCACAGCAGCGTGCAGGGGATGACGTCTCACCCAGAGGATTCCTCAGCACACCTTTAGCAGAGAGAGAGGAGGGGCAGCGAGGCACCGAGCGACAAGGGAGCCAGAGCCATCCAGTATGCCGTTCATACGGCCAGGGGAGAGAGAGATGAGAACGGAGGAGGGACGGAGCACACAGCGTCCATGCTCACACTCACTCCATGCTGCCTCTCAACACACACCCGCCCATCCGGTCACGCCCCCTTCCCCCACCCACCGTTCATCACTTTTTTAAATTTTAATGCACTAAAACACACTATATTGCCCAAATGTTTGATGAAATAAAAAAGATGATCTTAGGCCGAGTACATGGATACCAAACATGACATGCTTTAAAATTGCGCACAAACGTGCAGTGGCAACAAAATTAATACATTTTTAAAAGCCTTTAAAAGCCTTTACAGGTTACCACTTTAGATTTACAGAGGAGGTCTACTGCTAAAATTACTGCCCTCGATCTGACCTTCGCGGTGATACCTCACATGCATGGTGCAATTGCTGTTTACATTTGACGCCAGACCGCCGCTTGCGTTCGCCTTAGCGCGAGAGCAGGGGGGACAGGGGTGCTTTTTATTTATTTATTTTTTTTCTTTATTATTTTTTTGCTTTTTTATCTTATTTTTAAACTGTTCCTTTCATTTTTTTTTTTTAAATCATTTTTATTGTTATCTCAGGGAATGTAAATATCCCCTATGATAGCAATAGGTAGTGACAGGTACTCTTTTTTGAAAAAATTGGGGTCTATTAGACCCTAGATCTCTCCTCTGCCCTCAAAGCATCTGACCACACCAAGATCGGTGTGATAAAATGCTCCCCCAATTTCCCAATGGCGCTATTTACATCCGGCGAAATCTAAGTCATAAAATGCTCGTAGCTTCCGGTTTCTTAGGCCATAGAGATGTTTGGAGCCACTCTGGTCTCTGATCAGCTCTATGGTCAGCTGGCTGAATCACCGGCTGCATTCTCAGGTTCCCTGTTGAGACAGGAGAGCCAGAGAAAAACACGGAAGACGGTGGGGGGGGGCATTCCCTCCCACTGCTTGTAAAAGCAGTCTAGAGGCTAATTAGCCGCTAGGATTGCTTTTACATGAAAGCCGACCGCTGGCTAAAAAGAATGATACCAAGATGATACCTAAACCTGCAGGCATCATTCTGGTATAACCACTCAAAGTCGTGAATGGCGTACCTGAAGACAAAAAAATGGTTAACAATAAAGCACAGTAAACGGTAAAGTATAAAAAATTGCATACCTGAAAAGCAAACATGATAAAACATAATAACAATAAAACATTGCAGAATAGAATACAGTAAAAAAGAGCAGAACAATAGAGAGAGAGAATAGAGAGAGAGAACAATAAAACGACAACTATTTTTTTTTATTTTTGTTTGTGTTTTTTTTTTTTTTACACTTTTTTTTTGTAACTGTAACTTTTATAACTGTAACCGGTTCCAGGTTCGGGTCTCTCAAAATGCGATGGCATCTTGGGAGACCCTGTGAAAGTGTGCCTAGTCTGTGCAATGCTGTACCCTACGCTAATACTCAACTAGTGAATGGTAGCGTTCAAAACATTCACCAATGCAAAGACCAGGATTGTCAGGACAGGAGGGACAATAATAGTGAGTGTCACGCCTATATCCGCGCTTGCTGCAGACACAACATCTTTTTTGGGGGGGTTCGTTGGGTAGGGGTACTTGGGAGGACATATAAATGCCTCTCATGCAGCCGACTGCATTTGGTTGGGGATGTGAATGGGGGAAGTACGGGCGCTGCAGAAGCGGTGGGTTCCCAATTAGGATTGGCGAATGCAGCAGGAAGGGCACTATGGGCACGACGGGCCTGTGTTTGTCTTTTTGGTGGCAGCGGGACACTACTTGTGCTTGCCACCTCACCAGCTTGAACTGCACTTATGGGACTCGCCACGTCACCAAGTGTTACTGCAGTGCTGGTTTGACTACGACCGGGGTGTACTAGGCCGCTGGTGCTTGCCAGTTCACCAAAACGCTACAAAAAAAAGTGACAGTGATCGATCGATACTGCACTTGGGTGGGCTGGACTGGGCTGGGCCGGGCGGAGGGGCAAAACGCAGGTGCTAGCAGGTATCTGGGCTGATCCCGCTAACACTGCGTTTTTGGGAACCCTAAACTGCTGGGGACGCCAGTATAGATCTGATCGGATCAGATATTGATGCGTTCAGATACTATACCACTAAGGGAGGTGTACGGTGCGTGCATGGGTGTTCGCGGTACTGGCGCTAATCTGACGCTGCCTAGGGCGACGCATATCACCGCCGGGCGATCAGGGGGCTAAACCTTTTTTCGGTAATAAACGGCGGGTGCCCTGACACTATAAAAAATAAACGAACTAACCAGCGTCACCCGTAACGGTTATACGGTGATCAGTGGTAAAAGGGTTAACTAGGGGGCCATCAAGGGGTTAAAACATTTATTAGATAGTATATGGGGGTCCCTGTCGCTATAAAACACTGACGGCGAACCTAAATATTTACGTCCCTAACTAGCGTCACCAGCGACACTAATACAGCGATCAGAAAAATGATCGCTTAGCGACACTGGCGACAGGGGGTGATCAAGGGGTTAAAACTTTATTAGGGGGGGTAAGGGGGGTACCCTAGACCTACAGGGGGCTAAACTTTTATTTGGTAATAAACGGCGGGTGCCCTGACACTATAAAAAATAAACGAACTAACTAGCGTCACCCGTAACGGTTATATGGTGATCAGTGGTGAAAGGGTTAACTAGGGGGCAATCAAGGGGTTAAAACATTTATTAGATAGTATATGGGGGTCCCTGTCACTATAAAACACTGACGGCGAACCTAAATATTTACGTCACTAACTAGCGTCACCAGCGACACTAATACAGCGATCAGAAAAATGATCGCTTAGTTACACTGGTGAGGGGGGGTGATCAAGGGGTTAAAACTTTATTAGGGGGGGTAAGGGGGGTACCCTAGACCTACAGGGGGGTAACAGTCACTACCCTAACACTGCTAACTGTCACAAACTGACACTATGCAGTAATCAGGAAAAAAAAAAAAAAAAAACCTGCTTGGTGTCAGTTTGTGACAGGGGGGGGGTGATTGGGGGGGGATCGGGGGGCGATCGGGGGGGGATCGGGGGTGTAATGTATGCCTGGCATGTTCTACTGTGTGTGTGTGTGTGTGTTGGTGCACTTACATGTCATCTCCCCTCGGCGCTGGAACGGAAACTCCCGAGCCGAGGAGAGATGACATCACATCCTCTGCCTCTGTGTACTATACAGAGGCAGGGGATGTTTCTCATTGGCTGGGAGCGATCGCGAGGGAGGGGCCACGATCGGATGGCCTCCCCCTCGTCTCCCATCGCTTCCAACCAAATGCCGACCGCAGCTGGCACCGGGGGGGGGGTCCGATCGGACCCCCCACCCGCGGGAAGGCAATCACGTTTCAGGTACGTGATTTTGCCTGCCCGTGCCGCTCTGCTCACGTATATAGGCGTGAGGCGGTCGGCAAGTGGTTAAGTGTAATGCCTGCTCACCTCCACTAAAGATTGCTAAGGATCCAAAAAAAAAAAGAAAGGCTTGACTTGACCGTCAGTGGTCTTTAGTGGAGGTGAGCAGGCATTGCACTTAAAGGTGGTGGTGGCAGTCCTTGGAATCACCCATCACATTATTGGCACGAGTGTGGAGTGAATTGTCTCACAGGAATCACTGCAATTTTTGCATATACACTCACCTTTGGACTTTTATGGACTATTTCGCTTTCATTTTCCCATAATAGTGGGACCTAACTGTATTCATGTTATATTTCCACACATTAATTATGTGTTAACATTATGATGAGGAATTAACCATTTTGAACGATCATTGCCTGATCAGTAGTATCATCAAGGAAGTGTATCATTAATACCGTATATACTCGAGTATAAGCCGACCCAAATATAAGCCGAGGCACCTAATTTTACCACAAAAAACTGGGAAAACTTATTGACTCGAGTATAAGCCTAGGGTGAGAAATGCGCAGCTACCTTAAGTGGAAAAGAGGATCAATAATGCCCATTTGCAGCCATAGGTCCCCCGAACTTCAAACTCAGTAGTTAAGGGTTCCTAGCTGCCCCCCAGCTGCAACCAAAATTTGGGGTCTCTGGACTCAAAGGGTCCCGAAATGACATTGCTGCAGATGGACACAGTTGACTGACTTTGGGGCCCCGTATCTCGGGCCACTTGGTGCTAGGAACCCCAAATTTGGTGTGCAAACCCAGTGGAGGTAGCACTACAACATATACATAGCTGAGGTTCCTGAGATACGGGGCCCCAAAGTTGGTTCAGAAAATGTTAAGCAGTTTTCTGCAGCAGAGAATGATATTTTCTGAACCGAACATGGGACCCCGTATCTTGGGGCCACTTGGTACTAGGAACCCCAGCTTTAGATATGTGCTACCTCAACTGGGTTTGCACACCAAATTTGAGGTTCCTAGCACCAAGTGGTCCCGAGATACGGGGCCCCAAAGTAGGCTCGGAAAATGTCATCCTTTGCACCAGAAAAGTGCTTGACTCGAGTATAAGCCGAGGGGGGCATTTTCAGCACAAAAAAATGTGGTGAAAAACTCGGCTTATACTCGAGTATATACGGTATATGTATTTTGGGGTGTTTATTAGCACGTTATTAAGAATTTTATTATATGTCACTTATTGTTTATAATTATTCACTAGTTTCTGATGGAAGTTAGTAGGATTCGCTTTTTCTCTTGCACAGATGGAATGAGCGCACCATTATTTTATTGATATTTTAATCATTTTAAAATAACTAGTGGTAGTGTAGACAAAAAGTACAAAAAGTACAACACACTGAAACTGTTTTTGATACAAAGCGTGTTGGTGTGTTTTCTAAGTAACATGACTTTATTTTTGTTATAAATAATGTTAATGTTAAACTGCAAAAACTAACAAAAGAAACAAATGAAAATAATTGAATATGAACAGAAAAATGTATAATTATGTTGTTTTTCTTTTTTTAAGAGAAAAGAGTATTAGACCCCATTCAGTGTATCCCCACAGATGTGATTGGGAAGACTGTACAAAGCAAGCTTGACTGTCTGCTGTTTTCGCATTTATCCGCACATCGAGCAAATAATGCGGTTAGGTACAGATGATCGGCCCTCGACCACCAACATATTTAAAAAATCCTTTTGTTCCTAGGGGAAGGAACACACTTCATACTGGGTGAAGTGGAGTTAAATACTCACCTGCATCTACTTTGCAGTCCTGTTGACAGTAGTCATAGTCACTCAACAAAGCATATAAAGTATGCTTTGTTGAAAGACTATGACTACAGTAAACAGGACTGAAAATTAGACCCAGAAAGGTATTTAACTCCACTTCACCCAGTATGAAATTTGTTTTAAAGTACACCTGAGCAATTCAAACTCACCTCTCGAAGGGTAGGCAACCCTCGAGAGGTGGAGATCTACCTGAACAACATGGAAAAAAAATCAAAGTTCACCTGGGTGCATCAGATTTTTTTTTGAAGGAGATAACCTAGCAAAGCCTCTTTAAAAAGGTTTGAATAGTTCAGGGGTCACTGTGGTGCATTGCCAACAATGCTGCATGCACAATTTTTGGTCCATCATGGTACACTGGGCAGCTCATTCAAATGAATAGCTTGCCCTAATGCAATACACATGGACGCACAACATAACGCACATTCCTTTATTGCATCCCAGTGAACCAGGCTCATGTGAATGGGCCCCAAGTAACTCAGAATGCAGAGGTCATTAGTATGTAATGCAGAGTGTAAGGTTCAGAAGTATTTATTGCAGGGGTCAGGAATAAGTAATGCACAGCGCAGAGGCCAGGAGTAAGTAATGCAGAGTGCAGAGGTTAGTAGTTTGTAACAGACAGTGCAGGTTTCAGGAGTAAGTAACACAGAGTAAAGGGATCAGTAGTATGTAATGTAGATTCAGGAGTAAGTAATGCAGAGTGTAGAGGCCAGGAATAATTAATGTACAGTGCAGGGGTCAGGAGTAAGTAATGCAGAGTGCAGAGATCAGGTTCAGGAGTAAGTAACAGAGTGAAGAGGTCAGTAGTATGTAATGCAGAATGTAGATGCGGAGTACAGGGGTCAGGAATATTAATGTGCAATGCAGGGGTCTGGAGTAAGTAACGCAGAGTGCAGAGGTCAGTATTATGTAACACGCAGCGCAGGGTTCAGGCGTAAGTAACAGAGTGAAGAGGTCAGTATTATGTAATGATGAATGTAGATTCAGGAGTAAGTAATGTGGAGTGTAGGGGCCAGGAATAATTAATTTACAGTGCAGCAGTCAGGAGTAAGTAATGCAGAGTGCAGAGATCAGTAGTATGTAATGAACAGTGCAGGGTTCAGGAGTAAGTAACAGAGTGAAGAGGTCAGTAGTATGTAATGCAGAATGTAGATTCAGAAGTAAGTAATGCAGAGTACAGGGGTCGGGAATATTAATGTGCAATGCAGGGGTCTGGAGTAAGTAATGCAGAGTGCAGAGTTCAGTATTATGTAACACGCAGCGCAGGGTTCAGGCGTAAGTAACAGAGTGAAGAGGTCAGTATTATGTAATGCAGAATGTAGATTCAGGAGTAAGTAATGTGGAGTGTAGTAGCCAGGAATAATTAATGTACCTTTCAAGAGTAAGTAGTTCAGAGATCAGTAGTATGTAACGAACAGTGCAGGGTCCAGGTGTAAGTAACATAGAGTGAAAAGGTCAGCAGTATGTAATGCAGAATGTAGATTCAGGAGTAAGTAATGCAGAGTGTAGGGGTCAGTAGTATATAAAGCACACAACTACTACAGCAATTACTACTGTAATATGCTGGTGTATTTTGGTGCTGGGAGCCCCTGGTGCCACCCAAACACAAATATCCAAAAAACACAAAAAAATGTTGATTGGTCAAGAAAAGATGATAATTACTTTTAAACGATCAATCACGAATTGCCAAGGCTTCATTATAGGGAATGTACAACCTTTCCAGTGTGTTTTTTAGGTACCCTTGTAAATATATGTATTGTAAACATATATGGTTGTGGAGGCAGCCATATTTATTCACAACATATGCAGACTCTGCTACTCGCTCCTCAGAGTTACACTTCTTTTACTTTTTCTCTATATATTGGCACATCAAAGACAAATTAGATTGATCACTTTTTTTATTCATTTTAGGAAGAACAAGAATGCATGTTTAACAGATGATAAAAATGTCTGGAAGCGATCAATCGAATGACATCGCTGGGGAGGAATTATCAGAAGTGAGAGATCAGGAAATACATTTAAATGAGCACATTATACCATCCCAGGTGAAATGTGACGACATCCCGGACACGACACATGAAGTTCTTTCTATTTCTCCCAACAAGGATGATGAAAAACTAAAGCCCAAACTGCTCTGTGGATATCTTTACAAATTGGGGATGAAAGGACCTCTTAAAGCCTGGAAGTATCGATTTTTCTCCTATGATGCCAAGAAGTGCCACTTGCTGTACTACAGGATGGCTTCAGATGTCGGTCCGCTGGGAAGTATAGATCTTTGTGCAGCTACATTTAATTTAAGTGCAGAAGCAGAGGAGGGAGTGTTTGAGATTAAAACGCCAGAAAAATCTTTTGTCCTAAAGGTATGAATAATGTGAATATATATCATTCAGAGCCTCAGTTCACATATATGCGGTGCAGGAAACACAGCCAATCCTGAGTGTTTAACTAATGACACCCCAAAATAGGTCGTAAAACGTAGTGTGATTCGGATAGCATTGGTGTAGAGTGCAGGGGTCAGGAGTACATAATGCACAGAGTGCAGGGTTTAGGTGTATATAATGTACAGCTCATTGTAGAATGCAGGGGTCGGCAGTACATAATGCACAGAGTGCAGGGGTCAAGTGTATATAATGTACAGCTCAGTGTAGAGTGCAGAGGTCGGGAGTACATAATGCACAGAGTGCAGGGGTCAAGTGTATATAATGTACAGCTCAGTGTAGAGTGCAGGGGTCGGGAGTACATAATGCACAGAGTGCAGGGTTAGGTGTATATAATGTACAGCTCAGTGTAGAGTGCAGGGGTCGGCAGTACATAATGCACAGAGTGCAGGGGTTAAGTGTATATAATGTACAGCTCAGTGTAGAGTGCAGGGGTCGGCAGTACATAATGCACAGAGTGCAGGGGTTAAGTGTATATAATGTACAGCTCAGTGTAGAGTGCAGGGGTCGGCAGTACATAATGCACAGAGTGCAGGGGTCAAGGGTATATAATGTACAGCTCAGTGTAGAGTGCAGGGGTCGGGAGCACATAATGCACAGAGTGCAGGGGTTAAGTGTATATAATGTACAGCTCAGTGTAGAGTGCAGGGGTCGGCAGTACATAACGCACAGAGTGCAGAGGTTAAGTGTATGGAATGTACAGCTCAGTGTAGAATGCAGGGGTCGGGAGTACATAATGCACAGAGTGCAGGGTTTAGGTGTATATAATGTACAGCTCAGTGTAGAATGCAGGGGCCGGGAGTACATAATGCACAGAGTGCAGGGTTTAGGTGTATATAATGTACAGCTCAGTGTAGAATGCAGGGGTCGGGAGTACATAATGCAGAGAGTGCAGGGGTTAGGTGTATATAATGTACAGCTCAGTGTAGAATGCAGGGTTCGGGAGTACATAATGCACAGAGTGCAGGGTTTAGGTGTATATAATGTACAGCTTAGTGTAGAGTGCAGGGGTCGGGAGTACATAATGAACAGAGTGCAGGGTTTAGGTGTATATATTGTACAGCTCAGTGTAGAGTGCAGGGGTCGGGAGTACATAACGCACAGAGTGCAGGGGTTAGGTGTATATATTGTACAGCTCAGTGTAGAGTGTAGGGGTTGGGAGTACATAATGCACAGAGTGCAGGGTTTAGGTGTATATAATGTACAGCTCAGTGTAGAGTGCAGGGGTCGGGAGTACATGATGCACAGAGTGCAAGGGTTAAAGTGTTACTAAACCCAGGGCCCTGCATTAGGGTGACTAGAGTATTCAGTACAACCAAGAAGGGGAAACAATAGAGCAAGAGAGTTTACAGTCAGATGTTGGTGGCAGGTGGTTTAATACAATGTTTATTAACCCCCTCCCACCCGGCCTTTTAAGTGTTCTGAAAGCTAGGAGGCGGGCATTCGGGTCATGTGACTTTTGTGATTGACTGTCACAGCAGTCACATGAATGAAAGCTCCCAATCGCTAGTATGCATCGGAAGCTTTCCAGTACCTGCCGGCTACTGTGCTGGAAGTGCGCAGGGAGCGTTCTTAGTACAGTAAGTAGTTTTAACAGAGCCTCTTATACGGCCACTCGCCGTTAAGTCCCACGCACCGAGCGGCCGCATATTTGTCCGGCATCAAGGGGTTGAGCTTGACTGGTATTTTTGGTCATATATAGTTTCAAAAAGTTAAGAGAAACATTCCAAAAACAATATTTAGTTCCCAAATATGACTGTTTATTGAGACCAAATTTTGTAGGATGACCATAAGTCTCTCCAGATTTTTAATAAAGCACAATTAATACATGAGAATCTCTTAATTGATATGTTACTAGTTGCCATTTGTAAAATTTAATTTTACCAAAACAAAAAGTCCCAGGAAGGTCAGCTATATATGCTGCAGGGAGTTTAGCAAACATCTACAGATCCTTATTGCTTGTGTCCTGTAGATACTGAGATAAGGCAGGCTTGTACACTTGCTGGTAGTGAGAGTCTAGTGGGAGAGTCAGCTTCCTGTAATCACATTATTAGCCTCAGTACAGTGATAAGAAACATTACACTTTCTTGACATTCCTGCGGCAATGAGTCCGGTTGGATGAAATTGGAAATCTTGTCTGCAGAGTTCTATGGCCCTAAAGTACATGTAAACGAACACCTTGTAAAACAACCCATTCAGTTTAAAATAGAAATGACAGGCAAAACATTTGTGTATAGACATAAAACAATACTTTTGTATTGTTTCTTTCTGTTTTTTTTTAATGTAATCACATGCCCTCTGTTCTCAGTGGTATAAGGAGCTCAGAGAGCTAGGGGAGGAAAAACAGCAGCACACTGCAGTGAATGGCTGTGCAGGAGGGCATCTCAGCACAAGTCCGATCATTGGAGGACAGGCAGGTTGAGTTCCCATCCCAGCCAGAAAACTGACCATGCTGTGCTCTCACACCTAGTTTGGTTTGTTTTTTTTTAGTTTAGTTTAGTGTGCTCAGTTTTTGATAGGAAAGCAGAGCTAGGGCTGGCAGGAACAACAGGTATTTCACACAAATGAAGCAATAAAAAGAGAAAAGGATACTTTCCCATACAAGTACATGGTACAGCAGGCACACATCAGCAATATGAAATGGGGTAACATATTCTTTACATGTGTCGAATTTCAGCTGATTTTTGCTGAATTTTGCTCTGTGGGTGACCTTGTTGGCAACACCAACATCGACAAAAGTCGATTTTGCAATTGACTTTTGTTGAAGGAGCTTAGTGGACTTTTTTCAGCCAAACAGCACCTGCATCCAGTGAGACACTGTCATGCAGAAACTCAGCAGAATACAACAGCCCACATGAGAAGATTCATCCATCTGTCCTGTTAACCTTTGGCTGCACAAAAACAAATCTGAAATGCCAGCTTATGTTGCAAGGTAATTTGTTTGAGATGTTGCCATTTGTGGAAAATTATGGCTGTCTGTAGGCTGTCAGGCTGTCTGAACTTAAAGAGGAACTGCAGTCTGCTCACATAATTTGTAATAAAAATATCTTTGCCATTCTGAAGCTTCCCTCCAACCACTTTGCATATTATTTTATATATACTGTGATTCTGTACTTGCCAAATATGCTGCAGAAATCTCCCTCCACTAAGTCTGGCTGCAACCATTTTAACTGTGGGCAGCTGAAGCTGTTGCCTGTTCACTTCCTGGATTTACACAGAGGCACACCTCCAGCTCTGCAACCTTCAGCTCTCATTGGCCCTCTTATGACTCATCCCCTCTCCCTTCCTGGCAAAGAGAGCTGTGCATAATGTCATAAGCCTAGGCTTTTTACCAGACAAACAGGAAGTGGGTTGTATAAGGTATTTACTGGCAGAAAAAAATGTTTTACTATCCAAAGTTAAAACAACAAGGGCAGAAGATTTAAGTGGAAAGTTGAAAAAAATGACTGAAATTCAACTTTTAGGGTAATTTGAATAATAAATAAAGAGTGGCTTGTGTGGCAATTTAAAAATACTGTTTATATCTTTCTGCAGTTTCTGACCAATCAAATTGGCATACCTTTATTTGATAGTGAGATAAGTTTCTGAACCTGATATATATTTATTCCTTGGGAAAGGGGAAAGAGAGTTGGGGATTTCTTCTAAAACATTTCAGTTACATATATTCAGTGGTTGGTCAAACCAGTGGGGGTTCTTGAAACAAACTGACATCTACAAGGGACACATGTCAACTTTTATCAGTCAGTGGTACATATTTTTGGAACATATAGAGAAGCAATAGAATCTCTGTCAGGTTTTTAATGATGTTCCTGATGAGGAGAGTCACCCACTCTGTTTGTCCTAGTGACCACTGTAAGGGTTTGTTTTTGTCACATTCCCAGAGTGGTTTGTTTATACTGTTAGAAGCATTCTCAAATATATATATCTCATACATACACATATAAGGGCCAATTTAGACTGGAGCCAATTAACCTACCAGCACGTCTTTTGGAGTGTGGGAGGAAACCGGAGTACCCGGAGGAAACCCACACAGGCACAGGGAGAACATGCAAACTCCAGACATACAAGTGCAATGGTTGGGATTCAAACCCACAACCCTAATGACCACTGACATCTTAATTGGAAGTTACTATTACTCCAACTAACACCAATGATGGGGATAATTTAGCTCCCACTTTCTCATCAGTATACCCCCCAGTCTCTATTTTGTTTAACCACTTCCCGCCCGGCCTATAGCGGATTGACGGCCGGGCGGTGGTTCAGCTATCCTGACTGGGCGTCATATGACGTCCTTCAGGATCACAAGCCGCCGCGCGCCCGCAGGGGCGCGCATCGCGGCGATCGGTGGATCGGTGTGTCAGTCTGACACACCGCTACACCGATCTTGGTAAAGAGCCACTGGTGGAAGGAAAGAAAATCGCTACATCCCCCCATCAACACAGTCAGTGTTGATGGGGGAATGCCTCCTGCAGCACGAATGTGTGTTGTTGGTGTGGGGAGCACAGGGATCCCTCCTGGCCAACAGAACACAATGATTACTGCTAGCGGCTATAGCTGACTTTCTTCCTGCCACCATGTGACTGTGCCTGATCAATCACCAGCATACCCCAGGCACTTACAAGGTAACAGCACTTCTAGATCTGCAGTTGTCAAAGTGCCTGTGTCTGCTTGATTGTAGACGATAGCAGCAGTAGGCCAGCAGAGAGGTTTCCTGTGCAACTTGTGTAACCATTACAAAGACCCCAAACGATTTTGCTTTAGAAATGTAATTTCTGGAGTGGGTGGTTTCATTTTGGATAACACTGGATTTTCTGCTTACCAAAGCCAATACTTATGGAAAATATTATGCAGTTGTTATGATTGTACATAGTTACCTATCTTACATTTTAGAACTTTTTGTTCCTTTTTTTGAGACTTATCTACAATTCTAACGCTTTTCATTTTCCATTTTTGTCTGTCTTAAGCATATTTCCTTATAACCTACTTTCTAAGAATCTTAATCTAATATTTTTTTTGCTGCTTTCTCAAAATTCTTATTTCTATTAAGATTTCTAGAAACTCTCATATACACTGGGATTTCCATTATAAGACTTTTAGGGAGGGAACTGATTGCATAACGATCTTGTATTTCCTGCTGTGGTTTTGACAATTAAGATGTGGTAAGACTTTCGTCATTATATTTTGTTATGACTATCAAAAAAATATTTTGCTTGTCAAATGATAATGTTCATTTTAGATTGTCTTTGTTCATGTTGAGATATTCCACAAATTATTTTTTTTAATCAATGAACCCATCTAGAATTATAAAATATCATCTATATATCTTTGCCATGTTAATACATGGTATAGGTATACAGATAGCTCATTGTCACAAAAAAAGCTTCACCCCTTCCCCAGGTACAGGTTAGCATACAACAGAGCACTACTAGTGCCTATTTAGGTAGTCGTTATAATAGTAGTAATCATACAGATGCATGTACTTTTTCTTTTGTATGAAACTATACATTTGTTTTTGTTTTTTAGGTTTGTCAGTGACAGTTCTGTTTATTAAACTGTGCTTCTTAACTTCATTTAGGCAGCTAACAACCATGCAAAGATGTACTGGTTGCAGCAACTACAACTGAAAAGAAGAGGATTTTGTAAAAATGAACTAAAAATCAATCTTCAAAATGTTTTATCTCCCGAAATATTTGAGGTTAAGCCAGTCTCTAATAATATGGGTATGTATAAAATGTAGCTAGTGTTTTTAGTATGGCTAGGCTCGGCTAGGTAATGGTTTGTTCTTTTCACAATTGTTTATTTATAGCATATCTGTCAGCGTTTCTAAAATGTCTGATGTGTCTTCTGCTTGAAAGAACATACACATAAATTCTGTAAGAGTTGTGGTCTTATAAGGGTATATGAACAAAATTGAAGTCCCCTTTTCTTTCTGATAGACCAATTTAGGTATATATCTTAGAGGAATTTTCAGGTAACTCTATCATAAAGTAGATCTCGGTAACTTTACAAGTCTGCATGAATAAATTCCTGATGTGTCACAATATACTTTGCCAGCATAATTTTTCAGAAAAGCTGTACATTTTATCTTTTAAAATCAGCCCTTAAGCTCCAAACTGGTGAGCTGAGATGGTGCCATCAGTTTGATGCATGCCGTCAGATTTTATCAGTCTCTTATATCTGAGTGATCATGTTGGATCATTGTAGCTGTCAGTATTGACACCCCTGGCAGGTAATGTGGGCTCACCCAAGGAACAGAGTCTAAAGGACAACTTTGGTATTATACAGAACCACTGAAGACATGGTGGGCCAGTGACCCTAGTGGCCCCCATGCTGCTTTTCTGCAACCTGACATAAGGTAGTGGTCCTCAAGATTGCCCCACCAAGGGGGCACTGGAACAGAGGGGTCAGAGACCAAGGCAGTCAAGAAGCATGAGAGTAGTTGGAATTCAAGCAGAGGTTGAGGCTGGCAGCAGGCTAGAGAATAGTCAGTACCCAGACAAAGGTTGAAGCAGGCAGCAGGCAAGATGATCATTGATGTCCAGGCAGAGTTTGAGGAAGGTGGCAGCCAAAAGAAAAACAGTAAAGGTCACAGGGGGGGGCAGGAGACAGAGGCATGAGCAGAGTTAGGCAATCTGGGTTAGCAATGAGCAAGGCAGTACAACAGTAATCTCACACACTAGGTAGCTGTCAAGGAGGACTGTGTGCCTGCCCAGTGTCAGGGGTGCACACCAATGCATATTAACACATGTTTGACAGTACACGTTAATTTACATAAAAGGTCAAACTCTGTTCTTCATTAGGCTAAAAACAACTTTATTATTCAAGTTCCAGCAAGAGTGTTGACAATCCAACCCACTCCTTCCAATGATGTGTTTTGTCCCCTAGTGGAGCTTAATCTCCAGATCAGTTTCCTCCTACACTCCAAAGTCATGCTGGTAGGTCAATTTGCTCCTTTCCATACTGGTCTTGTGTCTGTGTGAGTTAGGGACCTTAAGCTAGGTACACACGGGCCATAAATGGACCGAAGACAGTTGGTTCAGCAGAAACTGGCCGAATTTTTGTATGTTTGTACCTAGCTGGGTTAAACAAAAAAAAAACCTGTGTACCCAGCATTAAATTGTTAGCTCCTTGAGGGCATGGACTAATGTGAATAAGCAAAATACATAAAAAACTGCTTTATGGGGAAAAGAAAAACTGCATAAATTGTTGGTGCTTTATACAGTAAAATCCAATAATAAATAAATAAATGTATCTGTACTAGCCTACCCCAGTAGGTGTGTGTTTGTAAAAAAAAAAAAACAATGCACTAGACTGGTAAATGCTGGAGAGCAGAGTTTTCTCAATATAAGTGTGGGTCTCCTAAAGCCCATAAATTCTGAATGGTGTGTCCAGCATGCTGTTATTTCTTTTATTTTTATTTCTTTTCTTTTTTTTTCTTTTTATTTTCTCCCCCTATCCATGTCAGTTATTGAGACAGAAGTTTAAAAATGTAAAAAAAAAACAACTTTTGGATAATCTATCATACATTTATGGAATTGCTCTATTCTTTATATGTTTTTGCATTAATAGCAATAACTTTTTTTTTTTTTTAAGGGGAAGATCATTTTTTGCCTCCAGTTCAAACACCAACTGAACTAGTAGGACTAACAGCGGCCTCTATGCCAGCCCCTCAGGAGTCAACGTCTATTCAAAATATCTCTCTAAAGCATCCATGGAAGGAAATACAGTACGTGGACATTATACTTTTTCCATAAATGAATAATGAACTCTAGGCCAGGGGCGGACTGATAACTCATGGGGCCCCCGGGCAATAGGAGATTATGGGGCCCCCAGGCAATCAGAGATTATGAGGCCACACAGTATACACACACACACAGTATACAATCACACAGTACCGTATTTTTCCGTGTAAAAGACGCCCCCATGTACAAGACGCCCCCCACTTTTTCAACCCAAAATTAAGAATTCAATATTTTAAACATAGGTAAAACAGAACACATGTTTATTTAGTAATTACAGTTAATGTTTAAATACCAGCATATTATGCAGGGTTCTTCCTGTTTTCTCCACTGTCTGATTATACACTCAGTGGAGGGAGCTACAAACTGTTTATCTGCAGCTCTATTCCTACGCTCTTTTGCATAGCTGGCTATATTTGGTCTGAATTTTGCAGAGTAAGACAATCACTTACTGTTGTATTTTCTGACATTTTGGGCTCAGAACACTCCGGTCCCTGTTGCATCTGCGCACTCTCCACTTCCCCCATCACCTCCAGCTCCAGTTGACGTCAGTAACATACGGCTCGTGATTGGAGGAAGCCGTTTGATAAGCTATGGGCAGCGACGCACCTGCGCGGCTGTCTCCCAGGCTGACTGACCGTGTATAAGACGCTGCTCGATTTTCAGGCTATTATTTTAGGAAAAAATAGCGTCTTATACACGGAAAAATACGGTATACACATACATGTACACACAGTATACACAGACAGATGTAAAAAAAACACAGATTTATACATACTGTCCCTGGTTTTACTGAGGCTGGCAACCCTGATGGGGCCCCCTAGTGGCCCAGGGCCCTCGGGCGGTGCCCGAGTGGCTCAATGGTCAGTCCGCCCCTGCTCTAGGCACATACAAACTGCATGCTTTCGCTCTTAAACCCCAAGTTTGCATTTGCATATCAATACAGCTATGTAAAGTGCTGATAAAATTGGGTTGAAGCAATGTTACTTGCAGGCATTTGATTTATGGGTTCACATTCTGATATGCTAAAATATTTGGTGTACACAATTTGTTATAATATTATTCTGAGAGCATAGAAACCTGCTAATTAGGTCTTGTGACAGACAGACGGTTTGTCACTGTGTAAGGCTAAACCCAGCAATACGCTGATTGAAATTCGTCTGGTTCAGCAGGAACTTGCTAAATTTAAAACAGTGTGTGGCTGTCCCCGCTCGAAAATTTGATCATTTGATTGGCTTCTGTGAAAGGGACGTTTTGAAAAAAAATGTTGTATCTGCAGCTGCTGATCAGTGTATTCTGACAGCTGCATGCACAACTGTCAGAATACAATGTTCCGGCAGTGGAGAATACAATGTTCCGGACGGAGGTTCACCTTCCAGCAGGACAATGACCCCAAACACACAGCTAAAGCAACACTTGAGTGGTTTAAGGGGAAACATGTAAATGTATTGGAATGGCCTAGTCAAATCCCAAACCCCAATCCAATAGAAAATCTGTGGTCAGAATTAAAGATTGCCTTTCACAAGCGCAAACCATTCAACTTGAAGTAGCTGGAGCAGTTTCGCAAGGAGGAATGGGCAAAAATCCCAGTGGTAAGATGTGGCAAGCTCATAGAGACTTATCCAAAGCGACTTGGAGCTGTGATAGCCGCAAAAAGTGGCTCTACAAAGTATTGACTTTAAGGGGGTGAATAGTTATGCACATTGACTTTTTCTGTTATTTTGTCCTATTTGTTGTTTGCTTCACAATAAAAAATAAAAAAAAATCTTCAAAGTTGTGGACATGTTCTATAAATTAAATGATGCAAATCCTCAAACAATCCATGTTAATTCCAGATTGTGAGGCAACAAAACCCGAAAAATGCCAAGGGGTGAATACTTTTGCAAGGTACTGTAATTAAAATGTAAAAGCATCTTTATTGATGCTTCTTTAAACTTAGTGAATGGGAATACTTTTCCATTTCTCACACTTTTTTTTTTTTTACAAACTTTCATTTACACAAGCATTTCAGCTTAATAAAAATAAAACTTATTGGCTTTCATTGATGACCTCACTATTTGGAAATACTAGTTGCCTGATTGTTCTATTCATGACTGGGCAATACTTTGAGTTACTGGCCCAAAACAAGCACGGGGAAAAGAAATTCTGACACTTCTCTGACTTTCATTAGTTTGGGTTTTTTTGACTTTGAAGTATAAAAGCCAAGCACAGTCGAGCAACTAGTATTTTTTTCAGGTGAGGCCAAAAATGGCAGCCTTCATATTTCCCTTGTGAATGACAAACTAAAATGAAGGTTAAAGTGGATGTAAACCCTCACCAATACCCAGTGAAGTCAACAGCCTCACATGATACACAGATCTCCCTACATAAGTTTTACATGTATATCTGCTGTCTTCAACTTTCTAGATTCTTTAGAAAGTGCACATCATGTTGAAAATTTTTCTTCCTGTTTTAGCAGTGGGAGGGGAGTCTGGGCATACACGGTGCATGAGCTGATTGGAGGAAAGGCAACCCCCTCCTCTCCCCACATAGGCAGAGGAACAAAGAAACTTGCAGAGCTGTGCTGTGAATAGACAAGCTCTCTGCTTATCTGTCTCTAAGCACCCTCCCTCACACAAATTTCCAGCTCCTTTTATCTCCTGTGTCAGAGAGAATGTCAGAAGTTATCATGCTGATAACAGAGGAACGGAGCAGCAGAAAGACCTGGCACTTAGGGCTTTGGAGAGTGATACGTAAACACTACAGATATATGTGCCCAGGTCAAATTTAATGAATGGGGTTTACATCCACTTTAAGTAAGTTAAACCACCTGACATTAAAGTAGAACTACAGGCAAAACTTTTTCATTTTGGATAGAGTAAGGAAGGGTTATAATACCTGTCAGATTGTTTTTTTCGCCATCTGTGTCCCATTGCAGCGATTTTTCTTCACTTTCTGTATCATAGCAAAACAGGAAGTGAAAGGAAATCCTTGCAAATTAAGGTAATCCCTCTGTGGACCCCACAGGCACAAACAGCAATAAAATCTGACAAGTGTTCCAATCCCAGTGCACTATATCTTAACTACTTAAAGCCCAAGGTACGTCATATGACATTCTTGACTTTGTGGGGGTATATCTGAATGATGCCTGCAGCTACAGGCATCATGCAGATATCGGCTTTTTCAGCCAGTGATTCCCTACACCATAAGAATGATCATAGCGGCTGTTCCACCGATTGATCGTTCTTACGGGCGGCGAGAGGGGGCCCCCCCCTCCCGCCACCCTCCGGTGCTTCTTTCGACTCACCGCTTCCATCGGTGAGTCGAGCACAGGATCCGCTGGCCCTGGATGGTGAAGGTAGAGATTTCCAGCGGACCAGATGGTTGCCGGAGTCTCTATGATCGTTCGGAGGCGGGGCGCGATGTTATGACGTCACGCCCGGCCTCTGCATTCAAACAAATGGCTCTGCATCGGCTGGGTAGCTGAGATCATTTTTTATTTTTTTTATTTCAGGCTTCCCAGCCTAGAGGTGAGATGTGGGGTCTTATTGACTAGGGGTGTGGAATTTAATCCCTGCATCGATGCAACGCGATTCGGGGGTTCCCGATGCGTCATCGATGCTAGCACCCCGAGAAATCGATGTCGATGTGTGACGTCATCCCGACTTGCCCCGCCCCTCCCAGAAGTGTGCTCCTAGCGTTTTTGTCAAAATGGCTTTTGCTATTAAATGCAATTGTAATCCATTAAGTGGTGATCGCTGTATGTGTTTTTTTTTAAATATATGTAGCTTCATACATCGTTTTTAGTCTGTGTATATAACTGTATATCCCAGTGCTCATGTGACTGCTCGGTCCGGACCGCCCCTCTCCTCTCACGTGTCTCCTGACGTCAGCCCCGCCCACCTCTCTTCTGATCTGATAGCTACAGTTGGTGGGCGGGGCTGAGAACTCCCACTGACGTCAGGAGAGACAGAGAGACATGAGACTGAGAGGAGAGAGATGTGGGCCAGACTGAGCAGTCACATGAGCGGCTTATACAGTTATATACACAGACTAAAAAAACTAGGTACAAAGCTGCATATATTTTAAAAAAAACACATACAGCGGTCACCACTTAATGGATTACAACTGCATTTATTAACAAAAGCCATTTTGACAATAACACAGTTATATACACAGACTAAAAAATAAGATATAAAGCTGCATAAATTTTAAAATGCAGATGCAGCAGTATGTAGAGTACAAAAAAGTGTAGCTGCTGACTTTTAATAATCAGACATTCACCTGTCCCACGGTCCATCGATGCGGCCGCACGGAGCCTCGCTCCTCTCCCTCTCCTCGGCGCCGTCATATCTACTGTGGGCAGTGACACCCGCCCGTGACACCTTATGGCTTCACAGCCGGGCGCAGACTGCACGAGCCGCACTGTGCTCTGCCATTGGCCAGCCAATCTTCTGGGACCCAGAAGATCGCTGGCAGGGAGGGGCCGCCTACTACATTTTTTGTTTATTAAAAGTCAGCAGCTACAAAAAAGTGTATCTTCTGACTTTTAATAAAAAGACACTCACCTGTCCCACAATCCAGTGGCGTGGCCACCCAAACCCTCCATTCTCTCTCCTGCCTGTCCACGGCGCTGGCAATACTACTGTGGGGGGACAGCCGGGTGCGCCTGTCTCACTGCGCTGTCCCGCACAGCCAGGCAATCTTCTGGGAACTGTAAATTAAAGGTGATAATCTCAGCTGTGAAAACACTCTCTATAAATAAAGTAGCAGCTCTAAAAGCATCTGTGCTCATAATGGTAACTGCCCATATCTCATCAATGTGCATACATAAATAGTAATAAAAAATGTCGCAAAGATAGACAATCAGTGAATCAGTTGCATCATATTCATAAGTAAATTCCTAATAATAATATATGGTGACAGTTAATAATAATAAATTGCATAGTGCAATAGATGATGACTCATAATACAACTCAACCATGCAACACATAAAGTGACATTTGTGCAATGGTGTACTCAAAAGCAAAACAAAATAGTAAAAATAGTGTCCCAAAAATAGGCAGGTGTTATAGCATAGAAGCTATTGACTCTAACGTGATTAAATTGTCCAAACATGCACAAAAATAATGTGAATAATAATATAGTGAAGAATATCCATAAACAAGTCCTTTTTAATGAAACGTGATAACAGCGTCCTGGCATGCAGCAATAAAGGTGCAGTGCTCAAGGTAGATCACAGGGTGCACATCTTCGTGTCTAGACACCTATATGTGAAATGGCCCCTTACCTTAGGGTAATAGGGCAAACGCATTGACCAAGACTTATTTTGGGGGGGGATCCTCCTAGAGATGTGAAGCGTTATCCTCGTAGTCCTGGTCCCATGGGGTAGGTCCCTCGATGGTAATGAGGATAAAAAAAGGGGAGTCCCAATAGTGTAGTATCGTTTAAACAAGCAATTTTATTTTTAGGTAAAACAGGGTACTCACATAACAAACATGAAACCGATCCTATCTCCAACGAGCGGCGAGCTCGTAGACCTCTTGCAGCATGTACAGCCTGTCCCGCCCCATAGCGCGGCACCACATAACTATTTTATCATTTACCCACAGGGTTGGTTTGTACCTGTTTCGGTGCAGGCAGCTTTTCCAATTTGGCCCATAGTTTATACCTGATAGCGCGGGAATAAATATATACATATCGAGCTTCTGGGAACTGTGATGTGTCCCAGAAGATTGCAGGGAGGAAGGGCCGCCTAGGCGGCCCAAGCGGAAGTGGGAGCGCGTCAGTAATCGTGATGCATCGCGGAATTGAATCGATTTGTTGACCAGATAATCGTAATCGAATCGTGAGACCAGTGAAGATGCGCACTCCTATTATTGACCCCATATCTCACTGTAAACAGGACCGATCGTGCCATATTCCTATTACAAGGGATGTTTACATTCCTTGTAATAGGAATAAAAGTATACTTTTTTTTAAAAATGTCAAACTAAAAAAACAGAAGTAAAATTAACAATAGAAAAAAAAAAATTTAAAGCGCCCCTGTCCCCGTGTGCTCACACGCAGAAGCGAACGCATACGTAAGTCCCGCCGACATATGAAAACGGTGTTTAAACCACACATGTGAGGCCACGAACATTAGAGCGAGAGCCTATGGGGCTTTTTAAGTATCGAAGTTTGGCGCCATTCCATGAGTGTGTGCAATTTTGAAGCGTGACATGTTAGGTATATGTTTACTCAGCGTAACATCTTTCACATTATGCAAAAAAATTGGGCTAACTTTACTGTTTTGGGTTTTTTTTAAAGCGTGAAACTGTTTTTCTTTAAAAAAAAAAAACGTGTTCGAAAAATTGCTGCGCAAATACCGAGCCAGATAAAAAGTTGCAACGACCGCCATTGCATTCTGAAGGGTCTTTGCTAAAAAAACATATATAATGTTTGGGGGTTCTATGTCATTTTCTAGCAAAAAAATGATGAATTTTACATGTAGGAGAGAAATGTCAGAATTGGCCTGCATGGGAAGTGGTTAAACTATAAAAAAAGGTTTTGATTTTAATCTTTGTAATCACTGTGAGGAGCAGACAAAGCAGGGCCGGTACAAGGGGGGGGCGGGAGGGGCGGATTCCCTGGGCGGGACCATTTACTGGAGGAAGAGGGGCGCAATAGAAGCGCCAGTGAACCGGTGTTGTAAAAATTCCTGCTACCTATGCAGAGCTTACAACACCGGCCGCGCGAAAATTGATAATTTTTAACATGTGCCGAGTGTGCTCCTGCACCCGGCACAAGCCTGAGACCAGCCCCGTCCTGCCTCTCACTTCCCTATCAGGCAGAGTTTCTGTCCTGCATTGGAGGATCTACCCGTCAATCGCCGACAGCTGGCGCCTGACGTTTCCCCAGTGTGAACTGCGGCTAAGTCACTGATCGTAGGGCCCATTCACACCACACCGCTGTGTGCTTCTGCACACACGTTCTTGCTTTTAGGCACATTATGTTAGGTAGTCTATTCATTTTGAATTGATTGTAAATGTATTGCAATGCATCAAATAAACAATGGTCCTGCTCTATTTTCAAAAAACGTATAGAATATTTACATTTGGTGTAGTGGTTCAATGCAGTGCACTGTAAATGTGCATTGAAGTGCAATTAACAGTACAATTATTGAATGGCAACACATACAGTATACAGTATCGCACAAAAGTGAATACACCCCTCACATTTTTGTAAATATTTTATTATATCTTTTCATGTGACAACACTGAAGAAATGACACTTTGCTACAATGTAAAGTAGTGAGTGTACAGCTTGTATAACAGTGTAAATTTGCTGTCCACTCAAAATAACTCAACACACAGCCATTAATGTCTAAACCGATGGCAACAAAAGTGAGTACACCCCTAAGTGAAAATGTCCACATTGGACCCAATTAGCCATTTTTCCTCCCCGGTGTCATGTGACTCTTTAGTGTTACAAGGTCTCAGGTGTGAATGGGGAGCAGGTGTGTTAAATTTGGTGTTATCGCTCTCATTCTGTCATACTGGTCACTGGAAGTTTAACATGGCACCTCATGGCAAATAACTCTCTGAGGATCTGAAAAAAAGAATTGCTGCTCTACATGAAGGTGGCCTAGGCTATAAGAAGATTGCCAAGACCATGAAACTGAGCTGCAGCATGGTGGCCAAGACCATACAGCGGTTTAACAGGACAGGTTTCACTGAGAACAGGCCTCACCATGGTCGACCTAAGAAGTTGAGTGCACATGATTAGCATCATATCCAGAGGTTGTCTTTGGGAAATAGATGTATGAGTGTTGCCAGCATTGCTGCAGAGGTTGAAGGGGTGGAGGGTCAGCTTATCAGCACTGGGGAGCTACAGTTCATTGAGGGAACCATGAATGCCAACATGTACTGTAACATACTAAAGCAGAGCATGATCCCCTCCTTTTGGGGACTGGGCTGCAGGGCAATATTCCAACATGATAACGACCCCAAACACACCTCCAAGATGACCACTGCCTTGCTAAAGAAGCTGAGGGTAAAGGTGATGGACTGGCCAAGCATGTCCCCAGACCTAAACCCTATTGAGCATCTGTTGGGCATTCTTAAAGTGGTGTTCCGGCCGAAATTATACTTTTTAAATAAAAAATACGCCTATAATACACAAGCTTAATGTATTCTAGTAAAGTTAGTCTGTAAACTAAGGTCTGTTTTGTTGGTTTATAGCAGTAGTTTGTTATTTTATAAACTTACAGCAGGTCGTGGCCATCTTAAGTGTGGGCATCTGAAGCCAGACTGTATTTCTTCCTGGATCTCATCCTTGCAGATCTCGCACATGCTCAGTGCAGCACAAGCAGTGTAATAGGTTTCAGGTCAGGTTTCCATAGCAACGGCAGTGTCAGAGGAAGTTGCCGCCCCTTCCCGGAAGGCATTGCAAACAGGAAATGATGCGATGGGCCACGGCCAGGGAGGAGGAAGTGAACAATGAATACAGCAGATATACAGCAGGTGCTGAGAAACAAAATTTAAAAATATCCAATTCGTTTACAGTGCACAGTTTAGTGAGGGATGCTGAAGAGTTGTAAAAGTGGGTGGAACTCCACTTTAAACGGAAGGTGGAGGAGTGCAAGGTCTCTAACATCCAACAGCTCCGTGATGTCGTCATGGAGTGGAAGAGGACTCCAGTGGCAACCTGTGAAGCTCTGGTGAACTCCATGCCCAAGGGGGTTAAGGCAGTGCTGGAAAATGGTGGCCAAACAAAATATTGACACGTTGGGCCCAATTTGGACATTTTCACTTAGGGGTGTACTCACTTTTGTTGCCAGCGGTTTAGACATTAATGGCTGTGTGTTGAGTTATTTTGAGGGGACAACAAATTTACACTGTTATACAAGCTGTACACTCAGTACTTTACATTGTAGCAAAGTGTCATTTCTTCAGTGTTGTCACATGAAAAGATATAATAAAATATTTACAAAAATGTGAGGGGTGTACTCACTTTTGTGAGATACTGTATATAGTCCGTAACCATAATGCAGACTTGCACATGTTTAGTCCTGAACCAGCTCCTCAGGAACAAAACACTAAAGGAATTTTGTTTTAAAGCACTAAGAAATGTTATTTCTTCAACCTTTCAAATTACCAGGGTAGGTTTAAATCTGAATGATGGTTATGGGAGATAGAGAAAAAAAAAAAAACATTTCTTATCACTGTAATGCCCCGTACACACGGTCGGATTTTCCGACGGAAAATGTGTGATAGGACCCTGTTGTCAGAAATTCCGACCGTGTGTAGGCTCCATCACACATTTTCCATCTGATTTTCCGACCCACAAAGTTTGAGAGCAGGATATAAAATTTTCCGACAACAAAATCCATTGTCGGAAATTCCGATCGTGTGTACACAAATCCGACGGGCAAAGTGCCACGCATGCTCAGAATAAATAAAGGGATGAAAGCTATTGGCCACGGCCCCGTTCATAGTCCCGACGTACATGTTTTACGTCACCGCGTTTAGAACGATCGGATTTTCCGACAACTTTGTGTGACCGTGTGTATGCAAGACAAGTTTGAGCCAACATCCGTCGGAAAAAAATCCTAGGATTTTGTTGTCGGAATGTCTGTTCAATGTCCGATCGTGTGTACGGGGCATAACAGTTTGAAGCAAACTCAGATTTCCATTGATATCAGTCTTTTTCATTGTGGAAATGCTCATTACTTCTAGCTGTAAATTTAGCTGCAGTATATCTTTGCGGTTTGACCTAGTTAAAGTAACCTATATGTTTTTATTTTTTACATTTTCACTCCCTGCTTGCTATCCAACTCTACAAAGCGTCTGGGTTCAAATCTATTCACATGCAGATTTGTGAGCTACAGAAATGAAAACCATGCACTAGGGCTGCATGATTCGGAATAAAATGAGAATCACAATTTTTTTGCTTAGAATAAAGATCACGATTCGCTCACGATTCTGGGAGTAACATCTTTCACATTATACAAAAAATTGGGCTAACTTTACTGTTTAGTTTTTTAATAATTCAAGTGTATTTTTTCCCAAAAAATATAATTTCAAAGAGCGCTGCGAAAATACAGTGTGACATAAAATATTGCAACGACCGCCGTTTTATTCTCAAGGGTCTCTGCTAAAAAAATATATATGATGTATGGGGATTTAGTAATTTTCTAGCAAAAAATACTGATTTTATCTTGTAAGCAACAAGTGTCAGAAAAAGGCTTATGCCCCGTACACACGATCGGATTTTCCGACAACTAAAACTGTGTATTTTTGTTCGAAGGATGTTGGCTCCAACGTGTCTTGCATACCCACAGTCACACAAATATTGGCCAACAATTACAAACATAGTGACGTACAAGACGTACGTGATATCTCCATTACGAACGCTAGTTATATCTCCGGCTCGTACTTGATTTCGAGCATGCGTGGACTTTTATGTGACGGACTTGTGTACACACGATCGGAAAGTCCGACAACAAACATTTGTTGGTGGAAAATTTGAGAACCTGCTAGCCAACATTTGTTGGCGGAAAGTCGGACAACAAATGTTCGATGGAGCATACACACGGTTGGAATTTCCGCCAACAAGCTCACATCCAACATTTGTTGTCGGAAAATCCAATCGTGTGTATGGGGCATAAGTCTTAAAAAGAGCAGTAAAGGATTTTACCCCCCCATTATACTTACCTAGGTGGATGCAGCGCCTTTACACTGAGAACCGAGGGATCAAACATTGCCAATCACTCAGTTCTGACAGCTCCCCGAGCGGAGAGCTGCTGACTGTCAATCAGCAGCTCTCGGCTCTGCCTCCTCCACGCGCAGTGGAGGGCTGAGCTGTGGAAGGGTGGGGAGCGGCCTTCTCAGAATCTCAGCGGCTCGTTGAGAGGCTGAGTGGGGTGTCAGTCCAGGCACCTGGTGGATCCAAACTTCCATTGTCGTGATGACAGACTTCAGCCCGCTCTCTGCTGAAAATAGGTCACAGAAGTGCAAAATGAATTGCACTCCTGTGATCCATAGAAGTACAACCAAACAAGATTTGGCTATACTTCTCCTTTAAGTGGTTAAACTCCCCTCATTTGCAGCCCGAAGTTCATCCCTTTGATCTAAAAGAACCAAATGATATAATGTTTCATTTTATCTCTCAGCGCTGAGCAATGTTCTGATAAACTTTGCCAGAGGCTCTTTTTTTTTTTGACAGCTCTGAGCAGAGAATGGCTTTGCACTTGTTACATGAATCGTGGAAATGCTGGATTAGGATCATGAGGGGGTTGAATCGAGATCGCGATTTTTTTAATGATTATTTATGCAGCTCTACAATGTACCTTTTGGACTGTGAACATAGAGCAAGATTTTTGTCCTTGGTTCAGAATGGTGAGCTATCACACTTTTCTAGCATCCCTTATTTCATACCTATAAAACATGATGCTGAATGATCATTGTGATAGTTATGTTGCTCTGCTGGGCAACCTTTCATTAAATATTTTATTTAAATACAGTTATACCTTGAATTGCGAGCATATTTCGTTCCAGAATCATGCTTGTAATCCAAAGCACTTGTATATCAAAGTGAATTTCCCCATAAGACATAATGGAAACTCAAATGATTAGTTCCACAACCATTTATTCATAAGTAACTCAAAACATGCTACCTGTACAATTTTTTAAACGTCGCCTATGGAGATTTTTAAGGGTAAAAGTTTGTCGCTATTCCACGAGCGGGCGCAATTTTGAAGCATGACATGTTGGGTATCAATTTACTCGGCGAAACATTATCTTTCATGATATAAAAAAAAATTGGTCTAACTTTACTGTTGTCCTTTTTTTTTAATTCAAAAAAGTGTATTTTTTCCAAACAAAGTCCGCTTGTAAGACCGCTGTGCAAATACGGTGTGACAGAAAGTATTGCAACGACCGCTATTTTATTCTCTACGGTGTAAGAAAAAAAATATATAATGTTTGGGGATTCTAAGTAATTTTCTAGCAAAAAATTTTTTTTAACTTGTAAACACCAAATCTCAGAAAGCGGCTCGGTCCCCCAGGGGGTCCAGTAAAAAAAAAAAAATTAAAAGTCAGCAGCTACAAATACTGCAGCTGCTGACTTTTAATTGGACACTTACCTGTCCCTGGGTCCAGCGATGCGGGGGATCGAAGCCCCGCTCGTCTCCCCCTCCGTTCAGCGGCGCCAGCATTGCAACTGTGGGCGCCGGGCTGTGGCTTCACAGCCTGGCACCCACTGTGCATGCGCGAGCGGCGCCGCGTGCCGTGATTGGCCACATAGTCACCTGGGACCTGTAATGGGTCCCAGATGATTGACAGGAGGGCGGGAGCAGAGCGGAGCCCTTCCTGTGCCGAGGGGGAAGTGATGTCACCAGCCCAGGCACTGGAAGAGGCAGACTATGAGGGACCACCTAGCAACAGGCATTTAGAGGTAAGGTAAAAAAAAAAAAAAAAAATATCCAAATATTTTTTTGTGGTTTTTTTTTAGGATTTTTCATGTATTTTTGTTTTTTTGGGTGGAACCCCACTTTAAGTGGTTAAAAGTCAGCAGCTACAGTATTTGTAGCTACTGACTTTTAATTTTTTTGAAGGAGCCTAGAGCTCCTCTTTAATATAGTGATTGTTTCTAGTTGTTTTTTTTAATAAAACATCGCAATACGGAGAGCACTGTGTTTCCTTCCTTTTTGTCTTTGAGCATGGATTGATTTCTTGGAGTGAGAATAACTTTTATCCACTGGAGAGGACAGAGCCGAGTCCTGGCTATTAAAAGGATAAGTGTGATGGACCTTTTCTTTTTAAAAGGTCATATCAATAATGTGAGGGAGTGCCATAAAAATTTGGTGGAAGCTTCACTACAAGTAACATGAGAGTTATTTGGATATTTTGTGTTCACATTTGTCTATGTCTTTAGGATATTCAGATTGTGGTGTCAGTATAATTATGTGGATCACTGTTTTTTAAATTATTATATAAACCGTGAAATGAAATGGTTTGCGAAAAGCTTGTTTTGTCTGGGAGAAGCCCATCCCTTACCAGAAAGGGATCTGTCCTGTGTAGTTAGGAACTTGATGGTGAAGATTTATGTTCTGTTTTTGTTCTGTTTATTTATATTGAAACCTTTTAAAATAAAACAGAATTCTGACAGATTCAAAGTCAGAATTCTAAAGTGGTTCTAAAGGTAGAAGGTTTTTTACCCTAATGCAATAAAGTGGTTGTGAACCCTCACATACTATATACCCAGTGAAGTGAATAGCCTCAGATATAACCAGAGATTAAACAAATCCTCCTACATAGATTTTACTTGTATATCTGCTGCAGTGGCGGCCCGTCCATAGGGGGCACGTGGGCACCGCCCCCCCAAAGCCAGTCATAAAAAAAAAAAAAAAAAATTAAAAAAAAAATGTCCCTTAAAAAAAAAAAAAAAAGTTCCTTTAAGTGCACTGTGTTCGGAGTGGGCGCCGGGCACAGTGCACTATGGAAGCATCATGGCAATGCAATCCCATGATTGCAGGAAAGACACTTCATTTGCAGTGTTTTTTGATGCCCTGTGGCGTTGTGCAGTGTGCCTCTACACGCTCATTGGGGCATTCTCCTTCATGTCTTCATGTCTGGGCGGTGCTGTCCACAGGCGGCGTGTCACTTCCTGTTTCGGCTCTGTGTGAATGGAGAAGCCAGGTAAGGTAATGTGTTACTAGCAGCCTGTAATTGTCTGTCCACCGTGTTATACTCTTCTTAGTCTATCTATCTATCTATCTATCTATCTATCTATCTATCTATCTATCTATCTATCTATCTATCTATCTATCTATCTATCTATCTATCTATCTATCTATCTATCTATCTATCTATCTATCTATCTATCTACATATATGTCTGTCTGTCTATCGATCTATCTAACTGCATATCGGTATAACTGCCTGTCTATCTATCTGTCTGTCTATCTATCTTATCCAATCTATCCCTCTGTCTGTCTATAGGCCCCATCATGGGCGAGTGACTTGAGGGGGGGGGGGGCGGGTTGTTGGTTGGGATTTTGTTTGCGCCCCCCTAAAAAAATGGAGCACCAGCCACCACTGATCTGCTGTCTTCCCCTTTCAACACTCTTTGAAAAGTGCAGATCGTGTTAGAAATCTTTCTTCTTCTTTCAGCAGCACATAGGGGTGGGTGGGGAGACTGGGCTTATACTGTGTGAGAGCCAATTGGAGGAAAGGGGGAAAGGGACACCCTTGTTCAAAATTTTCAGTCTTTTTTCATTTATATCACAAAAAAATGATAAAACCCCAGTGGTGATCAAATACCGCCAAAAAAAGGTCTTTTTGTGTGAAAAGAATTATATAAATTTCATTTGGGTACAGCATTGCATGAGCGCACAATTACCAGTTAAAGTAGTGCAGTGCTCACTAGGAAAAAAAAATGGCCTGGTCATGAAGGGGGTCATCAAGTGGTTAAGGTATGACCAAATCTTAACCCTTATTTTTCAAAGGTGGGTCTTGTCCTCCTCCTGCTTCCCTGTTGTTGAGTGAGCGCACTGCACCAAAAAAAAAAAACATAGAGACCCAGGAGGCATTTGTTTTCTTTCAAGCCAAACTCATATACGAAAGATCATCATTTGCATGCCTTTGCACCTGTCTTTACGTTACAGTAGCCCTCTGTAATGCACGCCCATCAAGAAAGGCAACTTAAGGGTAGCACTAGCTTGTGCATTGCATAATACACTATAGACAGAAATCTGGTCCAATAACTCCTGTACTTACACAGTACATAACCCTGAGCAAGTATGCATTGCAGAGTTGCTCATCTGCATGCTTGCTGCTGGGTAACATCCCAGAAGCTATTGCTAGCATACAGCAAGTAGTAATTTCAGACAGGGATCAGTATTTGCAGTCTCTTTATTTATTTCTTATCAGATTTCATTATTTGAGGGGAGTGAAGAGTGAGCAAAAATAGTGACCTCATCAATGTGGCATTGGTACTTTAGAGTCCTAATTGGTGACCAGGCTGTATAGCTAAACTGCAGTGGAGGAAAGCAAGTTCCCCAGCTCAACTTTGTGTCATGGCACTAGAGTGGCTAAACAAATACTGGTACTAGAGTGGCTAAACAAATACTGGTATACGTGTATACCATTACACGTATATATTATATAAACACTTCACTAATGGAGTTCTTAGGGGAGGCAGCAGCCACATTCATACCTAAGCGTGGAATTATACATATCAAATACTGTATATGTATATCAATCATCTTTCCAAACACATAATTAGCTATTGGCCTGGAGTTTAGTTTTCAGTAGTGCTGCTTCAACTCGATTGTCAAATAACCTGGTTATAGGTTAGATTTCTGTATACTGATGGGTTTTTTTTTTTTTTTCTTAACAGGAATACAGTTCGTAGTTTATGTGTTACAAAGCCTTCTCCATCAACTAGCAAAAGTGTTTTTCATTTTGATGATTTAGAACCAGCTGCTGAAGGTAAATTGTGATATTTAATTTTTTATCCATTTTAAATTCTCTTTATAGGAAAAACAATGTGTTTAGGCAGGAAGCACATTAAAGAAGCCAAAATGTAGATTTCACAAAATAATTGTTTGTTTTTAGCCTGCAACAATAGTAACCATTATGAGAACAAGCCTTTCTTGACACTTTTTTGCATCTAGCAGTGCGATTTTATACCTTCTTCATAAAATCTTGTGTACTTTGCAAACAATCCAAAAATAATGATGTTGTATTTTGTAATTTTCCATACATGAAAATTGGACATTTTCTGTTCTCTGTTGGTAAATGATTTTGGCAATTTCTGGAGGACACCTGAAGCTTCATTTATTATTACCCTCAAATTAGCATTGTGTGCTTTTATTATTTTTTTTTGGTTGTTGGTATTTTTATTTGAGCAATTACCTCTCCCACATACACACTTTATACTTTTAAAATATATGTGTAGAACATTAACCTAATGTAATTTTATAATCGTATTATAAATTTTTAGCACTGTCATAAACCAAAGTTCAATCCCCTGCTATTAAGTTATGGCGTTGGTGAGATGACAAAAATAACACATAATAAGTTTCTGTTTGGTTCTCCAGTAAGAGAAGCAGTAGCAAAACAAGTCCCAAAGATGTCGCCATCATTAAACTTCAACAGGAAGGCAAGAAAACAAAATTGGAGCTCAGCTTCTAGTCATGACAGTTTATTGCCGGAAACCATCAATTTTGAAAAGATATCCAATCCCCAACAACAGATACAAGCATTGACGGAGGATTTAAAGTCTCAAAAGGTGCACCTTTTTAAATTGTTATTTTTGGTTTGGAGCCATGCAGCACTATTTTTTCTCGAATGCAGTCCTAATCAGAATAATTCAAGGTTTTGAAAAAGTATAATTTATGGAAAAACAATAACTTGTTTAAATTAAATAAGAGCAGATTTTATATTAGCCTTTCCAAACAGAGAACGTAATAGATTAAAGTGACAGAATCACTTGTCAATCAGCATTAAAGTACCCTTAGGCCTCAAGCACATGGATGTCTAGAGGCTTCAAAACCCTCTAGCATATAAATTCTTGGTGCTTTCCTGTGGCTCAGCATCAGTGGCAGCTGGTGGTAAATTTTTTTTTTGGGGGGGGGGGCAAACAATGCATCCACCCCCCCAGTTGGTGGTCACTGACCCCGCACTTACCCCATCTAGGTCGCAGGCAGCGCTTCCTCCGGGCCGCTTCTTCCCCTGTGTCTTCTTTGCCTCAGCATCACGGTGGCTTCTGCCATGCGTCTCCTCTGTCCTCCTCCTAGGGGCCAATAAGATCGCTTCTCCTCTCGGCCAATCAGGTGGTGCTTCCTGATTGCAAAGGAGGAGAATCGGGAAGACAATAGCGAATATCAATTCGCTATTGCTTTTTTGAAGCCTATTAGAGCCTCTGGCTCTAATCGTGCTTAATAAAAAAAAAACAGAATCCATGCGTCCGGCGCTCCGCATATGGATTAGGAGGCCGCACACATGGATTGGGGGCGGCGCCCCTGAGCTCTGCATTACGGGCCGCCACTGTTCCGTATACAGCCGACCATACAAGTTAATGGCTGCATGTGGCCATACTTGTGTAAATGTCAATGGCTTCTGCATTGTTTACTCGCACATTTGGGAAAAACCCAGGGGATTTTACTATAGAGGACTTTGAAGCCTCTAGGCGCCCATGTGCGTGAAACCGTAGATGATTTTTACCGGATGACAGCCATATATTGGCACCTTCAAATCCAATCAGATGTCCCTGGCTAATATTTCCCTCAGTAAAAGGCAATTTGCCAGGCTTTATTCAAAACTGAATTACTGTTGTTCCCTTAGAATAAGGTTGGCAATGAGGCTGTCTGCTAAGTGCATGGACATGTTAAGCTTTCCTGTTTATATATGTCTTAAATCTGTAGCATGGTATGTTACAGCAATCTCTGAAGATGGGAGTGATCGCTTGCCTAATGCAAATGTATCCATTCTATCATCAATTGGAAAAACCTATAGCATAAAATATTGAGAGAAAAACAAATGTCAGAAAAATTTGAGATGTTGTCCTATGCTGGTTAAAGGCCTTTAAAGGGTAACTCCACTTACATGGAAAAAAAAATTGCAAATAAAAAAAAAATATATAGCATATACAATTTCGACACAAGTCATATTGTACTTGAATGTTATTAAAAATTACCTTTCCTTTTCCATCTGCAGCTCTGTTTTTTTCTGTAAAGTGCAATGCAATATGGCAACCTGGAGGTACCTCTGTATGGGCTTTCAGTTAGGCTGGCAATACATGGATCTAGGTTTGGCTATTTCAGCAGGAACCTGCCAAGATTTGATACATGTATAGACAGGCTGATTGTACCCAAGTCGATCTATCAGTGGACTTGGGTACAACTAGCCTGTCTGATTTTTTTTCACACAATTACTGCCGGCAGCTTCAGCCACGAGCAGTAATCATTGTGTTCTGCCAGCCTAGGAAGGCTCCCCGCCCCCCTAGCCCCCCCCTCCTTGCCGACAGAATACAATAGCACTGCATTAGGCATTCCCCCATTCCCCCAGCACTGACTGTGTTGATTGGGGAATCAAGCGATTTTCTCCCCTTCACCCATGGTGGAAATCAAATCAATTATGGGCTGCCTTAAAGAACTGGAGGATTGTCAACTTCTTGCAAGTGTGCTGATTACCGCACTCCTGTTCCATTGAGAGCTGTAAGTCTGCCTTGTATCCTATTATTTTGATTGCTCACACAGATACTGCTGGACAGTAACTCTCTTGATCCAGTAATTAGCTTCCCTATACAGATTCATACAGGAAAGCTCTATTTTGAATCCATTTAAGGTTCTTATATAACTGAAACCACGATAAAGGGGGAGCTTTTTCTGACCCCCGAAACTCATTGACTGTTTTTTAGTATAAGCAAATAAATTTATTTAGTTATCCTTTGGTCTGGCACTCTGTGAAAGAATGACATGGCTATGTGGGCAGAGCTGTGCCAATTTTAAAAGTGACCGCGGCTGTGAGGGAGAATAATCCTGCATGCTGTTATGGGGAAGTACTCAGGTGGTGGGGAAATGCTCAGCAACATGTTGCATGTTATACAAGTGTAACATTTAATATGTTTTCAAGAAGGAGTTAATCTTATAATTATCGCTTTCTGCCATGGCAATTTTTTCAGGACTGAATAGAATACTATATGTGCATCTTAAAGGGGGTAATTATTTTTTTAATCATGACTTTGGGTCATGAATGACTGGCTTTACTTAAAACAGAACTTCACCCAAAGAGGGAAGTTCCACATCTCTGCTTCCTTCCCTCATCCTCCTGCCACAAGAACTCACAGCCGGCTTCCCAAAGTAAATATGCCAGCGCCTGGACCCAAAAACAGCCAAAGAGGCTTCTTGGGTGAGAGCAGCCCTGGATCCCTGGACAGGTAAGTGTCCTATATTAGCAAAAGTCAGCAGCTACTGAGATTCATCCATTCATGCTGTTTAGTGTGGATGGAGAAAACCTAAATTTCTTTAATTCAGCCAGCAGGCTGAACACAAGAAAAATATGGGTGTATGGCAAGCCTTACATTCACTGCACCTTTTATAAAATACTACATCCGCTTCTACCATGGCTCTAGATAAATTACCTTTCCACTTTCCAAACACAGGAGGGGTGCTAGGCCAATTCCCCAGCTGTCCATTCACAAGTAAAAAACCTGAATGGCTGCACTCCCTTGTTCTTCAGAGCAACAATTTATGTATTCAAAAACTGTCCATAAAAGCAGCTCAATGATACAAAAGTACACACGGGAGAGAGAAAGACAGGTAATGAATGTTTCACACTTGCTCTGCCTCTTCCAGACCTTCTTCTCCCTCTGTGTATACTTTTGTACCATTGAGCTGCTTTTATGGACTGTTTTTCAATAAATAAAGTTTTTATCTGAAGAACAAAGGAGTGTAGTCATCCAGATTTTTACTTGTTTTATGAAATACTCTTCATGGGTGAACAGTCATGCCCTGACCTCCTGCTGTGGCACTACTTTTGTCTGTTGCTAAACAAAAATTTGCTCAGCTGATGATTTGTGAGTTTTGCAACCAAAACCCACTCCTCTAAAGCAGCCCATAAATGATTCAGTTTTTTTCAGTGTGATTCCTCACATTCGAGCTATCGTACTTTGACAGTAGGGAGCAGTGGCGGCCCATCCATAGAGGGCGCACAGGCACCGCCTCCCCTATCCATGCATCTGGCCCCCTGATCCACCTAGCAGTGGCACCGTATCATAAATTCCAATCGGGGGGGGGGGAGTTTGAAGCACCTATTTAGAGCTAGAGGCTCTAATAGGCTTAAAAAAAGGGTGGCCTCGGAGCGCAGAGCATTAAGCTCCGAGGCCACCCAGTTGTATGACCATAGCGAATGAATTTTCGCTATTATCACACTAAAGTTCCTCCCCACCAATCAGGAGGCAGGTCTGTGAGACCTGTTTCCCGATTGGCCAAAGCATCAGGCGATCCTCTTTGGCAGAAGAGGAGACACACGGCGGAGGAAGCTGGAGGAGCGGACACAGGAGCCGCCGCGGCCACTGGCCGCACTCCGGGAGAGGACACCACAGCCCCATCACATAAGCGGGTAAGTGCTGGGCAGCCCCTGCGGGGGGGGGGTGCTGTTTCGGTGCCGTGCCACACCAACGGGTGGTGTTTGTTTGCCGCCCCCAAAGGAAGATTCCACCAGCCGTCACTGGTGGGGAGAATTGCCATCAGAATACACTGATCAGTGCTGTAACTGGTGGAATAGATCGAGCAACCTTATTTGATAGGCTAGTTATACAGAAGTTGATCGGAAGATAGACTTCTGCACAACCACTGTTCCCATACATGGCACAAAATGCAGCCTTCTCTGCTAAACTAAAATTGCGATCCATGAATGGCCAGCTTTAGGCAACATGTTACGCCATGAATTGAAAAATCTTTGAAATTAGGCTTTCTCAAGCAGTTTAAAGTGGGGGTCCACCTATCTATCGTTTTTTTTTTTTTTAGTTCATTCACAAACTTTTCTTCTCAGCATTACATACTCACATATTGTGTGTAATATGTCCGCCTGTGTCAGATTTCGTCGGAAAGAATAACTTATATTATTCACTGCAGGCGGTTTCCATCTTTATTGTGGGCATTTGAAGCCCACAAGCATTTATTTCCTGGATGTGGTGAATGCTGTGCTCCCAGCATTCACCGCCCGTTCCCGCACATGCTCAGTGGCATCCTGGGAAGCCTGAGACTAGCTCCCAGGAGTCTGGGAGAGGCTAGAAACACGCCTACTCCCACGGGAGGAGAACCAGGAAGTGCAAAGAAGAATAGAAAAATAAAAGTTAACTACGGCGATTTAAATTTTTTTAAACGGCATGTCAGCATCTAGGCAAGGAAGAGAATACATACAGATATTGTTCAAAATTTGGGTGGAACCCCGCTTTAATGTAGCTTTTCCTTGTCTTTTACTCAGGATATTTTGTTGCAGGAATATTACATGTTTGCTCTTGTTTCTTTTGTTTATGCCAGGATCTTGTAAAGCTTCTGCACCGAGCTCTTGAATCTGCTCACCAGGAAAAGAGAGCCTGCAATGATTACCTGAATGCTGCAGACGAAAAGGATAGACTTGAAATGATACGTCACAAGATTAGGCAAATCGAGGACCTAAAACAACGAGTTGAGGCTCTTGAACACGAGAAGAAAGATCTGGAACAGTGTGCTAGCTTCAAGGATTTCCACATAGACGAACTAAAAGAGCATATTCAACTGTTAATGGAGAAAAATAATGCAAAACAGCAAGTTATCTTGAAACAAAATGAACAACTTCTCAGCCACAATGATCCAGATGTCGCGAACAGCATCTTAAATGAAACCTTACAGCAGCATTACCGGAAGATTGAAAGCCTAATGGTGAGATATATTTGAAACGCATCTTTTAATGAAATGCAAAGTGGCGATAAAACAACTTAAAGTGTATGTAGACTCTAACAATACATTTTTATTATTTGCTCCAATATGGTTTGTTAAATATATTGAAAGGGTTTTATTATATTTGTTCACCAAGTGCAATAAAAAAATAACTGTTCATTTAGCCAAAAAACCTGTGCGCTCTTTCTGTGCAGACAGCATTGTTCCAAACTATCTCTGTTGACTACAAAGCACTTCCTTTATGTCATGGAGAAGGGGAGATGTTACATAATCCTAACACACTTTCTTGTTATGCCCCGTACACACGGCTGGATTTTCCGACGGAAAATGTGTGATAGGACCTTGTTGTCGGAAATTCCGACCGTGTGTAGGCTCCATCACACATTTTCCATCGGATTTTCCGACACACAAAGTTTGAGAGCAGGATATAAAATTTTCAGACAACAAAATCCGTTGTCGAAATTTCCGATCGTGTGTACACAAATCCGACGCACAAAGTGCCACGCATGCTCAGAATAAATAAAGAGATGAAAGCTATTGGCTACTGCCCCGTTTATAGTCCCGACATACGTGTTTTACGTCACCGCGTTCAGAATGATCGGATTTTCCGACAACTTTGTGTGACCGTGTGTATGCAAGGCAAGTTTGAGCCAACATCCGTTGGAAAAAATCCTAGGATTTTGTTGTCGGAATGTCCGATCAATGTCCGACCGTGTGTACGGGGCATTAGGGTGGCAAAGCTTCTGCTCTTGGATACAGTATGGTTGTCACTCACCCAGGATGTGGAGTGTGTTTCTGGCAGGATCACTAGGTGAAAAGAAAAAAAAAAGGAAAATAATTCACAAATAAAATTAAGGAAAAGTAAGCTACAATACATTCAATTTTTGTTCTTGGATTTAGGTATGCTTAAAGTGTTGGACAATGCAACCAAATTAGTGTCACAGGGCTCACCTGGTGGTATTAAATCTGCTACCTTGTGTTCCAAGATATCACAAAATGGTAAAGTGTTATGTATTCACATAAGCAAAAAAAACAGAGCTGTTTGAATGTACTGTGGCCAGATGTGACAAAGACATGTGGCTTTTTACTATCGAAAGCAGATCCTGGTTGCACAACATGATATACAAATGTATGGATAGACTGTAACCATTTCATTTCTTGTTTTCCATCCGAAGGATGACATAAATGCCTACAAAACACAGAACCAGTTTTTAAACTCTGAAATCCACCAAGTAACAGACCTATGGAGAAACACTGCTAAGAAAGAATCCGCTCTTCTAATGAAGGTAATAGTCTTGTTTTTTTGTGGCCTGGGGATTTCTTCCTAGGGTCAGCTCTGATTAAAATGGATATTTCAAGTTTGTATAAGTGCAGTTAGATTGCAATATGGTGGCTTGTTCTATCTTTCCACATCAACAATGATGAGATCTTCAACAAGGCCCCTACACTTTCAACCCATTTTTTCTGGGTATTGCAAAGTCAAAATATGGTGTCATCCACCTTTGATAGATTCTCCATTAAGTAAAATAACACACAACTGGGCAGTCTGGCTGCAAAATAAGTAATAAATGAGTTATCAACATGTCCTTTGAGTTTTAAAAAATATGAAATAGTTATATAATAAAAATAATTTTAATAAATAGTTAATAATAAAAAGTTTACATTCACAAAATGTAATATGGCAAGTTTTTTTTTTTGCATTTGTTCTTTTTTATGGTTCATTAGTTTTTATTGAGAAAATAAACAATATTACAAAGACATTCACATTTTTTGGATGACTTACAAGAAACATCCAACAGGGTGGATTGAGGCATAAATGAGATATCCAACATGTTAGGTAAGTTGTATTTACCTATCAGAAATGTAAAATAAAAAGAACATACTATCAAAGGAAAAAGGGAACAATGGACTGTCCCAGTAAACCGGAGGCATTTATTCTTTTTTAGAAAGCGGTTCTGGGAATTTCTTGGAAGATTACATCCTTTGTTGTGTATATCACCTGATAGGCTTACAGTATGACTATTCAGAAACATTTATGCCAAGTTATAAAGCAGTGGGTGGGTTTTATTCCCCACTAGCAAAATACAGTGGGGACGGAAAGTATTCAGACCCCCTTAAATTTTTCACTCTTTGTTATATTGCAGCCATTTGCTAAAATCATTTAAGTTCATTTTTTTCCTCATTAATGTACACACAGCACCCCATATGGACAGAAAAACACAGAATTGTTGACATTTTTGCAGATTTATTAATAAATAAAAACTGAAATATCACATGGTCCTAAGTATTCAGACCCTTTACTCAGTATTTAGTAGAAGCACCCTTTTGATCTAATACAGCCATGAGTCTTTTTGGGAAAGATGCAACAAGTTTTTCACACCTGGATTTGGGAATCCTCTGCCATTCCTCCTTGCAGATCCTCTCCAGTTCTGTCAGGTTGGATGGTAAGCGTTGGTGGACAGCCATTTTTAGGTCTCTCCAGAGATGCTCAATTGGGTTTAAGTCAGGGCTCTGGCTGGGCCATTCAAGAACAGTCACGGAGTTGTTGTGAAGCCATTCCTTCCTTATTTTAGCTGTGTGCTTAGGGTCATTGTCTTGTTGGAAGGTAAACCTTCAGCCCAGTCTGAGGTCCTGAGCACTCTGGAGAAGGTTTTCGTCCAGCATATCCCTGTACTTGGCCGCATTCATCTTTCCCTCGATTGCAACCAGTCGTCCTGTCCCTGCAGCTGAAAAACACCCCCACAGCATGATGCTGCCACCACCATGCTTCACTGTCGGGACTGTATTGGACAGGTGATGAGCAGTGCCTGGTTTTCTCCACACATACCATTTAGAATTAAGGCCAAAAAGTTCTATCTTGGTCTCATCAGACCAGAGAATCTTATTTCTCACCATCTTGGAGTCCTTCAGGTGTTTTTTAGCAAACTCCATGCAGGCTTTCATGTGTCTTGCACTGAGGAGAGGCTTCCGTCGGGCCACTCTGCCATAAAGCCCTGACTGGTGGAGGGCTGCAGTGATGGTTGACTTTCTACAACTTTCTCCCATCTCCCGACTGCATCTCTGGAGCTCAGCCACAGTGATCTTTGGGTTCTTCTTTACCTCTCTCACCAAGGATCTTCTCCCCCAATAGCTCAGTTTGGCCGGACGGCCAGCTCTAGGAAGGGTTCTGGTCGTCCCAAACATCTTCCATTTAAGGATTATGGAGGCCACCGTGCTCTTGGAGCCTTAAGTGCAGCAGAAATTTTTTTGTAACCTTGGCCAGATCTGTGCCTTGCCACAATTCTGTCTCTGAGCTCTTCAGACAGTTCCTTTGACCTCATGATTCTCATTTGCTCTGACGTGCACTGTGAGCTGTAAGGTCTTATATAGACAGGTGTGTGGCTTTCCTAATCAAGTCCAATCAGTATAATCAAACATAGATGGACTCAAATGAAGGTGTAGAACCATCTCAAGGATGATCAGAAGAAATGGACAGCACCAGAGGGCCTGAATACTTAGGACCATGTGATATTTCAGTTTTTCTTTTTTAATAAATCTGCAAAAATGTCAACAATTCTGTGTTTTTCTGTCAATATGGGGTGCTGTGTGTACAATAATCAGGATAATCAAAAGAACCGCGCTATAAAATTGAATACATAAATGTGAATAAAACCACAAACTGCAAAAAAAATAATAAAAAATAATCATTAAATGTGACCAAACAATACTAAAAATAAAAAACAGTGTAATAAGTCCCAACCAATTCGGAAAGATGAAAAAACAAATATCAATAGTGACTTGAAATTGTAAAAAATGAAAATAGATGACTTAAAAAAGATGATTCCCTGAGGCCAAATAAATGCAACAATGATGATTAATAAAAGTTCATCAATAAACACCCAGTGTGAAATCCGCCACCTATAGAAAATGCGCGCTTACCAAAGGCAAGCTTTATATCAGCTTATATGTGAAATTCCACTCAGTGGGGACAACACCTTCAATCTCTTCACAGAGGGAGAACAAACAGGAACTCTCTGTCCGATGATTCCAAATGGTCAGCAGGGGGAACCTTGTAACAATGGGCTCACATGTTGTGGCTGCAGTTTTTAGTGTCATGTGTGTACATTAATGAGGAAAAAAATGAACTTAAATGATTTTAGCAAATGGCTGCAATATAACAAAGAGTGAAAAATTTAAGGGAGTCTGAACAAATTCCGTCCCCACTGTATATTGTATTCTGGTTCCCTGTGGAGTTAACACCTGTAAAGATAGTACAGTAATCAATATATTAATTTTTATTTTTCATGGCTTTATTTTTTTCCACATTTACATGCAGGACATGCTGTCCAGTAAATTGGCAGTTACAGAGGTTGGAAAAAAAATATAACATTAGTGGAGCTGCTGCAGTCAGCTTTTATTTGTATGGTATAAACCTTTCTTGTTTCACAAAGAGAAATGAAACGGTTGCAGTTGCTTAGAAAACATTTTAGCAGGGCCTAGGCTCCATTCACACTAATGCGTTTTTTGATGCATTTTGCATTTTGCAGAAATGCATGAGAATTTTTTAAGATGGGTTCTTAGGCTCGATTCACACCTATGCATGTTGCTTTTGAGCGTTTTTGGAGGTTTTTTTTTCATGCTTGCCACGTTTTTGAGCAGCATTTTTGCCGCGATTTTGCCGCGATTTGCGTTTTGCCTTTTTTTTTTTTTTTACAGTTTTTTTTACAGTCTTAAAAAAAAAAAAAAAAAAAAAAAAAAAAAAAACGGCAAAAACGCATCAAAAACGCATCAAAAACGCACCAAAAACGCATCAAAAACGCTGCAAAAACGGTGCACTTGCGTTTTTGATGCTTGTCCATTGAATTCTATTACATGCAAAACGCTGCATTTTGCATGAAAAAAAGTCCCTGACCCTTTCCAAAAATGCAGAGATACAAAAAGGCATTGATGTGAAGATGTTCCATAGGAACCCATGTTAAAAAATTCCCGTGCATTTCTGCAAAATGCAAAATGCATCAAAAAACGCGCTAGTGTGAATGGAGCCTTATGGAACATGTTCACATCAATGCATTTTTGTGCCTCTGCGTTTTTGGAAAGGGTCGGGGACTTTTTTTCATGCAAAATGCATGTAATTTTGCATGTAATAGAAGTCAATATACCAGCATCAAAAACGCAAGTACAGCGTTTTTGCAGCGTTTTTACAGCGTTTTTGCTGCGTTTTGCATTTTTTTCTTCTTTTTTTACACTGTATACAGTATAAAAAAACTGTAAAAAAAAACAACAAAAAAATACGCAAAAACGCTGCAAAAACGTTGCAAAAACGTTGCAAAAACGCATGTAGAAACGCTCAAAAGCAACATGCCTGAGGCTGGATTCACACCTATGTAGTTTTAGTGCTTTTTGCATTTTGCAGATTTGCACTACAGTCCATTTAACATGGTTCCCTATGGAACACGTTCTGTAGTGCACACCTGCAAAATGCAAAAAGCACTAAAAATGCATAGGTGTGAATCCAGCCTAAGGTTGGATTCACACCTATGCATTTTTAGTGCTTTTTGCATTTTGCAGATGTGCACTACAGTCCATTTAACATGGTTTCCTATGGAACATGTTCTGTAGTGCAAATCTGCAAAATGCAAAAAGCAGTAAAAATGCATAGGTGGGAATCCAGCCATAGGCTCGATTCACATCTATGCATGTTGCTTTTGTGTTTTTGCGGTGCTTGCCGCGTTTTTGAACAGCGTTTTTACAGTGTTTTTGCGGTGTTTTTGCCGCGTTTTGCTTTTTGCTTTTTTTTTTTTTTTTTGTATACAGTCTAAAAAAAAAAAAAATGCCAAAAACGCAAAATGCGTCAAAAACGCTGTAAAAACGTAAAAACGCTGTACTTGCGTTTTTGATGCTGGTTTATTGAATTCTATTACATGCAAAACGCTGCATTTTGCATGAAAAAAAGTCCCTGACCCTTTTCCAAAAACGCAGAGGCACAAAAAGGCATTGATGTGAGCATGTTCCATAGGAACCCATGTTAAAAAATTCCCATGCATTTCTGCAAAATGCACCAAAAATGCATTAGTGTGAATGGAGCCTAAGTCAGAAGTTTTACAAAAGATTTAGGCTCCATTCATACTAGCGCGTTTTTTGATGCATTTTGCATTTTGCAGAAATGCATGGGAATTTTTTTTAACATGGGTTCCTATGGAACATGTTCACATCAATGCAATTTTGTACCTCTGCATTTTTGGAAAGGGTCAGGGACTTTTTTTAATGCAAAATGCAGCGTTTTGCATGTAATAGATTTCAATGGACCAGCATCAAAAAATGCAAGTACAGCGTTTTTACAGCGTTTTTGCGGCGTTTTTGACGTGTTTTGCATTTTTGGCGTTTTTTTTTTAGACTGTATACAGTCTGTATACAAACTGTAAAAAAAAAAAAAAACGCTGTAAAAACGCTGTAAAAACGCTGCTCAAAAACGCGGCAAGCAACACAAAAAACACTGCAGAAACGCTTAAAAGCAACATGCATAGATGTAAATCGAGCCTTACGTACAAAATATATACTATACTTGGGCCTGGTTCACACCTATGCAGGTTGCAGTTTGCATATTCCAGGTGCATTTTGCATTTTTCAATACACGCTTTTGATCCATTGAAGTGTATGGAACTAAAAACCAGAAAAAAGTCCTTGGCCCTTTCCATAAAATGCACAGATGTGAACTATATCCATAGGAAACCATGTTAAATGGACTGTCGTGTATATAAAACTGAAAATGCACTAAAAAATGAGTAGGTGTGAACCAGGCCTATAGGTACAAAAAAAATAAGCTGCAAGCAGGCAGGCTATTTATCGCAGAAGAGACATGCTATATAAAAAAAAACTTTTCTGCCTGTTCACAGTCTTTCCTAAAAAGTACAGTGAGTTGTGCATGCGCAGCTCAGGGTACATTGTCAACACAATGCCTGTGTGCTGAAATGACTGATCTCCTGCGCATTTGCAATAAAAAAGGCAAAAACCTGGCACCTGGAAGAAGCCGAGGAGAAAATGTTGATCCTGGGGAGGGAACTGTCCATTTTAATCTGTTGGCTGGGAGTATTTGCAGCTTTAGTACCACTTTAACCACTTGTCTACCTAAGGAGTTTTTTTTTTTTTTTTTTACACAGTAAAGTCTGCATTTTTTGCTGGAAATTACATTAAACTCTTAAACAATTATCTATTTTCTGAAACCAGAGGCCTCATAGACTAAAATATGGGTAGTTGCTTTTTTTATGTTGCACAATATTTGCGCAACTGTTTGTCAAGCTGACATTTGCAGGAAAAAATACACCAAAATGAATTTTAGTGCAAAGACATGCAATATAATACCCAAAGTTTTGGTAAAATTTAAAAGAAGGGGTTACATTGAGTACATAAATACCAAATATGTCAAGCCTTAAAACTGTGCTCCCCTTTTTTGTCTATTAGACCCCCCATTGTAACCTCTTCCCTCCACTTCCGGGTTCATTAGTCGTAGGGGGATCATTTTCAGCAATTTACCGCAGAGGAAGGGGAAGCCTGGAAACCTGGACGAGCACACATTTCAAGCTCACAGTTGCAGAACCTTGACACCTTGAATACCAGGACGTTTATAAAAAAAAAAACTGCTGTGTGTCATTTTTTGCAGTTTAAGCTAGTTAACTTGTTGGGTAAAAAATTTCTTGAAACTAGTTATTTGTTGATTTTATACTATTATATACTACTTTATACTATATACTATACTATTTTATATAATTACACTGTAGGTTGCCTGTTCATGCCACTCCCCAAGGCTTGAAGGGATCTGTTTTATGGTAATAACTTTACCAATGAAAATCTAGAGGCCTATAGACTTCTTGCCCAAAGTGTTATATAAATAACAATCTTGTCTAATAATGCTAATTCTTGGCCAGAAAGACTATCCTGTCCAAATGGAAACCAAACAAACCTCCTACGATCTCGCAATAGAGATCCATGGTGGATTCAGATTTACCATTATATAAATTTACGTACATGAGCCAAAAGTTCAAAAAGATCTGGGGTGCCTGGGTTAAAGCCTAAACTCCTGACAACCCTGGGGCTCTCGTCCTGTGTTAACTGAATACTGGGTGGTACTGATATATCTTCCCCCTTTCCTCCTCCCCTCTTCACCCCCAGGGTGATTTATACTGTCTGCTTTTTTATTAAGCTAGATAGGGAATTAGGCCCGACATGAATATACTTGATTCTCTAGATGCATACTGTCTATTATAACAGGCTTGTTTTGAGATCTACCTCTTGTATACTGCACTGAACTAAACTTTGTGCCTTACTGTTCAATTTTCTTTTTATTTATTTATTTATTTTGTATGTATTGTTTATTTCCTTTTGAGATAAATAAAAACTTTTCTGTAAAAAAAAACAAATACATTTTGTATAATTACCACAAAGGATATAAAGATATAAATCCATTCTGTATGCACCAAATGCCTTTGCATACACAGTTATTGCCTTGTAAAAGAAGCTGTGACATAATTTCTGTGCTGCACATAGCCTGTGCAGAGAAAGGAACAGTGGGAGGGACACAGCAGGCCCCACCCACTACAGGCTTCCTGTAAATAACTACAGAAGGGGGCGGATACAAGACCAGTCGCCCTGCGCATAGAGAGAGAGCTGCAGTGAGCGGTCTTCATTACAGAAAGCTTCTATACGGGGGGACATTTTTACACTGGAGTACTGTACAGATCTGGAAAAAAAAAATCACAATTCACACCAAAATTCAAGGAAGAATACACGTCTCTTGTATTTAGACAATATTTGCTTAACCTGGAGTTCAGCTTTACCTACTATTTAAATCGAATTGCCAACCCTTTTTTTTGTCTTGCAGTGCTCATACTTGGAAGCTAGAAATTGCCAAATAGAAAGCAAATATTTAATTGTGTTGAGGAAGTTGCAGGAAGCTCTGCCATATCTGGATGCTGAGTACTGTGAAGTCATAAAAAATCTGATAGAAGATGCCTTGCAATCTGACATGAAAAGGGATCATAACCAACTGAGTGTACATTTTCGTCCTCTCGGGTAGGTGACTATTTTGCATGTGACCTTGCTGGGCCTCTTTTTGCCCCTCCAACTTAATGGAGAAAATGTGCATGCAATGCAGAAATATACTGCATGTATGTTTTCATATAATTTTGCCTTGACATTCACTTTCATTGGCTAATCCTGCCCTATTTGCATTGTATCACAGTTTGTATTGTATATGAATATAATCTTTTGCATTTTATTTTGTAATTAACATAAAATTGGTCTATATTTTTTAGTGAATATGATGACTATGGCTTTGCTATAATACCAGAATATGAGGTTGAACACTTGAAACTTTTAGCCAAAATTCAAGCATTAGAAATTCGATCCAATAAGCTTCTCACGCATGAGGTTGTGGACAAACCTTTAAGAATGAAATGGAACAGTATCGAGGAACTCAACCATTCTACGGAGCTGAAGAACTTAGTAAGGTGTGGAATCCCTCCAGAACACCGTAAACGTGTATGGAAATGGCTCGCTGCTCAACGGATTCACATCAGATCACAACATTATGCAGATCTTCAGGCAAAGTGTGAGAGTTCTCAGCATCCAGCCTCTCAGCAGATTGAACTTGATATACATCGAACTTTGACCAATAACAAGCACTTCAGTTGCCCTACATCAGAGTTTATTCAGAAGCTGAGGAGGGTGCTTCTTGCATACTCATGGCAAAACCCAACCATTGGGTACTGTCAGGGATTGAACAGGTAAGAATATACATAAAATGGCAACTACTGTGTTATGAAATGTGATTACATCTTTGCCTGAAAGCATGTCTTGCACTGTCTATTAAGCACACAGATTTAATGAACAGTACATCTGAATTAAATTTTATTAGGCAGATACTGTAAGGGTTCAGTCATACCACATGCGGTGGGACTGCGTTGGGAGGCTATTCCAGTGCAGTTCCACCACATAAGGCAAAATGCCTGGTCTTCTTATCTGCCCGGTTCACACCCCTGCCTTGTAGTGGTGTGTGGGCCGGCAGTTGAATGAGATGTCTATGTGACATTTCAATAAAGTTTGTTTAAAAAAAAAGGAACAGTTGCAATGTGCTGAGATTGGTGCATCATCACTGCGCTGATCTCGGGCCAGTCCCCACCAGCACACCAACCGCTGCATTGTAACCCAATGGCTGGTGTGAACATACCCTAAAGGTAGCTTAATTGTGTCTTCGTTGGCATTGTGAAGGCATTTTATTTTTACACTTGAGAAAGCATTGGAAATGCAGACTAGAAAGTCAGAGTGAAGTCAAAAGTACTGACAATGACTACTTGTCAATGGTCAATGCCTCCTGTTTTACTGAAGTCATATGATTAGTAAGAGCCAGAAACTAGCATTTTCAGGAGGAATGGCGACCTCAATAGTCTCATGGTGATGGTTTCCTTTAAAACTGAATGTGTGTTTAAAGATTCCATACTCCCATATAATCCAGTGTTGTTGAATTAATACAAAATCCTCAACTGATGGACTGTTCTAGTGGGCATAATAGATTTCTACTACCTTCAAAGCTTGAATATCAGTTGCACACACTTGGTCCTTTGTAGTCCTTTGTAGTGATGTAAAGTAGATCTAAATCCAATCATTAAACCTCATATATGATTTAACATGTTAATGTAGTTTCTAGTTTTTTTTTTGAGGGGGGGGGGGGGGTTGATCTTTTCAAATCTGCAGCTTTCATTAAAATGTAATTTCCAAAAAGGCCAGCTGCTTGGCTGTCATGCTGATGTTTTTTCTTCAGTATGTCCTGACCTGGGATAAGTGTAGAGCTAAGGAATCCTTACAATACTCGAACTTTAATGTGCTTATTTTGGGTCCCTGTCTCAGTTTTTAAAGTTCAACACAGCCAGGGGTACAACATTGATTTTCAGGAGTAGAGCAGCTATGGCTGCTCAGGGCTGCTGATAAGGGAGTACCAGCGGTCCTCCTGTATTAGGCCTGGGCCCGCAGGGAAGCCTGGGCAGCAGGAGGAATTGGATGTGAGCAGGGAGGGTGATTGGTGCGGTGGGGGAATTATTGAAAATACTTCCCTGTATGGCTCTCTTTGCAGCAGCTGAATGCCAGCTTCTCTTCCTCTCCCTCCTGCCAGCTTTCAGCTGCTGCAGAGAGAGCCATACAGGGGATGGGTTCCAGTCATTTCTCCCCCACCGCGCTGACCACCTTACATGTTTGTAGGGTATGTTTGGAGCCTCCTGTTATTCTATGAGGACAAAGCAGCTGTATGAACACAGCCGAAGGTCCTTATTTGACAGGTGTGAAGCTGAATGGCCCTGAATGCACACTTTCTGTGTTTGTAGCTGTAGACGTGCACCCATACACCTTTTGAATTATGATCTGCGGCTGTGTTCTAACAGCCGCGGCGTACCCATAGCATAACACAGGGTACGCACAGCTCCAGCCACATATAAAAAAAGACACTGATTCACACTATACAAACCCCAACAACCATGCGAACGAGCCCCAAGACCTTATTCACACACAGAACATTACTTATTAACGCAATACAGTTTTATCTTTTAGATTTACCGGGAATTTTGTGTTTGTGTCCAATATGGATGATTTTACTGTATTTTTAGAGAAAATATCCTTTTAATATTTCGGGGGGGGGGGGGGGGGGCCTGTCGGGTAGGCTGTACAGGGCCCCGTGATTTCTAACAGCAGCCTAGTGGTTGCTTGTATACTTTTCTGGTGATGGGATTACTTTAAAAAGAAATGTTTTTTCAGTATTTAACAGCCTACATAATATATACATTTTCCAGCCTCCAATTCCACCCTATTAGTGAAGACCAGAGTCCTTTGGCAAGAAATGTCAAAATAATTGTCACTTATTGGTTAATATTAGATTATGACTTGTCGACAATTAATATAAGTGCATTCATCTGTTAAAACAGTATTGCATTTAAGTCCACCAAACAATGATAATTAATGCCTGAAAGCAAACAGGTGGACTGAACTTCACCAATAAACTTCTCATATTCCATGGCAGCAAAAACTTTGGTCTGTATCCATACTGAAATATTTATGAAACCAGTGGAGGGTGTCTCATACCCCTTTATTCATTTTCAGTATAATGAAATGTTATATAAATATTCCTGCTGAAGCAATTTAAGTGACTCGTAATAATAGTAGCATTTGGGTGGAGTTCTGAATTCCTAGATATTTGAGTCCTAAAGTCCCAGTGGGACATAAAGGAGCTAGTGAACTGTTCAACTTCCCTTTATCAGTTTAGATTAATTTGGACTGTAAAGTGAGAGTCAAGTCAAAAACTGTTATTGAATAGAATGTTGGAACTTTAGGGCCACTGTCTGCATCTTCATATCAAGGAATGGTTATGAGGGGAGTCTCCTCAACGAGCAAAAAGATTCATAAAAACAAGACAGAGATTGTAACTCCTTTCCCAACCTACTGAAAAAAATTCCTATTGTTTCTGTCATGGTCTATCTTGGACCCTGTAGAGTTCCACTTTAGGCAAAACATGCCAACATTAATCCCTTTAATGCCTAAGCCCAATTTTGCAACTTTGACATGTGTTAGTAAAGCCATACATATCATCACAACTACTTTGTGCATCCAAGAGGATTATACCTTGTTTTTTTTTTCAGAACAAATTGGGCTTGTATTTAGTGGTAAATGGTAATAGATATCTCCCTGATTTATTTATTGTTATTATCAAGGGAATACTGGCCCATGCTAATTTTATTTAAATGTAGCTGTATATTTCTTGCTACCAACATAATCTACCACCAAAGAACAACCCAAAATAAATTCTCCCGCTCCTGACGACTGCAGCAATACCGCATACTGTATGTGTATGTTAGTTGCTGTTGTACCCGTAGTAGAGCCCAAAAACAATAGTGCGCATCTTGCTTTTTTTTTTATCCTACCTAAAACACACTAACTGACACTTATACTGATTAAAAATAAATAAATAAACCCTGTCCAAAAAATACTGTCTTTGACCCAAACGCTAACCCTGGCATTGACCTAGGTCAAACCTATAGGTATTTTCCTTTAATTTTGTTTTATTTGAGGCTATCACAGTGATCAGGTGACCCGGAATCTAACTTTTCGGGTCCTGGACATTAGAACGGGGCTTGGGGCTCTCAGTGAGACCCCAGTCACTGTGCTAGGAGGCACGGCTTCTAGCACAAAGGAAGGTATGCAAGAATGCGGCCCCATGTCAAAAAGCTCAGTGCAGTGGGGCCGCATATTTGTGTATTGTCCGCACCAAGGGGTTAAAGGGGAAATTTTTTTATCCCTGCTTACCTGATGCCGGGTTGTCCTCAATTCAGATACACCCCACCCAGTGGATCCAGCGTTCTCTAGCTGAGATCCACTTCTCTGCTGCCACTGCTCAGGTCCCTCTCTGCCATTTTCTTCTGTGACATCATTGGGAGGTGGCTGTCCCTTCTGGGTTCAAGTAGGCGGCTCCTGATGATGCGGCGCTGGCCTGTCCCCCTATTAATGGAAGCCTATGCCTTCTGGGATATATGGCGTGCATATCCCAGGAGGCACCAGTTGCGCTGCACATCTTTCTTGCCTAGGCGTGAATGGATAAAAAGGGAGACCTAAACCTGGATACCTGAAAAAAAGAAGGTAAGCAAAAAAAGAGTGAAGATCCACTTTAATATAACCACAGCTTTAATTTTGTTGCAGGTTAGCCGCCATAGCACTTTTGGTTTTGGAAGATGAGGAGAGTGCATTTTATTGTCTAGCTGATATTATTGAAAACATAATGCCACCAGAGTACTATAGTAATAACCTAACAGGATCACAGGTAAGATGTTATAAAAAAAAAAAAATGATAGCAGAAAGTACAAGAAAAAGGTTGATCGAGACCATGGGGTTCATTTACTAAAACCGCAGAGTGCAAAATCTGGTGCAGCTGTGCATGGTAGTCAATAAGCTTATCATTTTTAGTGCCGCTTTACCGTCATTTTAGCGGCACTATTCGGCCGCTAACGTGGCGGTTTTAACCCCAGCTAGCGGCCCGAAAAAGGGGTTAAAACTGATGGCAAAGCGCTGCTGCAGTGGCGCTTTGCTGGCGGTTTGGCGGCTCTGCCCCATTGTTTTCATTCGGCAGGGGCGCTTTAGGAGCGGCGTATACACCGCGCCTACAGGGCTGCAAAGATGCGACTTGCAGGACTTTTTTGACCGTCCTGCAAGCGCACCGCTCCAGTGTGAAAGCCCTCAAGGTTTCACACTGGAGACACAGGAGAAGCTATTTACAGGCACTATACAGGCGCTATTTTTAGCGCTGTAGCGCCTGTAAAGTGCCCCAGTGTAAAAGTGGACTTAAAAGTCTGGCTTACAAAGTTTTGCTATGAAGGAGTTTAGATTAATATTGTACTTTTATTTATTAGTAGCTGCGGGAAGTTTTGTGAGCCATTAAAGCCGTATTAAACCCAAAAACAGAAATGTATGATATTGCAGCTTACCAGTTCTTAGATGTGGGCATTAGTTTTCTTTTTTCAGGCTTTTTTTTCACCTGGTGATCCGGTCTGTAAGTCAATTGTTTTACAACTTCTATTAACAGCAAGCTTTCTAAACAAAGTAGCAGTAAGGTTACTTTCCGCGTTAGCGGTAAAGCGCCGCTTCCAAATTTCTGACGGAGGCTCTTTACCATGTGATCAGGCGTGTCCAGTCACGGCTGAGCACAATGTAAACAGGAAGAGCTGTTGATTGGCTTCTCCTCACTCACGTCTGACAGATGAGAGTCAATCGGCTGCTCTCTTGACAGGGGGGTCTGTGCTGATTGTTGATCAGCGCAGCCCCCCCTCGGATGCCCACCCATTACCACCAGGATCCTGCCAGGACCACCAGGGATGCCACCACACTGGACCACCAGGTATGCCACCCTAGACCACCAGGGAAATGCCAATCAGTGCCCAGGCAGCTGCCAATCAGTGCTCATCCCCAATTCCTGCCAGTGCCATCAGTGATGCCTATCAGTGCCATCTATCACTGCCGCATATCAGTACCCATCAGTGCCAAGTTTCAGTGCCTATCGGTCCCGCCTATCAGTGCCCAGCAGTGCCGCCTATCAGTGCCACCCATAAGTACCTATCAGTGCAGCCTTTCAGTGCCCATCAGTGTTGCCTATCATTGCCCACCAGTGCCACCCATGAGTGCCCATCAGTGCCGCCTATCATTGCTCATTGGTGCTACATATCAGTTCCACCCATCAGTGCGCCTACCAGTGCCCATCGTCAGTGCCCATCAGTGCCACCTTATCAGTGCCCGTCAGTAAAGGAGAAAACGTACTTATTTACAAAATGTTATAACAGAAACAAAAGAACAAAAGAAACTTTTTTTTTTTTTTATTTTTTTTAATTTTAGGTCTTTTTTTATTCGTTTAGCAAAAAATAAAAACCGCAGAGGTGATTAAATACCACCAAAAATAAAGCTCTATTTGTAAGAACAAAATGATAAAAATTCTGTTTGGGTACAGTGTAGCATGACCGCGCAATTGTCATTTAAACAGCGACAACTGAAAATTGGCTTGGGCAGGAAGTGGGTGTAAGTGCCCTGTATTGAAGTGGTTAATGTGTACTGTTTTCGTATGATTTTTGCCCAAGAAAAATCAGAAAAGAAAGACTGCGCATGATCAGAAACAATAAACAAACAAAAAAAAACTTTGTCGTATGAGAATTTTTGTACGAATATTCGTTCATCGGTTCTGCTTTGCTGTGAAGCATCGAGAAAAATCAGACGAACGTTCGCCGATTTTCTTATAGTGGATTCTGTGTTATAGATCTGAATGCAGAGCATGTTTATACACCTGTGTGAATGGCTCAGCTGAAAATAATGCAGCTGTGTTCAGATTCATAATTAACCACTTCAGCCCCGGAAGATTTGGCTGCTCAATGACCAGGCCATTTATTGCGATACGGCACTGCGTCGCTTTAACTGGCAATTGCGCCGTTGTGCAACGCTGTACCCAAACAAAATTTACATCCTTTTTTTCCCACAAATAGAGCTTTCTTTTGGTGGTATTTGATCATCTCTGCGGTTTTTATTTTTTGCACTATAAACAAAAAAAGAGTGACAATTTTTTAAAAAACACAATATTTTGTACTTTTTGCCCCAATTTTTTTAAAAAACTAATTTTTTTCCTCAGTTTAGGTCGATAAGTATTCTACATATTTTTGGTAATAAAAAGCACAATAAGCGTATATTGATTGGTTTGCGCAAAAGTTATAGCGTCTACAAAATAGGGGATAGATTTATGGCATTTTTATTATTATTTTTTTTTTTTACTAGTAATGGCGGCAATCTGCGTTTTTTTTTTTTTATCGGGACTGCGACGAACACATCGGACACTTTTGACACATTTTTGGGACGATTGACAATTATACAGCGATCAGTGCTATAAAAATGCACTGATTACTGTATAAATGTCACTGGCAGGGAAGGGGTTAACACTAGGGAGCGATCAAGGGGTTAACTGTGTTCCCTAGTGTGTGTTCTAACTGTGGGGGGAGGGGACTGACTATAGGAGATGACAGATTGTTGTGCCTAGCTAGTAGGAACACACGATCTGCCTCTCCTCACAGAACAGGGATTTGTGTGTTTACACACACATGTCCCTGTTCTGTCCCTGTTCTGCCTCAAGCATCGGCACCTGCGCCTGCTATCCCGCTTAAAGGAGCCGGCGTACAGCTATGATGGCTCGCAGGATCGTGCCGACCTGCCGCAGTATAATGACAGTGGCTGGTTGGCAAGCGGTGAAAAAACACTTGTATATGTGTTTTTTAGGGGCATGTGAATGAAGCCTAATGCCGCGTACACACGAGCGGACTTTACGGCGGACTTTGCCCGGCGGATTTTTCGACGTACTTTACGACGGACTTTCTGAATGAACGGACTTGCCTACACACAATCCACCAAAGTCCGTCGAATTCGTACGTGATGACGTACGACCGGACTAAAACAAGGAAGTTCATAGCCAGTAGCCAATAGCTGCCCTAGCGTGGCTTTTTGTCCGTCGAACTAGCATACAGACGGCGTACTTTTCGACCGGACTCGATTTCAACGGATAAATTTTAAACAAGTTTCAAATCTAAGTCCGTCCAACTTTTGAGCAAACAAAGTCCGCTGGAGCCCACACACGATCGAATTGTCCGACGAAATCCAGTCCGCCGGGCAAAGTCCGCCGTAAAGCCCGCTCGTGTGTACGCGGCATAACTGTCATCCATGCAAAAAATCTGAAGCATTCACACACATTTTCTTGCACCTGCAACTTTATTCATATATCCTCCTACAGCTCATAACAGAAGCCTTAGATCAGGGATAGGCAACCTTTTGAGCACAGTATGTCGAAAAATGTTTTCAAAGAAATCGAGCGTGCCGATTTTATAACAAAAATAATGTCAACTTCACACACTCAGTCACGAAAAGGATTGTTTATAAGGCAAATGCTGTAAACTATAAAACTGTAAACTCACTGTACCCCCCTGCTCATCTGTCCCACCACTGTAACCCCCTGTGTATCTGCCCCACCACTGTAACCCCCTGTATATCTGCCCCACTACTGTAACCCCCTGTGTATCTGCCCCACTACTGTAACCCCCTGTACATTTGCCCCACCACTGTAACCCTCTGCACATCTGCCCCACCACTGTAACCCCCTGTATATCTGCCCCACCACTGTAACCCCCTGTACTTCTGCCCCACCACTGTAACCCTCTGCACATCTGCCCCACTACTGCAACCCTCTGCACATCTGCCTCACTACTGTACTAGCCTGCACATCTGCCCCACCACTGTACCCCCCTGCACATCTGCCCCACCACTGTACCCCCCTGCACATCTGCCCCACCACTGTACCCCCCTGCTCATCTGTTCCACCACTGTAACTCCCTGCCCCACCACTGTACCACCCTGCTTTTCTGTCTGACCACTGTACCCCCTTTCTCATCTGCCCAACACTGTACCTTCTGCACATGTGCTCCACCGCTTTACCCCCATGCTCTTGTGTCTCCCAGAAGCTCAACAGAAACTCAACAGTAAATCCACAAACTGACATCTGATTATAGCTTTCTCAATCACAGTGAAATCTCTCTTCTTTCTGAAATTGGTAGTGGCAACTTAAGAGAGGCATTTTCCCCCCAGATGGTGGAAGGGCTAGTGGGACTTTGATTGGCTTTAGCAGTGGCCAATCACAGTCCTCCTCCTCCTGGAAACAGGGGCCACCCCCCTAGCAGAACTGCACTTAATTTCTTTCCCGTCACAAGAGCTGGCGATCGCAGCTATAGCAAAGTTAGAGAACCCAACAATGTTTCCTATCTTTTACAATGTGTGGGTGTGCAGTGCCTCCCCCTCAGTGCAGGTGCGGAGTGGGGAACTCTGAAATTGGAATGTATTAGTGTCTCACTGACACTTCCCTGCGCTGCTCTGCTGATGGAGAGGGAGTCGTGTGCCGGCAAAAGTGGCTTTGCGTGCCGCTTGTGGCACCCATGCAGGGGGTTGCCTATCCCTGCCCTAGATCATATGAAAAGAAAAACATGATTACATAAATTACACACAGTATATGTGCCAATGTCTCCTAAAGTAGTGCCCCCTTTGTGTAAGGCTAGTTCATTTTAATCACATTTTTTATTGTTTCACAAGGTTACATCACTGCTTCATACATCTCAATTAATTGAGCTTGCCTCATTTCCAAAAGAATTAGAATGTGAGTGTATAAATACTTGAAAAGATCAAAAGCTATTGAAATGTAATTTTCCACTTGTTGTTGTTCTGGCAATTAAGTATACACTTGCACAGTACAGCTATTTGTAAATTTAAAAAGGCATATAACACTGATATTTGCATTATAGGATTACCCTTTATTTTTGTGTTTTTAGCAGCGGTATTATTAAAAGTAAAATATAAGTCTACATAAGGAAGTTTGCAACAGCATTGCAAAACGTTGCATTACAACATCGATACCAGTTACTCAATGCCTATTAATAGACATATTATAAAGTGCAATATGAGGCTAAATAAGGAAGTTTGCAACAATTTGAGTTATTTGCTAATCCTCTTTATTGATCAAGCAAAACACTGTAAAGGAAAGGTGTGTATACTTAACTATTTGTAGCAAGGTCCCGGGCCTCCATAAGCCTAATAGAGATCTCCAGAGTCAGGGAGAGCTGACATCCTCCTATGTAGAGTGGGTTACGAGGCATTGTGGGTGTAATACAAGGTAGATTCATGGGCGCCAGACATTTCTTGAATGCAAAGAGATTTATTGTCTCTTAAACAGAACTGTGGGAGAGAGGGTTTAGGGCCAGGACACCCTTTAGTAGTTGCAATGTTAATTGACAGACTCCAAGACTTCTATAGGTAGACAGCCATGCAGGGAAAGGCACCCAGCCAGGCACCACATCTGCATGTGTAGACACACTGTCTCCTATGGCAACAATCTTGAACAGTTTCTAACAAAGGTTACAATGAACTCTTCCACTTCCTCTACCACCTCCTATTGTAGATCCTCACTCAACTGAGCTCCCCGTCTCTCTCACTAGACTTGCTGAGCCACTGCCACTGGATCTCCTGAGCTCTTCCAACCTTCTCTCTCAGTATCTTCCTCAAGCGTCACCCCTGCTTCCCTGCTGGGTCCCTAGCTTGGCATCCAAGATACTTCTCAAGCGTCACCCCACTGGCATGCTGGGTTCCTGGCTTGGCACACAAGGCTGCCCTGCAAGCACCACCTCCACTGGCTGGGTCCCTGGCCTGACACCTGCTGAAGTTTCCCAATTCTTCACCGACCCCGGTTGGCGACAATACTGCTCTGGTACTTGCTTCAGTTACTCACAGTGGTCCCTGGTAATAAGGTGGATGGTCCCTTAGTGGCTTCCCCTCTACCGCTGACCACAACAGGTTCTCGGCTGGCAGACCGTCACTTCTGGTTTGACTGAAAGCTGCTGTCCCAACCCTACGCTGCTCTCTTGCTTCTGGATAGGCCCTCAGACAGCCTAGCAGCCAGATGTCCCAAGGATGGGCCTCAGGCTCTAGCCTAGCAGCCCGGGGGAGCACAACACACGTCCACCCAGACAGCCATCCAGAACCGCGATCACCTGACCTCACCCAAATAAATAGGCTCTCCCAGCAAGCCAATGGACCAAATAAGATTCCTGCCCATTGGCTAAAATACCCCTTCTATTTCTAATCTGTCCTTGCAATGCCCTTGTCTTATCTAATGCCACCAGATACCCGGCAATCTAGTGACAGTAGAGAAAAGTGCAGCAATTCCAGAATTAAGGTGGAATTATTGGTCCCCTATCAATTGACCAAGGCGACTCTACCTGGCAGGTAAATTTACTAGCAACCCTGCCTAAGCATCAGGGTGCTACATATTCTAAGGGCCCTGGTCACTTGACCATCTGCCAGTACCAGCTTCAGGGGAGAAGTGGGACAGCCAATGATGGATACCTCATAGTAAGCATATGGCTGACGTCACCACCCAGGCATTGCAGCCGTTGTCGCTGCTCTCTTCTCCCCTGAAGCTGGTGCTGGAAGCTGATCACGTGGCCGGAGTGTAGTGCCCTTAGATTAGGTAAGAATGCAGATCTTTCCTCTACAGGGTATAGGATTTAGAAGGGGGGGGGGGGGGGAGCAGGTTTAGCAAATATACCACATCACCAGAGATATTCCTAGTAACTCCTTCCAGACCTCCTAAGACAAAAAGATACTTGCCAGTTTAAATTTTTCTGCTTATTTTCAATTCCCACATGATAAAACTTCAATCGCTAGTATCTTTTGTGCTCAAAGACATACTTAATTTTAGGATATGAATGTGCTGTTTCTGTGTGCCTTTCAGGGAGAGAAAAAATTTTCAGCACTCAGATATTTTACTTGTATCTAAAACTGGCCATAGATGGTTACATGAAAAAAAGACATAAATATTTCATTTATAAACATAAATGAGGTGGATGGAGGAATACCCCCACGGGGACATTGTATTCTGACTACACCGGCTGTTGTAAGAATACGCTGCTCAGTGGTTGCAGGCTGATTGGCTGATCAAGAAAAACATTTCAACATGACCCTCCTAAAAAACTCGATCAAACAATCACCTTCTGTCAAGCTGGGATTACCAAACACTGATTCTTACTAAACCAGCCAAATTTCTATCAGTGTTCGGCCAGCTTAAACACTATTAGGGCTTCAACACACATTAACAGCTAGTTTACACTTGCTTCAAAACAAGGCTTCAGATACGCTTTGTTAAAGCCCTCTGAGCGCTAGTCAAAGCTCCTTGTCACCAAATAAAATGGTTAGCTTACAGTCCTGTTTACACCTTGCTTTTGCTTTGGCTTCGCTTTATACCCCATTGTCGCTTTAGTTGTGCTTCAAAGCATCTTCAAAGCCTCCATAGAAGTCTATGGCATAGCTCGCTTGAAGCCCCACCAAAGCCTCATCGAAGCCTTACCAAAGCCCCATCGAAGCTCCACCAAAGCCTCATCGAAGCCTCATCGAAGCACCAAGCAAAAGCAAAGTGTAAACAGGACCAAAAGATAACCATTTTATTTTGTGACAGGAGCTTTTTACTGGCGTTCAGAGAGCTTTAACAAAGCGTGTCCAAAGCCTTGTTATGAAGCAAGTGTAGACTAGCCCTTACTGTCTGTTGTCACCCTAAGCTACAAATATATTTAAAGACACTGCATGCAAAAGAGTTTGCTTAGTGCAGCAACAATAGCAAATCAAAATGATCAGTTTGCTGTATCACTCAGATAAGTGTTGACATAGAACTCTGTTATGTCCTTAGGTTGATCAAAGAGTATTCAAGGATTGCTTTTTGGAAAAACTGCCTCGTTTGAATGCACATTTTCAGCAATACAAGATCGACCTCTCTCTTATTACTTACAACTGGTTTCTGGTAGTGTTTGTTGATAGTCTGGTTAGTGATATTCTTCTGAGAGTGTGGGATGCCTTCCTGTATGAAGGAACAAAGGTAGGAATTCTTCAGAAAACTAACCAAAATGAATACAATACTGATTCCTACTGTATTAAATTGTATTGTAATTGTACTGTGTGCCCTTATGTTTTAAAGCGCTGCGTAAACTGTTGGCGCTTTATAAATCCTGAATAATAATAATAATAATGCAAAGTGGTGTAGAAGTGCATGGTCAGCTTGCCATTTGTGTAATACGTGAAAAATCATTTCTGTGGTGTAATTTCAGAAGGTACAGTATCTCACAAAAGTGAGTACACCCCAACTCAACACACAGCCATTAATGTCTAAACCACTGGCAACAAAAGTGAGTACACCCCTTAATGAAAATGTCCAAATTGGGCCCAATTAGCCATTTTCCCTCCGCGGTGTCATTTGACTCGTTAATATTACAAGATCTCAGGTGTGAATGGAGAGCAGGTGTGTTAAATTTGGTATTATCGCTCTCACTCTCTCATACTGGTCACTGGAAGTTCAACATGGCACCTTATGGCAAAGAACTCTTTGGGGATCTGAAAAAAAGAATTGTCGCTGTACATAAAGATGGCCTAGGATATAAGAAGATTGCCAAGACCCTGAAACTGAGCTGCAGCCCGGTAGCCAAGACCATACAGTGGTTTAACAGGATAGGTTCCACTCAGAATAAGCCTCGCCATGGTCGACCAAAGGAGTTGAGTGCACATGCTCAGCGTCATATCCAGAGGTTATCTTTGGGAAATGGAGGTATGAGTGCTGCCAGCATTGCTGCAGAGGTTGAACGGGTGGGGGGGTCAGCCTGTCAGTGCTCAGGCCAACAAGAAAAAGAACCACTGCCCCAGGTGTATAAAGATAAGGCTGATTGGAGTATCTTGCAGAGTGCTAGCCCCGGCCCGCCTCCGTGGGAAACTTGGAAAGAAGAAAGAAATGGCTGCACATCCAGAACTTCCGATTGCGTTTTATTTTGTTTCACAAAGATAACACCAAGGACACCAAACTGTGGTCACGTAGTGCGCGTTTCACACATACATCTTGTGCTTAATCAGAATAAGCACAAGATGTATGTGTGAAACGCGTCTACGTGACCTTTCTTCTTTCCATGTCAGTGCTCAGGCCATACACCGAACACTGCATCAAATTGGTCTGCATGGCTGTCGTCCCAGAAGGAAGCCTCTTCTAAAGATCATACACAAGAAAGCCCGCAAACAGTTTGCTGAAGACAAGCAGACTAAGGACATGGATTACTGGAACCATGTCCTGCGGTCTAATGAGGCCAAGATAAACTTATGTGGTTCAGATGGTGTCAAGTGTGTGTGGCAGCAACCAGGTGAGGAATACAAAGACAAGTGTGCCTTGCCTACAGTCAAGCATGGTGGTGGGTGTATCAGGGTCTGGGGCTGCATGAGTGCTGCCGGCACTGGGGAGCTACAGTTCATTGAGGGAACCCTGAACTCCAACACGTACTGTGACATACTGAAGCCGAGCATGATCCCCTCCCTTTGGAGACTGGGCCGCAGGGCAGTATTCCAACATAATGACCCCAAACACACCTCCAAGACGACCACTGCCTTGCTAAAGAAGCTGAGGGTAAAGGTGATGGACTGGCCAAGCATGTCTCCAGACCTAAACCCTATTGAGCATCTGTGGGGCATCCTCAAATGGAAGGTAGAGGAGCGCAGGGTCTCTAACATCCACCAGCTCCGTGATGTCGTCATGGAGGAGTGGAAGAGGACTCCAGTGGCAACCTGTGAAGCTCTGATGAACTCCATGCCCAAGAGGGTTAAGTCTGTGCTGGAAAATAATGGTGGCCACACAAAATATTGACAGTTTGGGCCCAATTTGGACATTTTCACTTAGGGGTGTACTCACTTTTGTTGCCAGCGGTTTAGACAATAATGGCTGTATGTTGAGTTATTTTGAAGGGACAGCAAATTTACACTGTTATACAAGCTGTACACTCACTACTTTACATTGTAGCAAAGTGTAATTTCTTCAGTGTTGTCACATGAAAAGATATAATAAAATATTTACAAAAATGTGAGGGGTGTACTCACTTTTGTGAGATACTGTGTAGTGCCTTAGGCTTATGAGATAATTTGTTGTATTCGTAAAGAACTTTTGGAATTATATTCTGCTGAATGTTTTCATGAGAAAGATTAACTTTAAAACACTTAAAGTGACTATAAACCCATATCAGTAAGAACTAATATAAAATGTTGTATAATAAATAATGTATAATAATGTAATAAATGTTGTATTGTATGCTGATCACTCTCACTCAGCAACTTTAAAGGGGTTGTAAAGGTTTTTGTTTTTTTAAATAACAAACATGTTATACTTACCTCCACTGTGCAGCTCGTTTTGCATAGAGTGGCCCCAAACCTGCTCTTCTGGGGTACCTCGGCGGCCGTCTCAGCTCCTCCCCACAAGAACTAAACACCTTCATGCGAGCTGTCTCGCATGGTGTTTAGTTCTTGCGAGCGCGATCCTGTGATACATGCTGCGTCATTGGATGTGATTGACAGCAGCGCGAGCCAATGGCTGCGCTGCTTTCAATCCATCCACTTTAGCCAATCAACGGCCAGGCTGAGCGGCAAAGAGGAAATCGGGGGCGAGCACAGCAGGTAAACGGGCTCAGGTAAGTAAAATAGGATGCATTAAGGTGAAAAAACGTGAACCTTTACAACCCCTTTAAGATTTTTCCTCTATATTCTAAAAAAAAACTTTCTGTTCTCTGTCCCTCCCTTCTGTCTGTATTCCCGCTGCAGCTGGAGATTCTGCAGAACAGCCGTTGCCACAGGTAGTGAGCATGATCGGTTTTCAGTGTGTTTCTATGTTGAGCATTTTCTCCCTGAGCAGCCCACGTGACCATAGAGTCACACATGTGGGTGTATACACAGATATAAAATACAGCTCACCCCCTCTCTCCTCCACACCAGCGAAACAGGTCTACACTATAGGGACGGGATATTACATCTTGATTGATGGAGGCATCACTTCCCTGTAATTCTAAGTACATAAACACAATAGACACAGGCTAGAGGGGCATGGAGCAGGCTGCGACTGTCAGAACTTCCCCCTAGATAACATTACAGTGTTTGTTAAAGTGATTCTAAAGGTTTGTTTTTTCTTAAAATGGCAAACATCCCATACTTACCTGCTCTGTTCAGTGGTTTTGCACAGAGCATCCCCGATCCCCGTCTTCTCGGGGTCCCTGTTGGCACTCCTGCCTCCTCCCCCTTGACCAGTGCCTCCAATAGTAAGTCCATGAGACACATAGAGCTTCGGCTCAGCACCACCCTCCACTCTCTCCTCATTGGCTCACTGGCTGTGATTGACAAACCAGCCTTTACAACGATTTAATAGAGGCTCCTACTGATTAGGGATGAGCCGAACACCCTCCTGTTCAGTTCGCAGCAGAACATGTGAACAGGCAAAAAATTCGGCAGAACACACAAACACCGTTAAAGTCTATGGGAGATGTACATGAATAATCAAAAGTGCTAATTTTAAAGGCTTATATGCAAGTTATTGTCATAAAATGTGTTTGGGGACCCGGATCCTGCCCCAGGGGACATGTATCAATGCAAATAAAATTAAAAAAAACGGCAGTTTTTTCAGGAGTATTGATATTTTTTTAATGCTTAAAGTGAAACAATAAAAATGAAATGTTCCTTTAAATATTGTGCCTGGGGGGTGTCTATAGTATGCCTGTAAAGTGGTGCATTTTTCCTGTGTTTAGAACAGTACCACAGCAAAGTGACATTTCTAAAGGAAAAATTGCCATTCAAAACTGATCGCGGCTGTAATGAATTGTCGGGTCTCGGCAATGTAGATAAAACTCATTGAAAAAAAGAGCATGGGATTCCCCCTCAGTCCATTACCAGGCCCTTTGGGTCTGGTATGAATATTAGGGGAATCCCGAACCAAAATTTTTTAAAAAAATTGCGCGGGGGTCCCCCTAAAATCCATACCAGGCCCTTCAGGTCTGATATGAAAATTAAGGGGAACCCTGCGCCAAATTTAAAAAAATGGCGTGGGGGTCCCCCCAAAATCCATACCAGACCCTTATCCAAGCACGCAACCTGGCAGGCCGCAGGAAAAGAGGGGGGAAAAAAGACAAGAGACAGCTTGGGACAAGTCCTTTATTAAAAAATAAAAATGTCCCACGGTGTAAGGTCACGCCGCCCGACCAAAAAAAGAGGAAAAAAAAAGCCACAACCGACCGGCGTCCATGGGATTCTCCCGGCGTCTGACGCTTCTTCGCTGCGATAGCTCTTATATAACTGAAGGCGGGGCCACCCGGTGACATAACCAGGTGACCCCCGCCCCTTCTGACGCACTGGGGCTTCCCCGTGGCATCAGAGGGGGGCGGGTCACTCGGTTGCATCACTGGGTGGCCCCGCCCTCAGTTATATAAGAGCTGTCACAGCGAAGACGCGTCAGTTGGCGGGAGCCTACCATGGAGGCGGGTCGGTTGCGGCTTTTTTTTTTCTTTTTTGTTCCATCGGGCGGTGTGAACTTACAATGTGGGACATTTTTATTTTTTAATTTTTTAATAAAGGACTTGTCCCGAGCTGTCTCTTGTCTTTTTTACCATTTTGACACATTTTTTTGTGAAATGGTAGGGGTACATTTGTACCCCATTACCAATTCACACGGGGGGGCCAGGATCTGGGGGTCCCCTTGTTAAAGGGGGCTTCCAGATTCCGATAAGCCCCCTTCCCGCAGACCCCAACAACCACCGGGCAAGGGTTGTGAGGATGAGGCTCTTGTCCCCATCAACATGGGTACAAGGTGCTTTGGGGGGCTACCACAAAGCACCCTCCCCATGTTGAGGGCATGTGGCCTGGTACAGTTCAGGAGGGGGCGCTCTCTCATCCCCCCTCTTTTCCTGCGGCCTGCCAGGTTGCGTGCTCGGATAAGGGTCTGGTATGGATCTTGAAGGGGGGCCCCAACGTCATTTTTTAAAAAGAAATTGGCGCAGGCTTCCCCTTAATTTCCATATCAGACCCGAAGGGCCTGGTATGGATTTTAGGGGGACCCCCACGCAATTTTTTTTAAACTTTGATTTGGGGTTCCCCTTAATATTCATACCAGACCCAAAGGGCCTGGTAATGAACGGGGGGATCCCATGCTCTTTTTTTCAATTATCTGTATCTATATTGTCGAGACCCGAAAATTCATTACAGCTGGGATCAGTTTTAAGTGACAATTTTTCCTTTAGAAATGTCATTTTGCTGCTGTACTGTTCTAAACACGGTAAAAATGCGCTACTTTACAGGCATACTATAGACACCCCCAAGGCACGATATTAAAAGGAATATTTCACTTTTATTGTTTCACTTTAAGCATTAAAAAAATTACTGCTCCCGAAAAAACAGGCGATTTAAAAAAAAATTTTGCATTGATACATGTCCCCTGGGGCAGGACCCGGGTCCCTAAACACTTTTTATGACTTTAACTTGCATAAAAGCCTTAAAATTTGCACTTTTGATTTTTCATGTTAGTGTCCCATAGACTTTAACGGTGTTGCGGCAGTATTTGAATTTGCTGCGAACACCGCATATTGTTCGCTGTTCGGCTCAAACATCGGGCTCATCCCTACTACTGATGTTTCCCTGAACAACAGAAAGAGCTAGGAAAGCCAGTGTCTGCTGTATAATGGCCATGAGAAAAGGTACTTAGATTTTTTTTTTAATGAATACAATTCCATTATCCATATTTGTAAATAGAAGAAATAATATATATTAAATTGTCTGTGTTTAGTATCACTTTAGAGAGCTTGAACTTTTACAGTCAAACTTGAGAAAACTATATTCAAACTGATTGTAGATGCTTGTAGATTGTCAATCAGCTCCTGGCCACATCCACTCATGCCCACTACTTTGTTGCTGCACACTGTGAGCTGCAGTGTCTGGGAGGGGGATCATGTGAGACACAAATGAAGGAGGAATTGGCTAACTCAGAGGGGGTAAAGGAAGTTTTTTTGTTTACTATATGAGGCTTGTGCATTACATAGTAACTTGATTGGGAACTGTTTAGACTGCCATACAGGATCCTTTAGTTGTATTTTAAATGACATTAGTTGGGGTAGGGTCTTATGAAAATGTTAAGCATTACACGTGTTGCATCTTATGATTGACATCAGTTGTTATTTTTTTATTTATTTCTAACACTTTGACAGGTTATTTTCCGTTATGCACTTGCAATATTTAAATATAATGAGGAAGAGATCCTAAAGCTGAATGATGAAACAGAAATCTACCAATACCTTTCATTTTTCACCAAGACCATCTGTGATGGCAGGTAAATCAGAATCTACCAATTATTGTGTTATTAAATATAGCAAAAAAGTATTTTAAGGAGTGCATAGGGTATGAAAGTACTGCACCGATAAGGTGCTGATAAGGACTTGTCAGAGGCAGTTCAAACAATTAAACAATAAGCTTGGTGAGGAGGTGCTCAAATAGGATTATTATTTTATTTGCTTCATGACTACACTGGTCTCTTTTAGATTTATGAGTATGCAGCCAAGACAGTATACAGGATAGTTTAAGGCATACAAACATTTTAGATGGTTCAGATGAAATATACTGCACCAGTATTATAGCTGAACTCCAGGGAAAAACATGATTTACCCGTGCACTGGGACCCCCTCCCCACTGCAAGAGTTAATTGCTCTTTTTATCTAGGAGATGATAAATAAGGTGATATACTTACCTTATTCCTTATTGCCCAGGCTTATCCCTCTTTGTGTGACTGGTCCCCTAAAGCCACAGGTTGCAGCTCTCTGACGTCATCCTGTACAATGCAGCACCAGAAGTCCCGCACTGTACAGAAGAATGTTGAGGGCCTGCCCACATTTCAGAGCATCTTACAGTGGAAGAAAGCACCAGATACCGAAGAATAAAGTAGGTATGTCACCTAATTCATCATCCCGTAGTAAAATGAGCAGGTTATTCTTGCAGTGGGGAGGGAAACCCACTACAAGGGTAAAACATTTTTACCCAAAGTTCAGCTTTATTTAAAAAAAAAAAAAAATTAACCCTGTTTTATTTTAAATCACATTCTGTCCCGGATGGCTGCAGTAAGGCCATATGCACACTGGGCATTTAGTCCCAGTGCATTAGGGTCCAGCATGTAGGTGTCTGGGTTCTGGACATATGACCCTGGGTGCGTACTGCCCTAAACATACAGGGATTGGACAAAAATATGGAAACACTACATGATTTGCAGGTGTGAAAGTGATGACATGTTTCACTTTGAAAGCGGAATTGATGTAACATGGGATAGAAGGCAGCATAAACTCCAAACATACAATGAACACTAGACACGCCAAGTCGGATTATTAATGGCCACAGCCTTGTTTTTTGTTTTTTTTAACAGAAAAGTTTTTATTTGTCTCCTATCGGAGATATTTCAAACATACAAAACATATGTACAAAGAACATAATGTTGCTACATATTTCAAAATACATATCTAATCAATTACATATTTTCAAGTCATAAAATCACAGACCGTTTTATAAGTCTTATATTCCTATTAATGCTTTGTATACAATCACATCAGGGGAGAAAACCAGCTTCCATCAGCTATACATCTTTTTTCTGTGCTAAATTCTACCGCATTTTTAATTTCTCAGACAGTCCTTGTATTTTTTTTTTTAACAAAGGTAAATTTTATTGCAATCCAAACAAACACGTCAGTGTACAATGCATCATACATGTGAAGAGAAGGAGCGTTAATGTAATACATTCATTGAAATTGTCATATATGTACTTGCTTTACCAGTAGTTATGCATTTAAGATACAGATAGCTGTCGAATTATTCAAGATCTGGCAGTGGTTCCTTGTCGGAGAGAGAGCTCTCTCGCCCTAACCAATAATTACAGAATGAGCATCTGGGGGGGGGGGGGGACGAGACCGGCAGGATCGTATGAGAAGGGGGGGGGGATGGGACCGGGAAGGGGGAGGGGAGAGCGGAAACCCACCAGCAATTTCATTTTGCAAATCGGCATGCATTAGATCTCTACCATTCTGATCTATAGATCTAAACCTGGGCTAGGTGGAGAGACCTCCAATGGGAGGGATCCCCAGGAGTCGATCCACGAAGACCATATTTTGTCAAATTTAGACGGACAATTCCTGTTAACATATGTTATCTTATATAGTGGCAAGACAATATTTAGGGTTTTTCTCCAGGCATTGACGGTAGGCGGCTCACACAACTTCCATCTCAGCATTATCTCCCTTCGGGCGTAATATGTGGCAAATGCTATAAACAATTTGGTATATTTCCCTATACCAGAGTCTACCAATACATTGAGCAATAGTGCACGTGGGCACAGTGGAATCGCAGTTTCCGCTGTCTGGTTGATGTCCGCCAGGACCTGCCCCAATACCCCTGCAATCCAGGACATGACCACATCATGTGCAAGAAGGAGGCATCCAGGTCTCCGCATCGCGGGCAAGCCGGAGACCTGTCTGGATAAATAACAGCCAATCTGCGCGGCGTATAATAAGCCCTATGCAGGAATTTTAATTGCAGGAACCGGTCCCTGGCAGAGATCAAGTTGGAAACGTAGGAAGAGACACACGTCTCCAACTCCTCCTCCTCGAGAGAGGGCAAGTCCTTTTTCCACTTCGTAAATATTTTTCCCAGTTTTGTGGGCCTAGAAGCTGTTATGTGAAAGTATATTGTCGAGAGGGGGGCTATCAAAATTTTTGTGGAGAGTAACTTTTCCACCGGGTCCGACTCAAGGTTGACGCCCCCGGGAAACTGATGCTGAAACGCGTGCCTCACCTGCAGGAAACGAAAGAACATCCAATTGGGCAGTCCATATTTTCCTTTTAATTCCGGGAATGTCATCAGCCTTCCCCCTACTACCAAATGTTTAAGAGTCACTATGCCTTTAGTTGCCCAGACCTGTGGGTCCGGCACCGTTTGTAGGTGAGGAAGATTGGGGTTACCCCAAAGAGGTGTGTGAGGAGATATTTTACCTTCAGAACGAAAACTCGCCCTGGCTTTCTGCCAGACCACGACGGTAGTGCGCATTAGGGTCGTCAAGTTCGTATAGGCCTTGGGTCCACGGAACACCAGGTTACTGAGAGCGGTATATGAGCCCAGAATCGCAGCCTCTAAGGTTACTGCGGGGTTATCTCTGGGCTGGGAAAACCACCATCTGGCCGTCACCAATATAGCCGCCCAATAGTATACCTGGAAGTCCGGAAGAGCCAATCCCCCCTGTCCCAATGACAGCTGTAGAGTGGTCAGCGCCAATCTGGGCACCTTCCCCAACCACAGAAAGGAGGTAATTATAGCTTTTATTTTTGCAAAGTAGGAAGCTGGGATCTGTATTGGGCTATTCCTAAACAGATAAAGGAATTTTGGGAGGAAGACCATCTTAATTAAATTCACTCTCCCCACTGGCGTCAGGGGGAGTGACCTCCAGTCAGTGCACTTCTTAGAGAACTGCGCCAATAAGGGGTTTAGGTTAAGATCCATGTACTGGGCCACTGTTCCTCCCAACTGAATCCCCAGATACTTAAACCTGTCCACCCAAACCAACTGACTCCGGATGGGAGGTCTGGGTCTGTTGGGGCTCAGGGGATAAATCAGGGATTTACTCAAATTGACCCTAATTCCCGAGAAGGACCCAAACTCATCCACCATCTGTAGAGCTACTGGGAGTGAGGAGGAGACATCATTCAAGTACAGGATGGTGTCATCCGCATACAAGGATATCTTCTCCTCCACCACTCCCATTTGAAGCCCCTTAATCCTAGATTCTGCCCGAATTTTAGCCGCTAGGGGCTCCACCGCCAGGGCAAACAGCCCCGGTGACAGTGGGCACCCCTGTCTAGTTCCCCGGCACAGGGGGAATTCCCTCGAAAGTGAATTACTCGTACGTACTTTGGCCCTGGGTGAGGCATACATCAGGCGCAACCACCCAACAAACGTTGGTCCGAACCCAAACTTCCGGAGCACAGCCCAGAGGTATTCCCACTCAACGGAATCAAACGCTTTCTCGGCGTCCAAAGACACCACTACCCCTGGGCTGTCCTCCGGTGCTGCATCCAGGTGCGTCAGGAGCCTGCGTATGTTTATGTCTGTCCCTCTGCCCGGCATAAACCCCGACTGGTCCGGGTGGATCAAAGCTGTGATTACTGAATTTAGGCGCCCAGCCAAGGCTTTGGCAAGTATTTTCAGATCCACGTTTAATAACGAGATTGGGCGATAAGAGGAACACAGCTCCGAATCCTTACCAGGCTTAGGGAGGACAACGATTACCGCCTCAGACATAGATGGGGGGAGGGCCCCACTCTCAAGTGTTTTCAGCAACACCTCCCTGTAGATAGGCAAGATTTCTTCTGCATATTGCTTATAGAATTCCGCCGGGTAACCATCCGGTCCCGGTGTCTTACCGCCCTGTAGGGATTTCACTGCTATCTGGAGTTCCTTGAGGGTAAGAGGACCATCCAATCTCTCCCTGGTAGCGTCTGTTAGGCATGGTAAATCTATCCCCTCAAGGTACGCCTGCAACTCAGGTTCAGTGAATTGCACCCTAGATCTATAAAGTTCTTGATAATAAGCTGCAAATTGTTCATTTATTTGTGAGGGATCCGTTAGGGCTACTCCGTCAGAGGACCGGATACAGGGTATAGATACTGGGGAGGAATACTCCCTTGAGAGCCAGGCCAATAGGCGACCACTTCTCTCCCCCTGCTCGAAAATCCTCTGACTCTGATGCAGAAGATGGAGTTTTGTAATTGATGTACGTATGAGAGAGACGTCTCTCAGTGCTTCCTGCAGGGAAGCATACGTCTGAGAGGTACGGTCTCTAACGTAGGCAGCCTCCAGCCCACCCACCCTAGCTTCTGCCCTCTCAAGTTCCTCACGGGCCCCTCTACGAACCTTACCAATGCGGTCCTGAAACTTACCTCTCATACACACCTTAAATGCATCCCAGATAACTGGGACAGGGATAGATCTATCCCAATTCACCCAAAATTCAGTCATATCAGCTCTACATGGGACATCCACCCTTGAGTCAGATAACCAGAATCTGGAAAGTCGCCATAACCCTTCTGGAGCACGGTTTGTCAGTTCAAGCTGCAGGGAGACAGGGGCATGATCCGAGATCCCTCTAGGGAGGATGACAATGTCCTTAATACTAGACAGGACCATTCCCCCAGAGTAGACCAGGTCTATTCTAGAAAAAGTTTTGTACGTGGCTGAGTGACAGGTAAATGCCTGCACCCGAGGATTTCTCCATCGCCAGACATCCGTAAGATTGAATGCCTCTGCCCACGCTTTAAGATCGGACGAGGATCCCAATGACCGAGACATCCTATCCACCTCGGGATCTGGGACCATATTAAAGTCCCCCAGCAGCAGAACATTATCAGTGGCATATTGTGAAACTTTAGAGATCAACTGGTATAAAAAAGAGATCGAGGCAGGAGGGGGGACATACAGTCCCACCACTACTAGCTCCAAGTTCATTATAATAGCATGGATAATTATATATCGCCCTCCGGGATCTATATCTAGAGCTAACAAACGGAAGGGAAGGGATTTGCGCACCAAGACACTCACCCCTCTTGCCAGGTTAGAGTAAGTAGAATGGTACGCGTGACCCACCCAGGGCCTACGTAAGCTCATTGTTTTCCCTCCCACGAGATGAGTCTCTTGAAGTATACATATGTGGGGGGACTGTCTCTGCAAGAACTGGAACACCAGTGATCGTTTAATCTTAGAATTTAGACCCCTGGTGTTCCAGGAGACAATTTTACATAAAGACATTAAGCCACCATCGCACATTAAAAGCAGGAGGTGACATCACCACCATCAGCGAGCCGCCCACCGTCACATATGCCCTGCCAGATTGTGCAACTATCTCTACATGCAATATACAGTACATGATACATTGATTAAACTGACCTCCCTTGATATACTTGCGTACAAACCAAACAAAAACCCCCTCAAATTTCCCCCCACCCCCCTCCCCGCCACCCCCCACCCCAACCAGAGGGAGCCTTATTCCCAAAATAACTGAAGGCAACAGGCCTCTGTGGAGGTATCGTGTACAAGAAGGCACCGGAGTCCCGTCCTCTGGAGTACAGTACATGGACCGGGTGATGGAGACTGAAATATGTGGGACCAGTGCAGTCTCCCAGCCTAGGCTGGGGGTAGGAAAACTTAGTTGCAAACCCGTTAAACGTGAACCGTAAAGTAATCCACAGCATTTCCAAGGAGTGCAGTCTTAGCTGTGTTGCAGAGCTAGACATGGTGGGACGCGCTGCGCATCTTCTCAACCTCCCCCTGCATAGAGAAGTCCTATAGTTCAGAAAAAATAGCAGCATGGTGGGGGAGGAATGGGATCCCCCCTTAAACAGGATCACAAACAGGACTCATAGTTCAAATCCCATGCAGCACCAAGCCACCCACACCCCTTGAAAGAACACAAAAAAAAAAAAGGGGGCCAGTAGAAAGAAAGAAGGCTGCCGTGTGGGTCAGGGTACCCCATACAGATCTTTGTTCATAGCTCTCCGGAACCTGGGAACCCCAGAGCAGCCCTGTTAGGGGGTGAGCATTGTTGCAATGAGGATCTCCGCCACCAACTGGGTCCAAGGAGATAGTCTGCTCTACCACCTGACTCCTTTACAACACTGGGATCACACTATTGCATCCGTGTGGGGATGCAGAAATGAGGAGATATAAACAGCCATACTCAGTGCCTGCTTACCGTCTCTATCCAGGATGAGGCTTCCGCTGGTGAGGTGAAAAAGCGGGTAGATTCTCCATCTTCCACCCGGAGACGCGCCGGGAAAAGCATACTGTACTTTATTCCCTTGGCCCGCAGTTTGGCGCGAACTGTATCAAACGATTTACGCTGCCTTTGGGTCTCCATGGAAAAGTCAGGGAATATCATCAGCCGCGTGTTCTCATACTTCAGCTCTTGCAGTGCTCTGGCTTCTCTCAGTATCATATCCCTGTCCTTAAAATGAAGCATTTTGAAAATGAATGTGCGAGGGGGGGAGCCCTGCGGCCCTCGCGTCGCTGGCATGCAGTGAGCCCTTTCTATAGTAATGTGCGCTGTAATGGCCGCCTGGCTCCGTGTCCTCGCTCCGTCAGGATGTGCCGCTACCGACTTGGACCTTCTGAGTTTGCCGCTGGGCATGACCTGAAGTCACCGCTGATCCCCTGGGCTCTCGCTCAGCACAGGATTGGCACCGGATCCCGGGTTATATGGAGGATAAGAAACAGTCTCCAGGAGCTCTGTTACTGAGCGTCCTCTCCCGTCGCCATCCTGGACACGCCCCCAGACAGTCCTTGTATTAACTAGCTTTCAGGGTATTCCCTTAGTAAATTCTGACGGATCAGTGCGTTGACAGGGGGGGGGGAGGGGGAGGACCGCAAAGGAAGGGACAGGGGAAACCCAGAGGAAAAGGAAGGGGAGAGAGAGGGACTATGGAGAGGGGGGGGAGAGAGAGGAGAGGCGGGAAGGGGGGAGAGGGCTTTCCAGGGAGAAGTATAACATGCGTTCCGCAGATTATTGAAGAGCATCACTACTGTTTGGACCATGCTCCCCAAATCTTGGAGAACTTCTTGGGGCATTTACGGTTAATATATGTAAGTTTATAAAGTGGTAGTATGGAGTTTATCAGAGCCTTCCATTGGGATACCGTGGGGGGAACAGGTTGCTTCCATTTAAGGAGAATAGTTTTCCTGGCATAAAATGAGGTATAAAAAACAAACAATCTTTTGTGCACACTAGGTATAAGATTATCACACACACCCAGCAGTAAGACAATCGGGTTCCTTTGTACATTCAGATTACCCACTGAATTAATGACCTCGACCACATCTGACCAAAATTTTTGTATAACCGGGCACGACCAGACCACATGAATAAAGGTACCCAGTTCCCTCGTGCATTTCGGACATCTGTCCGTTTGTGTCGGGTATATTCTAGACAGTCTCTGCGGCGTGTAGTATGTTCTGTAGTATGTTCTGTGAATAAATTTGAGTTGAATATATCTATCCCTTGCCGAAATCATAAGGGGGATATACTGTTGCAAACCCTCCTCCCAATCATCGGGAGCAAGGTCTGGAACATCCATCTTCCATTTATCATATAGTCCAGTTTCTGCTCCTCAGTCAATATCTGAGTATATAGGGAGGATAAGATTCGATCTATATTTTTGGAGATTAGAAGCCTCTCTACCCCATGTGACTGCAAAGTGACACCCCCTGGATATTGGGCCTGTACTGCATGGCGCAGTTGCAGATAGCGGAAGAACATTTTGGGGGGGAGTTGGAAATCATTTTTTAGATTGTCGTAGGGGATGATTCTGCCTCCGGACCATACTTGTTGCATTATTTTAATTCCATATCTCGCCCACAGGGCCGGATCTGGGACTGTTTGGAGATGTTTTAGTTTGGGGTTACCCCATAGCGGTGTGTAAGGGGAAATAGTATTAGGTCCAGTAAGCTTCTTTGACATTTGTTCCCAGACCCCAACCGTCGTTCGCATAGAAATTGTCATGTCCACATGTGCCTTAGACCCTCTAAAGACCAGATTACTCAGAGCTGAGTATGAAACTAATATTGCAGCTTCAAGGTTAAGTGAGGGGTTATATTTCGGTTGGGAGAACCACCAACAGACGGTGACTACTACTGCAGCCCAATAATATTTTCTAAAGCATGGGAGCGCCAAACCACCCAGTGATAAAGGGAGTTGGAGGGTGGTCCGGGCTACTCTAGGAGCAGAACCCCCCCATACAAACGTATTAACGACTTGATCTAACTTATCAAAAAAGGATTTGGGGATAGGGACAGGAGTGTTACGGAATACTTATAGGAATTTTGGGAGGAACGTCATCTTTAAGAGATTAACCCTACCTACCGGTGAAAGGGGAAGGGATTTCCAGGCCTGACAGCGGGTAGTAAGTTGGTGCAAGATTGGATATACATTGTCTATCAAATACATATGTGGCTCTCTCTGGATTTCAATCCCCAGGTACATAAACTTAGAAACCAAAACTAGTGGGCTTGAGGGATCCATATCAGGTGGGATCGGGGACAAAGAAAATATGATGGATTTAGTCCAGTTGATCCGAATGCCTGAGTAGGATCCATAGTGATTGATAATTTCAAGTGCTGCAGTCAACGAGGCCGATGCATCCGGAAGGTACAGCAACGCATCATCAGCATATAATGAAAGTCTCTCAGTCAGCGGACCAACCTTTATTCCCCCAACCCTTGGTGATGCTCTGAGCAGAATAGCCAGAGGCTCAATGGCCAGGGCGAATAAGCCCGGGGACAAAGGGCACCCCTGTCTGGTTCCTCTTTCCAAAGAAAATGGGGGAGAGAGCAGTCCATTAGTTCGGACTCTTGCTGTGGGGTTGCTGTAAAGGAGCTTTATCCATGAGATAAACTGGGGGCCAAAATTAAAGCGTTCAAGCACCTGCCACAGGAACTCCCACTCTACCGAGTCGAAGGCCTTCTCGGCGTCCAGAGAGGCCACCACGCCCGGGGATTGCGACCTCCCTGCGTGAGAGATGTTAGTGTACAGTCTACATAAATTAATGTCGGTACCCTTGCCCGGCATAAAGCCCGTCTGGTCGCCATTAATTATAGAAAGGATAACCGAGTTGAGCCTAATTGCCAGAATTTTGGTGGTTATTTTGGCATCTACATTTAGAAGTGATATAGGGCGATATGATGTACATGATGTGGGGTCTTTGTTGGGTTTAGCTATAACTACAATCACAGCCTCTAACATGGATGGAGGGAGGGAACCTTCTTTTAGCATTGTGAGGAGCAGCCTGTGAAATATAGGGAGGAGAAGTTCATTGTTTGTCTCATAAAATTCTGCCGGCAGGCCGTCAGGGCCTGGAGTTTTTGCTGACTGGAGTGATGCTACTGCTGTCTGAACCTCTTTAAGAGTAATTGGTGCGTCTAGTGTATTTCTGGCCTCCATAGATAATTGTGGGAAGTCAATCTGGTCTAGGAAGGTGCACATAGATTCCTCGGTAAAGGTGGCCTTAGAGGTATATAGCTGTTCATAGTATTGTGCAAATTGCCCATTTATAGCAGTGGGATCAGAATGGATCACCCCCATGTCGTCCCTTATATGGGTGATGTGTAGTAAAGAAGAGCGCTCCCTGGCCAGCCAGGCTAGCATTCTACCTGTCTTCTCCCCCTGCTCAAAGATTCTTTGCGATTGAGCCAGCAACTGTTTCTTAGTGGGCTCAATCCGCAAAAGAGAAATTTCTCTATGTAGGGATTGCATAGCATCGTATATTAATACATCTCTAGTGTGCACATAATTGCTTTCCAAAAGGAGAACCTTTCTCTCTGCTTCCTCTAATGCCATCCGGGTATCCTTCCTGACCCTCCCAATTGCCGTTTTGTATTGTCCCCTAGTGTATGCCTTAAAAGCATCCCAGAGCGTAGGAGAGGGGACCGTGCCCTCACTAAGCGCCCAATAGACCCCCAACTCGCCCTCCACCAGGGGGATCACCCTCTCATCCGCAATCCAGAGCCCCGAGAGCCGCCAAAGAGCAGTGCCCATAGGAGAGTCCGTTTGCATGTTAAGTAGGAGGGGAGCGTGATCTGAAATACCACGCGGCAATATCTGCACCTCTTGTATTCGAGAGAGCAGAGAGTCAGATGTGTACACCACCTTCTGGAGAAGGACACATGCGTGGTCGAGTGACAGGGGTACTGTCTCTCCCCCGGATGCCTCAACCTCCATATATCAGTAAATCCTTAATTGTCAGCCCACTGTGCCAAGGGGGTCGCACCCGAGGGTCCCCCACCAAGTCTGTCCAGATCTGGATTTGGGGTCATGTTGAAATCTCCGATTAGGAGTATTCCAGCCGAGGGATACTGAGCTATTATTGGTGTGAGGATTTCTATCGTGGCTGGGGGGGGGATATATATGCCTACTATCACTAATTCTAGTCTGTCACACATTGCATGTATGGCCACATATCTTCCATCTGGATCTAAGTGAAGATCCAATAGGGTAAACCCCACTGACTTATGGACCAAGACGCTGACACCTCAGGAGTATGAGGAATATGTAGAGTGATAATATGCACCGACCCACGGTCTCCGAAGCGCCAGCGTCCTACTCCCCACCAAGTGAGTCTCCTGAAACACACATACATGCGGGTTTTATTTTTGCAGGGAATTAAAAACCAAAGACCTCTTAATTTTGGAATTTAGCCCTCTAACATTCCATGATAATATTGTCAGGGGGGGCATTGATGCTCTGTATAAAATAAGTCAGGGTGCCAGCCGGCCCCTCTCAGGGTCAAATTAAGTGTAAGCAGAGAGGAAAACACATCCCTTCCTGAATGTTAGCAAATAGATCGCTCATGCCCTCTAGTGGAGAGAGATCAAAACAGACCTGATCTCCAATACAGTATACATCAGCACAATATATTAAGCATATGCAGCAAAAAAAAAAAAAAAAAAAAGATAAAAATATCAAAAGTTCCAACTCGGAGCAAAAACTTGTGCTCCATTTCCATCCCCCCCCCCCCCCCACCCCGCACCACCCTCCAAACTTCGGCGTGCTTCTTTCCCAGAAACTGTCATGGCAATTGCCAATTGGGGAGATGAACAAGAGGGGACCTGAGTGTTACAGTACATACAGTAAGTCCTCCCATTAAAGTAAAGGATAAGCGTTCCCTGCAGAATAAAGAATGATATCAACCGGAAAAATAAACACATCCATCCGGGGACACATAACTTGAACCTGTATAAACCTTGCGAACATATAATCAGAAGGAGTTCTTTCAAGAGAGCAAACACTGAAGGTGCTCTGGCTCGGATCTGCTCTGACTGCACGTGTATTATTTGTAAGACCCTGTATGAGGTATACGTCCACATGCACCCTCATGATCCCAAGGACCATGAGGACCCGGCCATCACCTCCTCAACCATCCCCCATGGGAACAAATCTGACATCGGCCTAAACAAAACTAATGTCAGTGGCTACCAGGGATCCGGAAACAAGTGCAGCCATAAAGCCAGGGTAATGCAATCAAACCTTGTGCCTCCAGGAAAACATCAGTGTCTCTGGATAGTTTCCAGCCATTGCGACGCCTCTTCAGGGGAAGTAAAAAAATCGCACCTTCTCGCCATCCTGGACTCGTAGCCTCGCCGGGAATAACATGCTATATTTTATCTTCTTGTTGCGTAGGTTAAGTTTCACTTGATCAAATGAACGTCGTTGCTTTTGGGTATCTACTGAAAAGTCCGGAAATATCATTAATTTAGCCCCTTCATACCTCAGCTGCTCAACCTTCCTTGATTCACGGAGGACTAGGTCTTGGTCCCTGAAGTTCAATAATTTCAGGATGAATGTGCGTGGAGGAGCTCCCGGGAGCCCCCGGGCAGCAGGCATTCTATGTGCCCTCTCCACCACAAAAACATTTGAAAATGTCGCCTGAGGTAGCAAATCACGTAGGAGGTTTTCAGTGAAGGTCGTGGGGTCAGCACCCTCAGCCCCCTCTGGGAGGCCCACCACGCGGAGGTTATTCCTCCTATTTCTATTCTCGGCGTCCTCTTCACGAGTTTCTAGGGACTTAATTTTTGTTTGCAGCATGCGGAGTGAGACTGTATGGTCTCGCAGTGCATCTTCCGAATCACCCACGCGGCGTTCAGCCTCAGTGAGGCGAGACCTGAATGTGTCCATGTCTCGCTGTATGAGACTGATATCAAGCTGCATCTGCTCAATCTTCCCTGTAAGGGTAGATTGGCAGTTGGTGATCGCCTGCATGAGGGCCTCAAAGTTTGATTGTTCCTGTTCTGGAGGGGTCTGCTCCGTGTCCTCAGGCTGAGTCGCCATCTTGGAGCCGTTGGCGGGTCGAGGGGTCCGTGCAGCAGTACTCGGGGCACCTTTTTGGGACTTGCGGGCTGAGAGAGAACCCTTCCCTTTTGTCATACCTTCCTCCGCTATTGATGCAGCTTGTCAGGGCCGTGTAAAGCAGCAAGTCTGCAGGGAAACAGGATTTTAGGCCGAGGACAGAGCGGAGCTCTCTCACTGCACGTCTGCTCCGGTAGCCATCTTGGACACGCCCCTGGCCACAGCCTTGTTTATTGTTTTTCACTAATATAAACAATTAGCAATTCACCATAACTCTTTTAATCAATAAATACTTTAAAACTGTTAACGAAATCAGCCAAAATGATTGCAGTGCTCTTCAAATATCCCTCTGGTGACTGGCAAAATCCCACTCAGCCTCCTGCTTAAATAAGGATCCTGGAAATTTCTGGAATATTCTTGGGGATCAGGTGACCCTAAATTACCTTTACTAGAGGACCCCCCAGAACTTGCAGAACATTCCCAATCAGCTGACATTTTTTGACCTATCACAACACCCCCCCCCCCCCCCCCACTGAAATCAATCAATGGGAGCTTGAAACTCCTAATGCCACCATCCCATGAAGGAAAGAGGGGTCTTGAAACAGGCTATGCCAAAGGTATTCCAACACCATATTAGGTAATGATTTTGTTATTTTACCCGGTGTTTCCATATCCAGCCACAGCAGTTGTCAACCTCACATAGACTTTTACTGGCTGCTGGCAATGGGACTGGATGGTGTGCCAGTACTTTCTACCCATACCTAAACGCCAGAGCCTCATGCACCAAGGATAAATGCCCATTGTGTATGAGCAAGTGAATGTACCCAATAGAGTCACAGGCAGCAATAAAAACTTGACAGATGTTCTGACCCTTTGCTCTCCTTTCCTACCAAAGCAACAGAAGAAGAGAGTGGTGTGGTGATCCGGTGACCAGTACTGCAGTACCGGTATCTGGCACTACTCCAGCAGTTCTTGCCACTGTGAGAAAATAGAGATGTGTGAGGATTACTGTGCTGTTTGCTGGGTGATCTGAGGTCTGACTGGGGACTGAACCACCAGTAACAGTGGAGGATGGCCTGCAGGGCATATGCCTCCCAGGTCCAGTCTACCATTTATAAAGCCACCCAATAGCCGGGTTGCCCCCTTTCCCCTTCTTTTATTCATTCCATTCCTGGATTGCACATCAGGATTATGAGATTGCATGCCACACCCCTCCCAAAAACGCTTCTCTCCCCAGATACAATATATAAAATAACGACTCAAGATACTAAATTTTTTGGCAAATAAAATCGCCGTGGCACTTTATTGTTTTTTCACATAAATTATCCTTCAATACTCTTTTATTACCAACCAAATGACATCATGAATTCAAATAAACTTCAATTGTTGCTGCTCAATTTTTGGAACTCGAGCAACAGTACCACATCAATTTTTACATAGAAAATAAACAGTCCCCCCCCCCCCCCGGATGCCAGGGTGACCCAACCACATAAAGTGCTCGTGACTGGGGTGGGAGGGAGGGAGGGAGCTTTCTTCTTCCTGTCTTGTCGCTGGGAAAGAGGGAGAACTTTATCTCCCCAGCCCTTAAATAAACTCTCCCAAGTTTTCCAGAAGATTCCCTGGTCCTGAAAAAACTTTAAAGGGGACAGCACCCTAATCACCTGCTGGTCTGAATGCTGTAATCCCAAAATAAATATTATTATTATAATACAGGATTTATATAGCGCCAACAGTTTACGCAGCGCTTTACAACATTAGGGCAGACAGTACAATTACAATGCAATTCAATACAGGAGGAATCAGAGAGCCCTGCTCGTTACAGCTTACAATCTAATATATGAAATAATGGGACAGGGTGGCCACATTCTCAAGCAAGTGGGCCCATCTTGTGCCCCCTTTATATATTCTTACCAGTAATATGATTTGCATGATGCTTCTGTAACAATCCACTTTATTCTAACCTGCAAAAAAAAGTTAAAGTATTTGTATTTCACAGAAGAGTTGAGTGGGTGGCAGGGATGTTGAACCATTTCACTGCTGGGCCCTGCCTAAGGTATCTGGGCCAGTTCTTCTCATTTTTAACCTCTAACTTGTGTGGGGTTACAGAATGTGTGCAGTACCTATGAATACCAGTGTAAAATAGGGATGATGTGCTGCTGTACAAAAGTCATGTAGCAGTCAAACTCAGAGGAAAAGTGGCTGGTGCTGGGCATGAAACTTATTGCCAGGATCTACATTTAATGGGCAGCGAAAGATGTGTAGGAAAAGATTAGGCGGGGGAGAGAGGCAGGCCGTGTGTCTGCGAACATATAGAGACAGGGACTGCATACTTTATTTACCAACTTTGTTAGCATTAGTGAGGCATGTCACATAATATGCAATGTTTCAAAACCTATGCAGGGTTTCTTTATTGGGTAAAATTGAAGCAATTTTGCCTGATGAAGGGACCCTGTATAAGGAAAACAGGAAACATAGTGCTTTATGTGACACACTGAAGGAAGTATTAAATAACCTGGTATGGAAGGAATTTTCAAAGGCAGGTCGTGGTGTTTTTTTTTTTTACTGTACTTGTCATGTAAACAAACGCTGCTATAGGCTTCTCGTTATAGCTGCAATAAATATATTATTTTGTTTTACAGCTGCCATAGATAGACCACTTTGGTTTTTTTTACCGTTAGTAAAAAATGAAAAGTATAAAAGTTAAAACATAATAAAATATTTAAAGCAGCCTTGTTGCTAAAAAAAAAACAAAAAAAAAAACACCACCTCCCAGGGGCGGACTGACATGGCAGCTGGCAGATGGAACCAAGGCATGTAAAGGACAAGTCATCCAATACTTCTGGAAAATTCAGATACCTGCATTCACCATAGCTCTGCAAGACAGCAAAGTTTGTAGTTACCAACTGACAGGCTGACATGTATTCATAATCTTCCGTAAAGCGGTAGTAAACCGCAGGAGGTTAAAAAAAATAAATTACCCTGCAAGGCAATGTCATAATGTACTAGTATGCCACTGACAGGCAGACATGTATTCATAATCTTCCATAAAGCGGTAGTAAACCGCAGGTGGTTAAAAAAATAAATCACCCTGCAAGGCAATGTCAGTATGCATCGCATACTAGCACATTATGAGAAACTTACCTTAGAACGAAGCCCACATTGTCGACGCTGAGAGGACTGACATCTTCCCCCGGTCTTCCTTCCGGGTCTGCGACCCCCGGCTACATGAGTGGCCGGGGGCACGATGACGTCACTTCGGGCATGCGTGCGGGAGCCACCAGGCTCTGAAGGTCAAACACTGTAAGCCGGACCTTCAGAGCGCATGTGTCGGTGATGTCATGTCATATCACTGTGCAAGTTTAGGAGATATTCAGAGTACCTACAGGTAAACCTTATGATAGGCTTATCTGTAGGTACAAGTGGTGTAACAGAGTTTACTACCACTTTAACAACCTGCTTTTCTTGTATCTTTTTATTTTAGCGGCAGAGTTGCTTTAAAATACACAACAAAAAAAACCCCATACATACACACATGCAGTCCACCTCCAAACACATAACATACAATGCACACCATTGTGACAAATATTCACAGATCAGACCTTTATTGCACGGCATGCATTATCCCCACACACTTTAGAGGTTTAAGAATATTGTTAGGAGCATTATTAGAGCGTTATGATCAATAAGGAAAGCAGTAAAGGTATTTATTGTAGTTTATTTACAATTTTGCATACCTTTTTGATTTTCACTGTTTTGCAAAAGACCCAATTTTCCATTTATAAGTGTTTCTTACTAAAGTTGAATTAAAGCCTTTTTTTAAAAAACAATAAGAGGTTGTATTTACCTGCTTTTTGCAATGGCAGAGCAGTTCCTTACCTCCTCTTTTGGAATTCCCCGATGGCACTCTCTGCACCTACATCCTGTGGGTACCCCCATAGCAATGCCATGCGCTATGGGGGCACCCATGTGGCTGTGCTGCCGAGTGGGTCTGTGTACGGCCATGGACAGACACCACGCGGCAACACCCCCCTCTTCACAGGATTTGACTGACAGCAGCAGGAGCCTATGGCTCCCGCTGCTCTCTGTCTCCTGTGAGACCAGAAGGGTGAAGGAAGGAGAACTGCAGCTGGAACAACATTGGATCGCTGACAGGGCTCCAGTAAGTGTTTGGGGGAGGGAGAACAGTTAGTGAAGATTTTTTTACCATAATGCAGAGAATGCATTAACGTAAAAAAAAAAACAGTTAGACATTAAAAACACTTTAACATTGTTTTTTCATTTAGATCCTGTTTGATATATTATGTTGTATATGAGCATCACTGTGCTGTGTGTACATTAATAATGACTTTTGTGCATTTTTATTAAAAGTATCAATTTACTAAATGTTTGTGCAAATATCATGCAATGTACAAAATCAACAACACCATCTGCAATTGTTCAGGTCCTATATTTTAGCATGTTTTATTGTAAAGTATAAAACATACAAATCTGTGGAGCTTAAAATTATTATAGGATAGCAGATAACACTATATTGCTGGGTACAATAAACATGAATAAATAGGAAGGTGTAGCGCTAATTTAAAATAAAGTTTGTCAATGATAAGCTGGTAAAAAATGATCCAATCATAGTCCACCACAAGATGAATCATGAAATCATGGATAGAACAGCCGCCACCAGCACTCAATAATACTGAATCTTACCCTCAATAGAAGGGGTATAAGCGATGGATAAAATAGGTAATAACAACAACGATCCTCTGCACAAATTGGTCTACTTCACCAAGGTTACACTGATCTACTTCCCAGGATTGGATAACAGAGCTCAAAAGGCCACCTTCATTCAGCCAGGAAATCAATGGACGGACTCCAGCATCAACATTGGTAATCACAGGGATGAAAAGAAGGGAACGCTCATTGCGCAGACATCCAGATAAACAATTTATTGAGTAAAAAAGAGGCTAATACACTCACATGATAAAAATTGCAAGCAAGCAAGTAGGCATATGGAAACGACCAGCATTTCCAACCGACAAGGTGGTCCACGTCCTACGTCACACGTCTTTGCTCCACCCAACGTTTCGTCATGAAATGACATTTTGCCACTGATGACGAATTTTCATGATAAAACGTTGGGTGGAGCAAAGACATGTGACGTAGGACATGGACGAGGACGCGGCAACCATCTTGACCTGATCTCTCCTCTTACCTCTTTCATGCAGTTATACATAAATCACCCAATCTGGCAACTGAAGCCTGCATGTTTTTATTCATTATGGGGAAAATAATCAGAGAATGGCTGTATTGTGCATGTAAACATGGCCACGTACGTTATGTTACTCTAAACCAGCCATTCTCAGGCATGGTTTCATGCAACCCTAGGGTTCCTCTGGAGGTTGCCAGGGGTTCCTTGATATGTGGCTAACTGACCTCCCATGTGAAGGTGCCACCACCAACGTAAGGGGCATTTTTCCCAATGAACACCAATTAACTAATCTTAGCAGGGATTTCCTGAGACCTGAAAATTATTGCAAGGGTTCCTTTGGGGTAAAAAGGTTGTGAAAGGCTGCTCTAAGCTGTATGAGATGCCTATGCTTATTTAGCACAGAACAAAAGTTAATAATCTGTGCAAATATGTAAAAAAAAATGATCCTTCAAATACCATTATGTATTGTATTACTTAGCATCTTTTCTCTTTCCAGAAAACTAATGAACATTGCCTTCAATGAGATGAACCCTTTCCCAATGAAGCATATAAGAAATCGCAGAGCTGTGCATTTGATGAAAGTCAAGGCAGACCTAGCTGAACTCGAAAAGATAAAACAGGAATATTTTAGGAAAAAGGAAGAGCTTGGAAGTGCCGATAATGACTTGGGAGTTAGTGAGGATGAAGATGATACTTGAACATTAATAAGAAGCAATTTCTAGTTGCTTAAAACGGGCATTAAAAACCAGTTTGATGCATATTATAATGACATTGATTAAAATATATGCCTCTAAAGATTCTCAAGTCACTATATGCAAATTACTGTAAGCAAAACTACAATACATGATTGTTTTGTAACTCTGGATGCTGTATGTCATTCAAAGATATTTCAATATTTAATATTAGTCTGTAAGTACTGTAAATACTTTTTATGTCCCATTGTAAATTATGCATATAGAAAGAAAGCGCACATCCACTAGTGAACAGAAATTGTGGATGCGTGCTTTCTTTCTATATACATCCACTTCTAGCTGAGTATTTAGGCTATTTAAGCAGCAGCACTGTTCACATATTGTTTTTTTATCCTTTTGGGTTAGTGTAAATATATATTTTTACTCATTGTAAATTATGCTCATGTCACATTCTGTCCATAAAATATGAAATACTGTTTGAGTTTTATCATTTTCACAAGGTAGAGTAACCAAAATGATGTTGGCAAAGATTTTGACAAATTTAAATTTCTGATTTTCATTCAGTAAAACATCCACTTATGGTATTGCAGTTTATTATACATTTCAAAGCACCTGTTGGGTATCCAGTGAGCCACAATCCAGTCAAGTTCCTTCACCCCAAACTCGCTCATCTATGTCTTTATAGACCTTGCTTTGTGCACTGGTGTGCAGTCATGTTAGAACAGGAAGGGGCCATCCCCAAACTGTTCCCACAAAGTTGGGAGCATGAAATTGTTCAAAATGTCTTGGTATGCTGACACCTTAAGAGTTCCCTTCACTGGAACTAAGGGGCCAAGCCCAACCTCTGAAAAACAACCCCATACCAGAATCCCCTCTCCACCAAATGATTAGGATCAGTGCACAAAGCAAGGTCCATAAAGACATGGATGAGTGAGTTTGGGGTGGAGGAATTTGACTGGCCTGCACAGAGTCCTGACCTCAACCCAATAGAACACCTTTGGGATGAATTAGAGCAGTGACTGCGAGCCAGGCCTTCTCGTCCACATCAGTGCCCGACCTCACAAATGCGCTTCTGGAAGAATGGTCAAACATTCCCATAGACCCACTGCTAAACCTTGTGGACAGCCTTTCCGGAAGAGTTGAAGCTGTTATAGCTGCAAAGGGTGGGCCAACTCAATATTAAACTCTACAGACTTATGCCCCGTACACACGGTCAGATTTTCCGACGGAATATGTGTGATAGGACCTTGTTGTCGGAAATTCCGACCGTGTGTGGGCTCCATCACACATTTTCCATCGGATTTTCCGACACACAAAGTTTGAGAGCTTGCTATACATTTTTCCGACAATAAAATCCGTTGTCGGAAATTCCGATCGTGTGTACACAAATCCAACGAACAAAGTTCCACGCATGCTCAGAATAAATTAAGAGACGAAAGCTATTGGCTACTGCCCCGTTTATAGTCCCGACGTATGTGTTTTACGTCACCGCGTTCAGAATGATCGGATTTTCCGACAACTTTGTGTGACCGTGTGTATGCAAGACAAGTTTGAGCCAACATCCGTCGGAAAAAATCCTAGGATTTTGTTGTCGGAATGTCCGATCAATGTCCGACCGTGTGTATGGGGCATAAGACTGGGAACCCATTAAAGTTCATGTGCGTGTAAAGGCAGGCGTCCAAATACTTTTGACAATATAGTGTATATGCAGTATAATTTAACAATACTAATGATCATGATTTATTATTAATAATGTGTCATGTCGTATTCAAAGTTAATTCCATACGATGTGATACAAGTATCCAACTTAAAGTGATTGTAAACCATCACCTTGTAAAACAACCCTTTCAGTTTAAAATAGAAATGAATGGCAAAACATTTTTGTATAGATATAAAAAACATAAATACTGTAACTTTTCCCCCTTTTTTTAGGTGATCACTTTCCCTCTGTTCTCAGCTGCATACAAGCTAGGGGAAGGAGGAGCAGCAGATACTAAGCTTCCCAGTAAATAGCTGTGCAGCTGGGGCATGTCAGGAGAAGTCTGATCATTGGAGGAGAGAACACTGAGTTTCCAGCATAGCTAGAGAACTGACCACGTTGTGCTCTCCTGCTCAGCGTGGTCAGTTTTTAATAGGAATGCAGAGGGATTGGCAGGAACACCAGGGATTTCACATAAAGGAAGCCATACAAAAAGAACATGATACTATCTCATACAAGTACATGGTATAGCAGACGCATATCAGGAATAAGAAGTGTCGGGGTAACAAACGCTCTAAGTATCCAGAATACTTCATTCCTGCTTAACATATAAAAATGATCACAGCCCCTCACTGTACCATCAATACTTTCTATTATCTGGACTTTAAATGATTCTAAATGTGACTTATGGTGTGTTACAAAATGTCTTGCCACACTTGAGTTTTCCCTGTCCTAATATTAGAAGGATGATCCCTCGTACAATTACAAAAGTGTCTTGTTGTCCTACCCACACTTTGTTTCTTACATGATACACAAGCAATGACGTACACAATATACTTTGGTAAGTCAATAATTGTTTGATCTCAAATCATCTTCCTTTGTGTATGACACTACTCTATGTTGGTCTCCTGAAAGGAAACAACTAGCGTAACAGGATTCCCCACATTTGTAAATCCCTGCAATCCTCAACCATGTCATCTTTCTCTTTTTTTGACTGAATCAGACTGGATGATACGATATTGCCTAATGTTGATGCCTTTTTTAGCCACAAAATGTATACCTGAGGATAACACTTCCCTTAGGTTGGGGCCTCCCTGTAGGATAGGCAATTATCTATATACAACCTTTGTTACCTCTTCAAACTCTAAGCTATATTACGTGACAAAAGTGATTGGTTGAAATCTGTCACATATATGATTTTTTTTTCTCTCTCCAGAAAGGACCCTTTTCAAGGGTTTCTTTCTCTGAGTATTTTTAGCACTTTTTTAGGTACCTCTTATTGTTGATTGTACCCCCATTAAAAATATCTATACCCCAGAGCCAAATTTTCCACTTCAAAATCCGCTAAAGTGGAGCATTTTCAGTACATCTAGCTCTAATGAACTATCCAATTAGGATATCCTTTTTAACATGAACAGGATGACAGCTATTAGCGCAAAGTGAGTTCCTTGAAATAGGTTTTCTATAGGCTTTTACCTGAATCCTGTGATCTATCACAGAACCATTCAGTCAAATCCAATTCATTTATTTAAATCTTTTGTTCCTCAAAGGTCATATGTCTCCTTTAAAACGTTGCCATGATATGTTGGATTATTTGGGTTTAATTAGAGCTGTATATTCTGAGCTGTGTACTCTCCCCGGGATTACCCCTAGTCTCCATGATTAAGCCAGTAAAAGTGAAACGCATTGTGACAGGTGGGATTCAAGAATGTGGATTGTGTGACCTGAATAAAGTGGTTTAACCACTTGCTTACCGGGCACTTAAACCCCCCTCCTATCCAGACCAATTTTCAGCTTTCAGCGCTGACGCACTTTGAATGACAATTGCGCGGTCATACAACACTGTACCCAAATGAAATTTTTATCATTTTTTCCCCACAAATAGAGCTTTCTTTTGGTGGTATTTGATCACCTCTGCGATTTTTATTTTTTGTTAAAAAAATGTAAAAAGACTGAATTTTTTAAAAAAAAAATTTTTTTTTTTTTATATTTTGTTATAAAATTTTTTAAAAGGGTAATTTTTCTCCTTCATTGATGTACGCTGATGAGGCGGCACCAATGGGCACTGATAGGTGGCAGTGATGGGCACTGATGGGTGGCAGTGATGGGCACTGATTGGTGGCAATAATGGGCACTGATCTTGTACACTGCTAGGTGGCACTGATTGGCATCACTGGTGGGCATTGTTAGGTGGCAATGGTGGGCATTGATAGGTGGCACCTGTAGGCATTGATAGGTGGCACTTATGGGCATTGATACGTGGCACTGGTGGGCACTGTGGGCACTGTGATGTTTTAATGTCTGGGTGCACTGGCAGGGGGTACTGGTGGCATAATTATAAGGCACAATTGAGGCATTATTGCCTCCTCCTCTTCGGGACCGATGTCCCTTGCAGCTGAGCCGGTGATCGGCTTTTTTCTCTCCTCGCACTGTCAGCGCGAGGAGAAAAAAAAACCGATCACAGAGCTTTTGTTTTGATCATGTGATCAGCTGTCATTGGCTGACAGCTGATCACATGGTAAGGGGCCGGGACCGGCCCCTTACACAGATCGGTGATCACCCGAGTCTCAGTGACTCGGTGATCACAGCGCGCTCCACGCGCGCCCTGCAGGGCGCGCGCAGGGCACGTGCACAGGGGAGGCCGTCATATGACGGCCTCCCGGGAATGCAGGTCCGCGCTGTAGCCGTCATTCGGCTATAGCGCGGATAGCAAGCGGTTAAAGGACAGTGAAGTTGCCAGATTGCGACTTTTTCTTCAATCTTCGCATATACAGTACTTCTGTGGTGTCAATGTGCTGCTTTCTGTAGTCATATGAAATCATGCCCTAAAGCCCACCCCAATTTTCAAACAGAGGTGATACTGTAAGGTAGGGACTCTGAATAATATGTGGTGTAAATAGTATTTGTTATCTTTATTTATTCTTATATAAACTCTTATAGTGTTACTAAACCCAGGACCCTGCATTCACTATATCTGGTCTCCCACAGTACACAAAACATGGAAATGCAATTCTTTTAGTAGCTATAAACTGCTAAATACCTTTTCTCATCAGATTCAGCCGTATAGAACAGTCTTATGACTTCTATCAGTATCTGGCTGAGCACTGGTTAACACTTGTAGGAGGAGTTTTAATTCTACTCTGTCCTATGAGGCTGCAGGACCCCTGACCCTCTGTCTGGACAGTGCTGATTGGCCCTGTGGTGATCACATGCACCCTCCCCCCCAAAAAAAAACCTCTCTAGCAATACACACCAAACTGACACACACAAACCAGAGCGCTATATGAAAAAGTGACCACAAGATGGTGCTGTAATGTATAGATACAGTCAGGTCCATAAATATTGGGACATCGACACAATTCTAATCTTTTTGGCTCTATACACCACCACAATGGATTTGAAATGAAACGAACAAGAAGTAATTTAACTGCAGACTTTCAGCTTTAATTTGAAGGTATTTACATCCAAATCAGGTGAACGGTGTAGGAATTACAACAGTTTGTATATGTGCCTCCCACATTTTTAAAGGACCAAAAGTAATGGGACAATTGGCTGCTCAGCTGTTCCATGGCCAGGTGTGTCTTATTCCCTTATTATCCCATTTACAAGGAGCAGATAAAAGGTCCACAGTTCATTTCAAGTATGCTATTTGCATTTGGAATCTGTTGCTGTCAACTCTCAATATGAGATCCAAAGAGCTGTCATTATCAGTGAAGCAAGCCATCATTAGGCTGAAAAAACAAAACAAACCCATCAGAGAGATGGCAAAAACATTAGATGTGGCCAAATCAACTGTTTGGAACATCCGTAAAAAGAAAGAACGCAGCGGTGAGCTCAGCAACACCAAAAGACCCGGAAGACCACAGAAAACAACTGTGGTGGATGACCAAAGAATTCTTTCCCTGGTGAAGAAAACACCCTTCACAACAGTTGGCCAGATTAGGAACACTCTCCAGGAGGTAGGTGTATGTGTGTCAAAGTCAACAATCAAGAGAAGAATTCACCAGAGTGAATACAGAGGGTTCACCACAAGATGTAAACCATTGGTGAGCCTCAAAAACAGGAAGGAAGGATTAGAGTTTGCCAAACAACATCTAAAAAAGCCTTCACAGTTTTGGAACAACATCCTATGGACAGATGAGACCAAGATCAACTTTCTACCAGAGTGATGGGAAGAGAAGAGTATGGAGAAGGAAAGGAACTGCTCATGATCCAAAGCATACCACCTCATCAGTGAAGCATGGTGGTGGTAGTGTCATGGCGTGGGCATGTATGGCTGCCAATGGAACTGGTTCTCTTGTATTTATTGATGATGTGGCTGCTGACAAAAGCAGCAGGATGAAATCTGAAGTGTTTTGGGCAATATTATCTGCTCATATTCAGCAAAATGCTTCAGAACTCATTGGACGGCGCTTCACAGTGCAGATGGACAATGGCCCGAAGCATACTGTGAAAGCAACCAAAGAGATTTTTAAGGGAAAGAAGTGGAATGTTATGCAACGGCCAAGTCAATCACCTGACCTAAATCCGATTGAGCATGCATTTCACTTGCTGAAGACAAAACTGAAGGGAAAATGTCCCAAGAACAAGCAGCAACTGAAGACAGTTGCAGTAGAGACCTGGCAGAGCATCACCGGGGATGAAACCCAGCATCTGGTGATGTCTATGCGTTCCAGACTTCAGGCTGTAATTGACTGCAAAGGATTTGCAACCAAGTATTAAAAAGTGAAAGTTTGATGGATGATTGTTAATCTGTGCCATTACTTTTGGTCCCTTAAAAAGTGGGAGGCACATATACAAACTGTTGTAATTCCTACACCGTTCACCTGATTTGGATGTAAATACCCTCAAATTAAAGCTGAAAATCTGCAGTGAAAGCACATCTTGTTCGTTTCATTTCAAATCCATCGTGGTGGTGTATAGAGCCAAAAAGATTAGAATAGTGTCGATGTCCCAATATTTATGGACCTGACTGTATATCAGTTCATTGCAATGGGATTGCATTACACACCAAACTGAGCATGTGCAAGGCTCCGTACTTTTTAGGAGATGGATTGGGGACTATAGAATAAGGGGAGGATAAAAGAAGACAGGATCAACAGCCCATTTTACACAATGCAGAAGATTAACCCCTTAGGTTCCACAGAGAGTATAACAAGCATGCTTTACTGCTACTACTGATTTTACTGTTGTGGGTTTAGTAACACTTTAAACTTATTGTGCATTGAACCGTTGGCTCCCGCAATTCTACCACATACCTGACCCAGTACTTTGGTCCACCAAAGGTATCAAAACAGTGGGGAGCATAACTAGAGAGGGAGAACTTTTAACCTTCGACCAACTAAAAAACAGACATGACCTTCCTAATTCATATTACTTTCGTTTTTTCTTCAACTCCGCCATGCATTTCAGGTCCAATTTCGCCATATGGGGGTGGAGACTTCTGCTCTTAAAAGCCTATTATCAGATGAGGAACTTTCCAAAACGTTGTTGATGGCCTATAAAGAATTATTTAAAAAAAACACCACCTACAGTGACGAAATGTAGAGAGAAATGGGTTTCTGAGGTACCTGATATTCAGGGAGAGGACTGGGATGAAATGTGGGAACAGCCATTTAAACATCTTGTCTCAGCTGATCCAGTTTAAATTCCTCCACAGAACCTACTACACACCTGCTAGATTGGCTAATATCTATCCTACGGCCTCGGCAGAATGCTGGCGATGTATGCACTCCCCTGCGAATGTTAATCACATATTTTGGACCTGTCAACAGATCCAGAACTTTTGGTCAGAGATGACGTCCTGCATAACTACACTCCTCACAATCCCTATCCCCATGTTGGCCAGGGTCTACCTATGGGGTCTGGTGGAGGAAGTGTTACCTTCCAAGGCCCATAGAACATTGCTTAATATTTTACTGTTCTATGCTAGAAAGGCTGTTATTTTACATTGGAAAAAGTCTGCTGCCCCCACATTGTCATTCTGGAAGGGCCTGGTCAACTCAATGGTACTATATTACAGAGCAACCTATCTCTCTTGAGGGTGTGAGAAATGGTTATCTGGTTATCAACATCTTCCACTGTAGGATAGCTAGTCGCATGATCTTTGGTAAACTATCTGTTCTGTTATCTGTACCCGTGCTCCATACTAGTCCAGGGTTGGGTTTGACACTACTCCTACAGATACAAAGGTACAATGTCTCATTCTTCTTTCACTAGCCCCATTGGTTGTCCCGGGAGGACTGTGATGCTATTACATTAACCCATAATAATTTGATGAACCCCGTATCTTGTCTTTCATGCCCATAGGTTGTCGTGATGAGCTGGTGTTTGGGAGGGGGGAGGGAGTAGTGGGATGTTATATTAGAAGGTTTCTGTTAGATGGTAATCTGTATTGTACTTTTGTATGTACTATGTTGACCCTGCGCGGCCTTTCTAGTGGCACTGGTTTTGCAACAGTGCTACTATGTTCTGTATATACTTATTCAAAAATGTTAATAAAAATAATTTTATAAAAAATAAAATTATTGTGCATTGAAAAAGTTAATACTTCTTAATAAACTCGTTCTTAACAGTTCTCAGTCTATGACAATGCAATGATTGGAGCAAGCATATGCAGATCTGCTTGTGAATGTTTTTTTCATAAAGTATCTGCCCATTCATTACCATCCTACTAAAATCTTGGCCAATACTTTAAAGGGAAAGTATGGGAATAAAAAAAACACACATACTTACCTTCATGCTGCAGCATCGGTGTAACTTGAATGCTGATTGCTCAGTTCTCATAGCTGGGGACGGTGTCCTGCCCCTCCCTTGCTCACTGGAGCAGGGTGGGCATGGCTAGCTTTAGCTCTCAACCGTGTGCTGAGAGCCGCAGCCAGCTGTCAATCAGGCTCCCAATATGGTTGGGATCCTTCTAGACTCTGTGATGTCAGCCGAACAGGAGAGCAAAACTAAGTGCACTCCTGGATCCAGAAGAGAAGTACGATCAATAAAGCTTTGGCCATACTTCTCTTTTAAGATACAAAGGTATTACTTAGGTATCACTGGGAGATAGTTCACCAAAGGATGTATACAACTATGGATTTTGCTGTTATTACCCAACGGCAGTGAGAGATAATGATCTGATGTGCAATGTCCAGGTTTTCTTTTTGAACACTTTATACATTTACCTAATGTTGGTAAGAAATTATATAGGTGGAGGCATAAGAAAAAATTATGTATAGCAAAAGAAACAGCAATATCAAAATGTATACTATTGTCTGAGTGCATTATGTATTACCGGTATTTAAAAAGTTGCACGTACAGGAAAGACGGTAGCACAGCCAAGGTTTTATGCAGTGTAAGAAAAGCATATACATTATAAGTTGCATCAAATATAGCCTATTGTTTTGTATCTTTTTTTTTTCAAAATGCATGCCTTTTTATCACATTTTTGTAATGTATATTTTTTATTTAAACACATTCACAAATGTATACTTTTTTACTTTATGACATAATATTTTTATTTTATATTTTTAGCAACAATTATGTTATAATCAAGGAACCTCACTTTTAAAGTCATTCATATTACAGAATGTAAAGAATGCAGCCGAGCATTGTTCTTTGCTATGTGTTTTTTTTGCCACACCTTGACACTTACTGAACTTCTTGAACATAATAGCACTTGTGCAACAGAGCAGCTAATTGCAGTTCACTGGTCACTGAGAAATTTTAGTTGAAATACAGGCTATTCTTGAACTTTTATGAACTGTCACAATTGTAAAGTTCCTAAAGGCTAGGTTTACATTTATGAAAAAAAAATAAAATAAATACACATATTTTTGCATTAAAAAAAGTTGTGCTTTTTTTTCCCACAGGAACCTGCAAAGCATTGCACCCATGTTTGGTGGATCATGGGTGCAATGCCAGGCTCCTGAAAAACCTTTACTCCCACTCTCTGCCCATACTGTGGGGCCAATTACAAAAGTGACAGCTGCTGCGGGGTAGAAGAACCCCCTCACAATGTCACGGGGGGAGCCCTGGGTGGTGGAAGAAGACAGGTGCTTAGTAACATGTTCCTAAAGATGAACATTAAAAAAAGAGTAGTTAAAGAACCTGCCATATGTGGAATTTCAAACTGCTAGAAAACTGAATGTATAGGCAACTTCACGTGCACGCCCTGACATCACTGAAGGGTCACACGTGATATTTAATGTATGCAATGCTGAAAATTGTGAGAGACTGTGGGAAAACTATAGTAGATATATTATGGAAAAAAGGTTTAGCCCCAGGGATATTGCGGACACAGAGAGAAGTGCAAATAGGGTACGCCAAAGGTTAAGTAAAAGATCTATGAGCTTTTATTGATACAAAAATACACAATACAATATAAATGTACAAAAATCACCTAAAAACAATGGAACAAAACACCTAACAATGGAATGAAACAGCCGCTAAACTTGGAACACACCACAGAACAGGACTAGAGGTCAAGCTGATGGGGTGTGTATGCCAAGGTACTCAACATGTTTCGGATTTTTTGACATGTATATTTCCTTCTTCAGGGGTTACAAAAGGCGTGCTGTTCCATTTCTATTGAAAAAGAAGGGAGGGGGAGAAAATCAGTATTGGAGTAACATATACTATGGATTACAATAAACTGATTAGGCATAGCAACAATGTGGTACATGTAATCGATGGAATAAATGTATCCTGTACTTACAGATCTGTGTTTTAGTTCAACAGTACAAGTCAGTAGGCGAAACGTCAGGCCCTGGATGTTGCTGAGCTGCACTTCCAAAATACATTCATATAGTTTGGGGTGTTTGAAAAATCAGTCCCATGTATCTGGGGTGCAAACTGGAACAGTTGCAACTAGATAGATGGAGACAGGTCCAGTAGTCGCTCTGTAGCGATCCAACAAAGCTCACGGGGATAACCCCTAACTAATGGAGATGGATGTCTAGTAAAAAATATAACAAAATATATGTATAAGGAAAGTAGTATAGCTATATATTAACAGTCCTCCATTGGGTTAAGTGAACATAAATTAGTCACAACCCACAGGAGGGCAATATATTACAAGAATACAAGAGTGGCAGGAGCTGAGAAATGAACAGTTTCCATTACCTGTGATTCAGATGTCATATCGCATTCACAGAGATCCCTTGCGTTTTCTGGCTGTGTAGCAATTAATGCTCACACTGACAGGCATATATACGCCCAGGGATCAAAGACAAGCCAATCAGAGCTCTTTATTGTTAAGGTCATGGGGGGGGAACACAGGTGCCGGGGATCATCAGCTGATGTCTCCCCAGATCACCTGTGCCTCAATTCCAATCCCTGTTTCCATTTTCAATGGGAATCCCCCAGCCGATGCGGCGTCCGGCGTCACGTCGACACGGCCGCTGGCACGGTGGTGGGCGGATGTGGACGATGGAGGTATCCAGTGCTCAAATGCGGAGAACAACTGTCTCCACAGAAGCATTCGCCAATGCAACCCAGAAAGGGAAGCTGCCCTAGAATGGCATACAATACCACTGTGGGGCCCCTGTGTGGTGGGAAGCCTCTGTGGGCCACCAAGGGCAGCACAATCTAGACCTGTAAAAAATATGTGGCAAAAATATGTGGCAAATAATGTAAATATAAGTGACAAATGCAGCAAAATTTTACCAAGGCCCTCGGTTATCGTCTGAACAGTTATATCTGTTATTTGACCGTATAGACTGGTGTCTGTAACAAGAAAAAACAGACAAGTGTCACAATATACCGTAATCAATACAATACAATATTTGAATATACTGATGCGCAATAACAATAAGCAACAAGCCTGTAAATGTATAAAGTAGGATACAGAGAATAATACATGTAACCACATATACAAAATTATACTGTCACAATTAGAGACGGAAGAAAGAAAGGGGAGGATAAAAAAAAAAGAAGGAGGAAAAGGGGCCACATATGTGTATATACAAATCTTTGTCGTAGGATCCTGAGGTGAAGCCCGGTAAAAAGGGCTTGAGATTAAAGGCCTCATAGAGGCCAGGGGGCAATTTGGCATTAAGATTGAATATCCATCTGAGTTCTCGTTGTAGGAGGAGTTTGTCAAGGTCTCCTCCACGAGAACTGGGGTATACTCGATCCAAGACCAATACCTTTATCTTGGGGAAAATACCATTGTGGGTCTGTAAGACATGTCTGCCTAAAGGTACGTCAGGGTTGCTGGTCTGCATAGTTTTGATGTGGCGATATAATCTTTGCCATAGTTTCTGTAGGTCTTACCCACATAAAAGCAATTGCAGCTGCATGTTAATAGGTAGACAACTACACTGGTTTGGCAGTTTGAAAAATGTTTGGGCATGAATCGCATTCCATTCGGTAGATATATATTTCTTCTGGGGTCCATGTATTTACAGTATGTGCATGAGCCACAAGGAAATGTTCCTTTTACATGGATCTCCTCTCTTCGATCCCTGAAACTCGCTTTTCACCAATAGATCACTCAGGGAGGTGGCACGTCTATATGTTATGGTGGGAGCAGAGGGTGCATAAGGGTACATAAGGTCCAACCATGGGGTCTGAAGTCAAAAGGTGCCAATATTTTCTACAAATTTGTGTGATTGAAGCATGATCACTCGAATAAGTGGTAATGATACGATTATGGGTCACCGAGGGATTCTTTTTAACGGTCAGAAAAATCATATCTGGTTTTTTTTTCTGCCTTCTTGAGGTATTTATGTCTATACCCCCTTTCCTATAGACGTTGTTTCAAACTGTTTGCTTCTGGCTTGAAATCTGAATGATTGGAACAATTGTGCTTAATTCGTAAGTATTGTCCATATGGGTTGGACTCAACTAGGGGTCTGGAATGGAAGCTGGATGAGTGGAGGATGGTGTAGTAGTTCTCCTGTATAGTTTACAAGATAACATATTTGTATCATTTTTAAATATCTCAACGTCCAAGAATGTAACCTTGGATGGATCGGAGATCATAGTAAACTTTAGGTTAAATTTGTTTTTATTTAAAGCCGAGGCACTCGTCCAGCAATTTTGGAGGTCCATCCCAAACGATGAAGATGTCATCTATGTACCTGTGCCACATGACAATGTGGCACAGGTACATAGAGAGATCCCCGTCACAGAAAATAGTCTGCTCCCATTCCCCCAGGTACAGATTGTCGTAGCCAGGGGCACAGCAGGTGCCCCTGGCTACGCCCTGTACCTGGAGGAAAAGTCGATCATCAAATGAAAAGACATTATGTCTCAGTATATAATCCAAAGAGTATAAAGTCATTAAATGAACTTTCATGGTGACTAGTTTGTGAAAAGACTCTTTGCATACATGCAAGTCCCTTGGAATGGGGTATCGAACTATAGAGAGCTTCCACGTCGATACTTGCAAGGATGCAACCCTCAGAGACCTGTACGCCCTCAATAATTTGTAGCAAATGAATGGTATCATGTTCGTATGAAGGTGTGGAGAGAACAAAGGGTCTCATATGCTCATCCACAAGGTGTGACAAATTTTCCGTGATAGCCCCATTGCCAGAGATTATTGGTCTCCCTGGGGGATCCGTGGTGTGTTTGTGAATCTTGGGGAGCGAGTAAAAAGTTGCTAACCTAGGGTAAGGAGTACGAATGAATTCAAAAATTTGCTTAGAAATGACCTTGTTTTGGAATGCCTCATCCACAAATGCATAAAATTTGCTATTGAATGCCTCAGCAACATCAGGACCGACTGGGCGGTACCAGTCATGGTCAAGATTTTCATACACATATGACTATATTTGTCATTGTCCATCAGGACTATGTTTCCCCCTTTGTCGGAAGCCTTTATAGTGATTTCATGATTGCTTAACAAACTTTTAATAGCGATTTTCTCATTTTTTGTAATGTTTTCTAGAGTAAGGGATGTGGATTTCAAACTCTTGATTTCTTGACAGGTCATTTTTAAGAATGTTGATACACCCTGATTGGTGCTGGGTGCAGGGTATAGCGAAGATGTTTTTTTAAGAGAGGATTTTTTAGGAATAGTTTCCCCGGAAGCAGTGGCTCCCTTGGGGAGGGATTCTAGATCAATAGTGTCAATAAGGTCCTTGGGTTCACTCTCCTCGAGTAACAAGTTGAGATTATCCAAGGCTCGCCTTTCACTTAGGGTTCGAAAAGCCTCCATGTCAGGTTTGGTCTTTTCAAACATACTTTTTAAGAGGAGTTTACGTGTGTATAGGTGAAGGTCTTTAATCACTTCAAATTTGTTCATCTTGTTTGTTGGAATAAAGGTAAGGCCTTTAGAAAGGACTGAGACTTCATCTTGTGTGAGGGAGTGAGAGGAAAGATTAACAATATTAGGAGTAGTGGGGTGATATGCTGCTAGAGTGGCATTCGTGACGTGGGAGTTGGGAAGTTTCCCTGATTTTTCGGGAAAAACATAGTCGGAATTTTAGGGGTGATAAGAGTTAGTTAAAGTGTCAGTATAGTTTTGAATAACATATTGTTAGAAGACACTATTGTATCAGCTTTTAAGGAAGCAACTTGACTGTCTTTTAAATCAACAATTCGGGTGTATATCACCATAATAAAATGTGTTACTAAACTTTTTATATAAGTGTGTAGAGTGCCCTTTCTGACCAGAAGTAGCTGTCTATCCTGTCCCTGGGAGGCCTATCCCATAGACCACCCCAGGGATAGAATTTTCATTATATATGTGATAAGAGTTGGCACATCCATTCCAATTGCTGGTCCTGCTCCCGCACCAACATCCATCACATCTTGCTGCGTCGGGTCATTTCCAACAATTGAAGAGGATGTATCAGTGTGGTGTTTTGGTAGGCGTTTATTAGTGCCATAGTAGATATATTATAGGATAATTTTAAGATACTACAGAACTGCCATAGAAAATGGTCAAAGACAGGACAGTACAGGACACAGTCAGAGACTGTAAACACAACACTGGTTGGAGAAATATTTGGAGGCTGAAGACACGCTGTAGAAGACTATCAGAGGCTGGAAGCATGTTACATCAGACTGCTATTACTGCTATTAAAATTCTCAGGGATGCAACATATGATATTCCTTTCAGTAAGATCCATTATTAAAGAAAAAAAAAACATAAAAAGAAAAGCAAATGGCCAGCGCAGAAAAGTAAACAGGTGTGAAATAAACAAACCAATCCATTTAACTAGCAGAAGCCAATTATTATTATTACTTTAATATTTTTCCTCACTGTCTTCAGTAAGCAAAAATGCAGAGAAAACACAGACTACTGGATGCTGCCGACGGATTGCCAAACAGCAAGTACCAAAGGACAGCATGAGGACCTAGGACCCCATTTTGGCCACCAGGGGCTTAAACCCCATTTTACATTAAAGTGGGTGAAAACTGGAATGTTGCATTTAACATTGGTAAGAGAACTCTGAGTACTTGGTTATGTCACAGCCATGCTGTTTTGCCAAACTTATTGACTCCATGTTTTCTGGATCTTCTTTACAGGAAAGTCATTATTTATTTAGACAACATACAGTACTAGTCTTCTCTTTTGACCTTGAGTCTTGTGGCCATTTATCGGGTCTAAGAATATGGGTTGTGCAATAAAGTAAAACCCATTCCACACTCTAAAACCCTAATCCCCTTTAACAACTCTATTAACTGGTGAAAACAGTAATCATTAATACGAGGTTCCTTTTCTACACATAACATTGAAATAAACACTAGTAACATAAGCAAAAAGACATAAAAGACTTCACATGGGGATATGTAAAAACCTAATAATAGGGTCCAGAATCCACACAGTGTGATTATTATTAGCTCTGATAAAAAAAAAAACATAACATTTTCAAATCAAGCGCTTGTAAACAGTATCATAAAGTCCATAATCCATGCAAACTGATGTAATGAAGATCTCATAAACATTAGAGACTGTTCCCACTGTCACCAGATGAAATCCGCACTCACCAAAAAGTGGAGATCACTATTACTAAAAGATTTACTCTTTTTTTGTTCCCTACATATTTGATGGTCATAAAAAGAGTTTTTCCATAGATGGAATGTATCCTCAATAAAAAACAAGCTGCACATAGTATAACAATTATTTTATATTTAAAAAGGTAAAACACTCCTGCAGAGAACTCACATGAACTGGTGACACAATCCAGCCAGCATAAAGGGAAACCCAATACTCTGGTCTGTTTGCAGTGTGATGACATCACCATAGCTGCAAACAGTCCTGAAATGCGACCGACGGCCCGCTCAGAGCTTGTCCCGGGCAGAATCATGAAAATGTAGCTCTGTCACAAACAACACTGAGACATGCTAGGTAAACTGTATTCAATAAACTGTGGTTGTGGCGCCTGGGTGAATCAAAACCAAGACACACTCACAGTCAGAGAGATATCCCACCTTCTCCGCCTCCAGGAAGTCAGGTACTGCCTGCCGGTGATCATGTCCCCTCACTCGGGACTGACCAATTTACAAACAGGCAGGCAGCACCTGACTAAGTGTGTCTATGTTTTGATTCTCCAGGCGCCGCAATCATTTTCAATCTAGTTAACTGGCATGTCTCAGAGTTGTCTGTGACAGAACAAATATTGCGCCAGCCTGGCTTGAGCAACACCAGGTGTGAGGTGCAGGAGGAGAAACCATTTAAAGGGTTTTTAAACTTTGTCAACTATCACTGGCAATTAAGCAAAAGATTGCTTGTCTCCCTAACTCAGTCATGCAGAAAGGTCCAGTACTAAAGTCTGACCCCCAAAGGAAGCTCCAACTTTTTAAAAAATTAAGAAATACTCCTATCTTGGCCCTGTTTGTCTTCTGGTTCCCATTGTCAAACTGTCTTCCTCCTGGCTTAATCTTCTTCCTGTGTTATAACTTCACTTGAATGCTGCTTCCCTACCTCTGCTGGTTTGCAGACACTGCTGGTTAGAACAGGCACTTTGGTGCGGTAGCCACATGACATGTATCGTTTGGTACACTGCCAACTGTTATGGTTTCTTTACTGAATGATTATTTCAAAATTACAGAGCAAAAAACAAAAAAAAAATGTAATAACGTGTAAAAAGTATTTTTGCTACTAATTGATATTTGGAGAATCATCAACTTTTTTTTGTTAAATCTTTAACCTTACACTAATTTTAGGTAAGTTACATACAAAGAAGAACAATGAGTTGTCACATGAATATTTATGGACGTAGAGCAAATCCCTTGGTATTGTGCAAAGTGGATACAATAAACAAATAAAGCAATCACATTGGTTGTAATTTTTTTTAATTTAATTCTACGATTGAAATGCTGAAATAGTGGTGATGGTGCGAGTAAAACCTGAGTGTCTAATGGATAAGCTAGTCAATGTGGTCCAGTAGTGGATATTCATGTGGTGTTGTTTATACAGAAGCTGCAAGGGAATGTGGAAGGGAAAGGGGAGAGCTGTAGCAAGTAGGGGTTTAAATGGGGTATATATGAAGGAAGTAGGGGGGAGAAGGGAGGGGAAGGGAAGAAGTGCAATGGAGAAAAAAAGAGGTGGGGGGGGGGTTATGTGGGGAGAGAAAGATTCCCCCTTCTTGGCAATGTTGTAATTGTTCTTGGAAGGATAGTGAGAAGGGTTGTTTGGGGGTGTTAGGAATGTTAAAACCTGTAGCCAAGGCTGAATAAGAATGCAACTTTTTCCCAGAATTATCCTATTAGGAGGACATTCCCACCAAATGTGGGTCATATTCTCCTCTTAAGCATAGTAAGGAATCTCCATCAGCAGTGTAGGAGTGTAGAAAAATAGGTGTGGAGTATACTAATAGAATGTTAGAATTTGAATGTTATTTTCCTGTGTTGAACAGGCCAAAGGCAGGATGTAAGTGGTGGAACACACCTTGTCCTAATTCTTAGTTTCTGGTCCCTAGACCATTTCTCCATAATTAGGATATTTCATGTGTGAGGAATAGAGCTAAAGAAAGATTGCATTTGTTGATATAATAGCCATTAGGATGAAACTGATTGAAATGAATCTACGAATAGGTGGGGCATGAATAGTGGGTGAGATTTGTTAAAGCTCAGAGGGATTGATTTACCAAAACTTGGGAGTGCAGCTCTGCAAAGAAACCAATCAGCTTCCAAGTTTTAGCCTAGGCTCACACTGAATGCGGGTTTGAAATCGTGCGAGTTCAGCTGATTTCAAACCCGCATTTCAGTCCGACTTCGGGGCGATCTGACAGACATTTGTGAGGGTCCATGCACAGATCTCTATTGAAATCACCCTGAAGTCGACAAAAGTAGTGCAGAAACTACTTTTGCGAATCGGTGCGGCACCGCAAAGTCGGCGTTGCACCAATTCGGAAGGTGCCATTGTCGGCAATAGGCTATGATTTGGCATGCGATTTGACATGTCAAATTGGCCTGGTGTGAACGAGGGCATATTGTCAAAGCTTAATTGAACAAGCTGAAGTTAGAAGCTGATTGGGTACCATGCACAGATGCGCCAGATTTTGCCCTATCTAGTTTTAGAAAATGAACCCCAGTGTGTCCACCGCCTGCTACATCCACTTAGATGCCATCACTGCCACAAATTCTACACTCCACCTAGTGCCCGATAAAAAATATTTCCCAAGTCAAGCACACTATCAGCCTATACTAGACACTAATTTTATTACCTTGAAGAAAGGAAGTGGCAGTTTAAAGTCACAAAAAAAAGTAATTGGATGTTTTACTAAAGCAGATGACTTGTGCTAATCCTTTGAATAACCACTTCGGGCACTTCTGCCAATTGAACTGCCAACAGGCTTTTTTTGCACTCACTCTTCTTTGAATTGTTAACATATAATATTTGTTTTTAGTTTGATGAAAGTATTAGGAAAGCTGCCCTGGAAGCTATGATTATTATCATACAATGTGCCCTTGTGTTTACAGTTTCCTGTGATCACTTTTAATTACATTCAAAGAAAGACTTTGTTTGCTAATTGTAGCAATTATCTGTTCCTAGAGAGGTCTTCAATTTCACTTATTTTGACTCTGACTTTCTTAAATGATAAGTAATTTAGTATATTACATACAGTATGTCAGAAAAACTCTTGTATGCTTTATTTTAAATACAAAATAAAGGCCATGTCCCTGTGATGCAATAAAAAAAAAACAGTTTTTCAATGCAATAGGTGCTGTAGAAAAAATTGTTATCCAATATGTCAAGAAAAGGGAGGAACTGGGACTTCAACATATTTTGAATGCTTTGGGCATGGTAAGCTAAACACATCTGCAACAAGATATTCAAGGATTTTGAACGACAGAAGCTAGAGCTTTGGTTGGGTTGGAGGGTAGGAGCTGGAGAGCCCCAATTCATAAACTTGCATATCTCATTTGGTTTAATGGGAATTTGATAATTCATGGTATTTAAGCCTAACAACAAAACTACATATTGCAGGTTACCAGTCCTTAGATGTCTCATTGCAAATTTTTAGTTTTACATAGGAACACAAATTATTCAACTTTTGAGGCCGGAAAAAGGCTAGCATTAAAAAGTAAGATCTCAGAGATGGAGCATCCACTCTTTAGTTCCCCTAGTCCAGCAGTGACTAGGCCTAAAGGCTTAAGGCCTTACAAGATAAAAGACATGACATGACCACTGTTTGGTTATCCATCTGTTCAGATACCCTATGCAGCTTTAATGCTTGTAGACCCTTAGTAGCATTGCAGTAAGGGGGGGGGGGCAATCAGAAACCCTGAAGTTTGTGCTATCCCTAGGCTCGGAAAACTGTATCTTAGGCCAGCCATATACGGAGCAAATTTCTTTCCTGCAACCACAGGTTGCAGGAAGAAGTTTGCTCAATGCCCCCATCAATGCAGACAGTGTTGATGCAGGAATCCCTCCTGCCGGGCCATTGCCTTCACTGGCTGCTACCGATAAGCGCAAGAGAACCCAGCAGACTGATTGTACCCAAGTTAAACAATTGATCAACTGGGTACAGTCAGCCTGCCCATTAATGGTTCAAATCTCGCCGTTTCCTGCTAAACTAGCCAAGATTCGAACCATGCATGGTCAACATAAAGCCTCGCCTCGTACACACGGTCTGATTGTTGGACAACCGAGCGTCTGGTTTTTGTCAAAAGGGCGTGTGCAGGATTTTGTCTAGCATACTAACTATCCGCAAATTGACAAACACGAACATAGTGACGTACTATGAGAGTATATAGAGGAAGTTCATTTCTCAAGCGCCACCCTTTGGGCTTCTTCTGCTAATTTCTTGTTAGTAGAAGTTTGGTGAGCGTTGATTCGCGATTTTCAGATCGTACAAAACAAATGCCTTTTAAAATACGTTTGGCATAACTACATGCAAAGCAGCTTCATTATTATCACATTAAAGAAGATGAGAATTTTGACATTTCATCAGTTGCCGCGTCACGAATGTAAATTCTAGATTACAAACAGTAGTTTACAAGACCGAACTCTTCACAGTCGTTCCTTGATTCCGAGCATGCATTTGTACTTTTGACTTTTGTGTGACGGATTTGTGTACTGACCATCCGAAAATCAGACATGGAGCCGTCGTTCACCAAAAATTTTCTAGCCTGTCATCCAACATTTGTTGTCCGAAAATTGGAAAACAATTGTCGAAAGGAGCGTACTAACGGTAAGAATTTCGGACAACAGTCTGTCAAACGACAATCCTCTTCTGATTTTCGTACCGTGTGTACGAGGCTTTAGTTTCTTGAACTGGCTGATAAGGAATATCTGGATAGTGGCAACACACAAACCCATCCCCAAAAACAAAATACATGTTTCTTTTTTTTTTTACACAAGCCATTTTCCTAAGAATTTTTTTTTTTTTTTTTTTACTGTTATTACAACAGTGAATGAATTAAAAACAGAAACCTTATCTTTTTTTTACCTATTTTAATAATGGGTTACACCAGGATTCTGTTAAAATTCTAAATGTAATTAATTATAATTAATAACATCTACAATTTTGTTGTTAAAATCTGCTGATGACGACATCAAATAAATAGAATAGTAATCCTTTATAAATTTGAGATATTAATCTGGAAAATGGACTTTTGCAGTACAACCTGGGGAATCTAAAACAGTTAAAATATTTATGGCAACATTACAGATGGCACGGGCAAAAAAAAAAAAAAAAGATTACAACTCAGTAAAATTCACATTTTTGCTACCTAATAACTAAGTAGTTATTGCTAACTGGATTGAAGAAGATATGCAGTTTGTATTTGGCAATGGCATTTATGGCTGTAGTTATATCCTTTTTCAGTGTGGTTACAGAAGAAAATATGAATTTTTTTTCTTTGTACTGTTAATCTGCTTCTATTTCCTGCTTGTCAACAAAGATACCGATGTGGAAGCCGAAACCAAACTTAGCAAATAAAAACAGCGGAGTGAGTAACTGCAATAATACATCAGTATGTGACAACACAAGTTTATAATGAGATCATGTGCGCTAAGGTGTAAGCCAGCTACTTAAACTGGCTGTAAACCTCAGACATGAAATATGAACAAAGCATATCCTTTCATAGTGTGTACTTGCCTCAATTAAGAACACTAAGGAGTTTATTTACTAAAACTGGTGAGTGCAAAATCAGGCTCACTTCTGCATAGAAACCAATCAGCTTCTAACCTCAGCTTGTTCAATTAAGCTTTGCCAATAAAACCTGGAATCTAATTGGTTTCTATGCAGAGCCTGATTTTGCACTCTTCAGCTTTAGTAAATAAACCCCTAAGTGTCTTTTCTGCTGCTTCATTTCTCTGCTATCAGCATGAATCACTTCTGACAAGTTTTCCTTGAAAAACAGTGACAGGGGACATACCTCCAGCAGATTTACTCAGCTCTGGTCCTGTGTGCTGTGTGGAAGGGGTGTGTCTCTTCCCTCCAATCAGCTCTCAGAGCTCTCCTCACTGAGCTCTGCAGAGTGTAACTTTAGCTCTCCGCCCCCCCTTTTTTTTAACTCTCAGACAAACTGGACTTTGAATGGATGTAGAAGACTGCAGATAAACAGGTGCAACTTATGCAGGAGGATTTGTTTAATTTCTGTGTATCACCTGAGGCCAAACACTTCACTGGGTATATGTAAAGCCTCATACACACGATCGGACTTGCATCAGACTTTTTTTACGTAGATTTTTGTCCGAATGGGCGTTGGCCGTGAACTTGTTCTGAATACACACGGCAGAACATTTTCAGCCAACTTTTACCAACTCACGTGGTTTTTCAGCTCTTTACCGCCAACCTTTGGGCAACTTCTGCTATTGTTGGCTGATGTTTAGTATTGGTTCTGAGCATGCGTGTTTGTACTTTGGACTTTAGCCTGATGGACTTGTGTACACACGATCGGATTATCCTCCATCGGACATTTGTTGTCGAAAAGTTTGAGAGCATGCACAGCGAACATTTGTCCATTGAAAAAACAACAACAATTATCTGATGGAGCCTACAGATGGTCGGATTGTCCGATAAAATAGGTCTGTCGGACCGTTGTTGTCGAAAAGTCGATCGTGTGTATGGGCCTTAAGGATTTACAATAATTTTAATGTGCTGACTTCAACTATTTCTGTGCATGCAGTGATTTGCAGAGCCTGCCCTTCAGTGTATGTTTCTTAGCACAGAAGTAAACATTTACTTTGTCTCTGCTAAGAAACATTTCCTAAACAAGAGAACAGGAAGCCATGCTTGGTTTATGGCCATGGACACTTCAGTATTGTCAATGGCAATGCAAATCAATGACACCCAGGTGCCAAGTATAGTTAGATAAGGTGAATATGATGGTATTGGTATTGGTCATTAACCACTTCAGCCCCGGAAGGATTTACCCCCTTCCTGACCAGAGCACTTTTAACAATTTGCAACTGCGTTGCTTTAACTGCTAATTGCGTGGCCATGCAATGCTGTAACCAAACGATATTTGCGTCCTTTTTTCCCCACAAATAGAGCTTTCTTTTGATGGTATTTTTTCACCTCTGCGGTTTTTATTTTTTGCGCTATAAATGGAAAAAGACCGAAAATTTTGAAAAAAAAAAAGATATTTTTTACTTTTTGTTATAAAAAAAAAATCCAATAAACTCAATTTTAGTCATACATTTAGGCCAAAATGTATTCGGCCACATGTCTTTGGTAAAAAAAAGTCAATAAGCATATATTTATTGGTTTGTGCAAAAGTTATAGCGTCTACAAACTAGGGTACATTTTCCGGAATTTACACAGATTTTAGTTTATGACTGCCTATGTCATTTCTTGAGGTGCTAAAATGGCAGGGCAGTACAAAATGTCCCCAAACGACCCCATTTTGGAAAGTAGACACCCCAAGGAAATTGCTGAGAGGCATGTTGAGCCCATTAAATATTACTTTTTTTGTCTCAAGTGATTGAATAATGATAAAAAAAAAAATTACAAAGTTGTCACTAAATGATATATTGCTCAAACATGCCATGGGCATATGTGGAATTACACCCCAAAATACATTTAGCTGCTTCTCCTGAGTATGGGGATACCACATGTGTGGGACTTTTTGGGAGCCTAGCTGCGTACGGGGCCCCGAAAACCAATCACCGCCTTCAGGATTTCTAAGGGCGTAAATTTTTGATTTCACTCCTCACTACCTATCACAGTTTTGAAGGCCATAAAATGCCAAGATGGCACAAAACTCCCCCAAATTACCCCATTTTGGAAAGTAGACACCCCAAGCTATTTGCTGAGAGGCATGTTGAGTCCATGGAATATTTTATATTTTGCCACAAGTTGCAGGAAAATTCAAAACTTTTTTTTTTTTTGCATAAAGTTGTCACTAATGCCTCGTTTCCACAGAGCGGATCGGTTCGGTTCGGTACGGTACGCTATTTTGGGTGTTTCTATTATGAAAGCGGCCCATACAACCGAACCAAACCGTTCCATTCAGGGTCCGGCTTCAGATGTGGGGCCATAGAAAATGGAACGGTTCAGTTAGGGCGGAGCTACGATACTTTACACTGATTGGTGGACGTGTGACGCCATGACGGCATTTTTTCTAAACCCACGTATAGCCCCTGTCGGTCCGACTTGCAGTGGAAACGCTCGCCTGAATAGGCCGGACCATTCTAGGCCATCCAAACCAATCCGACCCGAACCGATCCGCTCGGTGGAAACGAGGCATTAATGATATATTGCTCACACAGGCCATGGGCATATGTGGAATTGCACCCCAAAATACATTCTGCTGATTCTCCTGAGTATGGGGATACCACATGTGTGGGACTTTTTGGGAGCCTAGCAGCGTACGGGGCCCCGAAAACCAAGCACCGCCTTCAGGATTTCTAAGGGCATAAATTTTTGATTTCACTCCTCACTACCTATCACAGTTTTGAAGGCCATAAAATGCCCAGATGGCACAAAAGCGCCCCAATGACCCTATTTTGGAAAGTAGACACCCCAAGCTATATGCTGAGAGGCATGTTGAGTCCATGGAATTTTTTATATTTTGCCACAAGTCGTGGGAAAGTGACAAACTTTTTTTTTTTTTTTTTGCACAAAGTTGTCACTAAATGATAGATTGCTCAAACATGCCATGGGCATATGTGGAATTACACCCCAAAATACATTCTGCTGCTTCTCCTGAGTATGGGAATACCACATGTGTGGGACTTTTTGGGAGCATAGCTGCATACAGGGCCCCGAAAACCAATCACCGCCTTCAGGATTTCTAAGGGCGTAAATTTTTGATTTCACTCTTCACTGCCTATCACAGTTTCGGAGGCCATGGAATGCCCAGATGGCACAACTCCCCCCCCCCCCAAATGACCCTATTTTGGAAAGTAGACACGCAAAGCTATTTGCTGAGAGGCATGGTGAGTATTTTGCAGCTCTCATTTGTTTTTGAAAATGAAGAAAGATAAGAAAAATGTATTTTTTTTTTCTTTTTTCAATTTTCAAAACTTTGTGACAAAAAGTGAGGTCTACAAAATACTCACTATACCTCTCATCAAATAGTTTGGGGTGTCTACTTTCCAAAATGGAGTCATTTGTGCTGGGCATTCCATGGCCTCCGAAACTGTGATAGACAGTGAAGAGTGAAATAAAAAATTTACACCCTTAGAAAGCCTAAAGGCAGTACTTGGTTTCTGGGGGTCCCGTACGCGGCTAGGCTACCAAAAAGTCTCACACATGTGGTATCCCCGTACTCAGGAGAAGCAGCAGAATGTATTTTGGGGTGAAATTTCACATATTCCCATGGCATGTTTGAGCAATATATCATTTAGTGACAACTTTGTGCAAAAAAAAAAAAAAAGTGTCTTTTTCCCGCAACTTGTGTCACAATAAAAAATATTCCATGGACTCGACATGCCTCTCAGAAAATAGCTTGGGGTGTCTACTTTCCAAAATGGGGTCATTTGGGGGGGTTTTGAACTGTCCTGGCATTTTATGCACAACATTTAGAAGCTTAAGTCACACATCATCCACTCTTCTAACCACTTGAAGACAAAGCCCTTTCTGACACTTTTTGTTTACATGAAAAAATTATTTTTTTTGCAAGAAAATTACTTTGAACCCCCAAACATTATATATTTTTTTAAAGCAAATGCCCTACAGATTAAAATGGTGGGCGTTTCATTTTTTTTCACACAGTATTTGCGCAGCGATTTTTCAAACGCTTTTTTTGGGGAAAAACACACTTTTTTAAATTTTAATGCATTAAAATACACTATATTACCCAAATGTTTGATGAAATAAAAAAGATGATCTTAGGCCGAGTACATGGATACCAAACACGACATGCTTTAAAATTGCGCACAAACGTGCAGTGGCGACAAACTAAATACATTTTTAAAAGCCTTTAAAAGCCTTTACAGGTTACCACTTTATATTTACAGAGGAGGTCTACTGCTAAAATTACTGCCCTCGATATGACCTTCGCAGTGATACCTCACATGCATGGTGCAATTGCTGTTTACATTTAACGCCAGACCGATGCTTGCGTTCGCCTTTGCGCGAGAGCAGGGGACAGGTGTGCTTTTTTATTTATTTATTTATGCTTTTTTATCTTATTTTTAAACTGTTCCTTTCATTTTTTTTTAATCATTTTTGTTGTTATCTCAGGGAATGTAAATATCCCCTATGATAGCAATAGGTAGTGACAGGCACTCTTTTTTGAAAAAATTGGGGTCTATTAGACCCTAGATCTCTCCTCTGCCCTCAAAGCATCTGACCACACCAAAATCAGTGTGATAAAATGCCTATTTCCCTATTTCCCAATGGCACTGTTTACATCCGGCAAAATCTAAGTCATAAAATGCTCGTAGCTTCCGGTTTCTTAGGCCATAGAGATGATTGGAGCCATTCTGGTCTCTGATCAGCCCTATGGTCATAAATGCAAAAAAATTGATTCACCACAATCTCGCCCCAAGTGAACTCAAAATAGCAGCGCTAAATAAAATCATCATAAGTAAAATGAATAAAATAAAAGAGTGATGAAATAAAATAATCCACCAGTGATATACTTATATACCAACTCCTTCCTACTAATGTGCATCAAATTAATATGATCTAAATTCACAAATATAGTGCGCATAACCAATTACGTGAATATCATAACTGTACACAAAAATATATATAATTAAAAATATATATATGTATAAACACCAGTGAAAATAAGTCTACAAATGTGTAATAAAAGTCCAAAAAATATTGATCCGTGACGTGATACAGTGTAGATCTCCACTTTAAGTAACTCTTTCACCGCACCTCTGTGACTGTGAATCCACTCCCCTTAGGTTAATACACTAACCAGCTCCTTTCGCCCACACTCTCGTGTTGGGCCACAAAGCTTTATCCCACACAGAAAGGGGAAATAAATGGTCTCCAATGGTTCACCTTTACATATCCAGAGTGTAATGCTAAAGAGCTCTCTCCACATGAAAAAAAGAAAATGATCCAATAGTGCAATAACGTAATTATATTTATTAAAATAACACACTCCTCCACCATTAAACTCACATTTTTAAAATTCACTGCAAGCTCAAAACAGCACAGCACAGCAAGCTGTCACAGCACAAATTCCAAACAGCAAAACCAGTGTATGGTGGTCGCGGCGGACCCAGGTACTGCGCTCTCTAATACCCGTCTCATCCGATCCCTGGTGTTACTAGGACCCACTTTCACACTTCCTCGTATGGCGCTCCCTGTCACAGCGTCCTACGTCACAAGCGTTCGATTGCCATGTAGCCACGCCCCGACATGTTTCATCATGAAGACTTAATCGTGGGATTGGCTACATGGCACGGCAATCATTCCTTTATATCCTCCGCTCCTGTTCCGAGCGGAAGTAACCTTACTGCGCCTGCGCGCTCCCTGTGTCCCCGCTCGCACCATACATCGCTATTACAATGCAGCAGAGCAAGTAAGGTTCCATTAATCATAATATTGATATAAATATAAAAACATTAGCCAACAGGCGGTTGGCATCGTTAGGGGAGCGATCTGTGCTGAGGGGGAGGACACTCATTCGTGGCCACCCCCTCGCGATCGCTCCCAACGAATGAAAATCTTCCTCTGCTGCTGTAATGTAAACAGCGGCAGAGGAAGTGATGTCATCTTTGCTTGAGTCGGTCTTTTCGTTTCGGCGCCAAGGAGAGAAGACATCCAAGTAAGTGCACCAACACTACACTAACAGTAGAACACTCTAGGCACACTTTTCACCCCCTGATCACCCCCCGATCACCCCCCTGCACCCCCTGTCACAGTGACACCAATAGCAGTTTTTTTTTTTTTTTACTGATTACTGCATTGGTGTCATTTGTGACCGTTATAAGTGGTAGGGAAGTTAGTGGTAGGCCCCTTTAGGTCTAGGGTACCCCCCTAACCCCCCCTAATAAAGGTTTAACCCTGTGATCACCCCCCGTCGCCAGTGTCACTAAGCCAATGGTTCTCAGCTCCAGTCCTCGGGACCCACCAACAGGCCAGATTTTAAGTATTACCTTGGGGAGTTGCAGACTAGAATACTGCAATCACTGAGCAGCAAGTGATATCATCTGTGATGTATTTCAGCTATCTTGCAAACCTGGCCTGTTGGTGGGTCCTGAGGACTGGAGTTGAGAACCACTGCACTAAGCGATCGTTTTTCTGATCGCTGTATTAGTGTCACAAGTGACGCTAGTTAGGGAGGTAAGTATTTAGGTTCGCCGTCAGCGTTTTAGAGCGTCAGGGACCCCCCATATACTACCTAGTAAAGGTTTTAACCCCCTGATTGCCCCTAGTTAACCCTTTCACTAGTGATCACCGTATAACTGTTACGGGTGACGATGGTTAGTTAGTTTATTTTTTATAGTGTCAGGGCACCGGCCGTTTATTATCTAATAAAGGTTTAACCCCCTGATCACCCGGCGGGTGATACAAGTTAGGTTTTAGGGTCAGATAGGGTCTGTGTCGCCCCAGGCAGCGTCAGGTTAGTGCCAGTAACACCCACGCACGCAGCATACACCTCCCTTAGTGGTATAGTATCTGAACGGATCAATATCTGATCCGATCAGATCTATACTAGCATCCCCAGCAGTTTAGGGTTCCCAAAAACGCAGTGTTAGTGGGATTAGCCCAGATACCTGCTAGCACCTGCGTTTTGCCCCTCCGCCCAGCCCAGCCCACCCAAGTGCAGTATCGATCGATTACTGTCATTGACAAAACACACATAACTGCAGTGTTTGCAGAGTCAGGCTTGATCCCTGCGATCGCTAACAGTTTTTTTGGTAGCGTTTTGATACAGTCGCTAACAGTCAGGAGCTTTTTTACCTGTGAGTCTCACTAGTGTACCACTAAATTTAGAGCCCAAAATGGCAAATCGAAAGGTACACTAGTGAAGAGGCCTACATGTTTCTGAGCATGACAGATAGTGAAGAGGAAGTTACTCATCTGTCAGATTCAGGCTCAGAATACGATCCTGTAGAGGACAGCGGCTCCATGACAGATAGCTCTGACGACGGAGTTGTGGTCCCTGCTAAGGTCAGGCGTACCAGACCCCAATCTTCTTCTTCTGTCGTTGATGTGTAAGAACCGCAGGTCCCTCGTATGGAGCAGAGCAGTACTAGCGACACTATTCCTTCTGGTGAAATGGCAAGCCCCAGCAGCCTAGTACACCCCGGTCGTAGTCAATCCAGCACTGCAGTATCACGTGATGACGTGGCGAGTCCCTTAAGTGCAGTTCAAGCTGGTGAGGTGGCAAGCACAAGTAGTGTCCCGCTGCCACCAAGAAGACGAACACAGGCCCGTCGTGCCCGTCGTGCCCTTCCTGCTGCATTCGCCAATCCTAATTGGGAACCCACCACTTCTGCAGCACCCGTACTTCCCCCATTCACTGGCTAACCCGGCGTTCAGGTGGAAACAGTTGATGTTACGTCACTTGATTTTTATTTGCTGTTTTTCACCGAAGATCTCTATGGATCTATTGTGGACCAAAGCAATTTGTACACTGATCAACACATCGCCACTATTCCCCAGTCCTCCCTTGCCAGAGATTGCAGACTAATTACGGTTTCCGAATTTAGGCTCTTTCTGGGCCTTTCCCTCAACATGGGCATAACTAAAAAGAGTGATTCGTAGTCATATTGGTCCACTGACCCAATTCAACATATGCCCTTGTTCTCTGCCTCCATGACCAGGGCACGATACGAGCAGATCTTGCTGTTCATGCACTTCAATGACAATGAACTCTGTCGTCCTCGTGGAGACCCTGAATACGATCGGCTCTACAAAATTCGGCCCCTCGTAAACCACTTCAACCAACGTTTTGCAGACTTGTTTACTCCCCATCAAGTTGTCTTCATTGAAAAGTCCCTGATTACGTTTTCTGGCCGCTTGTCATTCAAACAGTACCTTCCCAGCAAGCGTGCCAGATACGGGGTCAAGATGTATAAGCTCTGTGACAGGGTCACAGGCTATACATGTAGTTTTTTGGTTTATGAGGGAAAAGATAGCCACGTAGAGCCGACAAACTGCCCTGACTACATAGGAAGCGCTGGCAAGTTTGTGTGGGACTTGGTGTCACCCTTATTCGGAATGGGGTACAACTTATATGTAGACAATTATTACACGAGCGTGCCACTTTTTAGTCACTTGTTTGATCATCAGATTGGAGCATGTGGCACCGTGCGACCTAATCACCGGGGCTTTCCCCAGCGGCTTGTAGATTCCCGTCTTAGGCTGGGTGAGAGAGCCTGCTTCAAGTGTAATAACTTGATCGCTATGAAGTGGAGGGATAAGAAGAATGTTTTCGTTCTTATTTCCCTTCATGCAGACACGATGGTCCAAATTACTACGGTGACTGTTGTTGTGGAGAAACCCCTCTGTGTCCACGAATATAACCAAAATATGGGAGGGGTGGACCTCAACGACCAGTTGTTGGCGCCGTACCTAATTGCCCGTAAGGCCAGACGCTGGTACAAGAAAGTGTCTGTTTATTTATTTCAATTGGCTTTGCTGAACGCTCATGTGCTATACAGAGCTTCAGGACGGACTGGATCCTTCCTTAAATTCCAGGAAGAGATTGTCCGAGCCCTTCTGTTTCCAGACGGTGCTCCACCTCACCTTCCCCAACCAAATGCAGTAAGCCGGCTGCATGAGAGGCATTTTCTTTATGTCCTCCCGAGTACCCCTACCCAACTAACCCCCCAAAAAAGATGTCGTGTCTGCAGCAAGCGCGGATATAGGCGTGACACCCGCTATTATTGTCCTGTCCTGACAATCCTGGTCTTTGCATTGGTGAATGTTTTGAACGCTTCCATACACTAGCTGAGTATTAGCGTAGCCAACAGCTAATGAATCTGCCCACCATGTTCAGCCACTTTGGCCTTTCCATAGCCCAGGCAATGTTAGAATTATCCCCATGCACCAAAACAGTATATACGGTTCAATGAAAGACCCCATGAGAACCTGTGCAGTTTACAATTCTTTTATAACAGGTAGAAAGTAAAACTTGTATTAGGTGATTCATAAAGTGTAGTAGTGTATTTATGCTTTTTGAATTTCTCTTCTTTAGATAATCTATTCAGTTTAAAAAAGGTAATAAATAAAATATGATTAAAAAAAAGATCTATGGATTCTGACATTCAACCAAGGGTCCAGACAATTAAAACTCATCCAGTTTATGTACATGCAGGTAGTCGCTAAAATTCACTTTAGTGCTGTAAAGGTCCCCATTCTCTTGTATGCATACTTATGCCGCGTACACACGGTCAGACTTTTCGGCTACAAAAGTCTGACAGCCCGTCCGACAGACTTTCGACTGACTTTTGGCGGACTTGCGGCGGACTTGCGGCAGACTTTCTAACGAACGGACTTGCCTACATACGATCACACAAAAGTCCGACGGATTCGTACGTGATGACGTACACCGGACTAAAATAAGGAAGTTGATAGCCAGTAGCCAATAGCTGCCCTAGCGTGGGTTTTTGTCCGTCGGACTAGCATACAGACGACCGTTTTTCCGGGTCCGGTGGAGTTACGACGTAAAGATTTGAAGCATGTTCCAAATCTAAAGTCCGTCAGATTTGTGGCTGGAAAAGTCAGTCGAAAGTCCGGGGAAGCTCACACACGATCGGATTGTCAGCCGGCTTTAGGCCGTCGGCGTCCGTTGGACTTTTGTAGACGAAAAGTTTGACCGTGTGTACGCGGCATTAAACAAACTGAGAGTTTAAATTCCCACTACAGAGGTCATCTATAAAGGATTTAATGCCCTTTGGGGGGGGGGGTTGACTTTTGTAATGATGTTTGATGAGGGGGACTATTGAACTATGCCATAAAAAAACATGCCATAAAAGCCTTAAAGTGTAACTAAAGGCAAAACTTTTTTTTGTTTTGGACAGTGCCAATTTTTTATTTTTTTTGCCATCTGTGCCCCTATTAAGGAGAATTACACTCTCCGTTTGTTCTATTTACTGTTATCATTAAAAGTCAAAGAAAAAGAAAATCCCAAATTTTGGGTTAAAGCGGAGTTCCGACGTTTTTTTTTTTAAGTCAGCAGCTACAAATACTGCAGCTGCTGACTTTTAAAATAAGGACACTTACCTGTCCAGGGCGCCTGCAATGTCGGCACCCGAAGCCGATCTGTGCCTCGGCTGTCAGGTGCTGCCGCTGCCATCCTCGGTAAGGGATGGCAGCGCCTTGCGGCTTCACTTCCTGGTTCCCTACTGCGCATGCGTGACTCGCACTGCGCTATCCCACTGGTCCCTGCTGTGTTCTGGGACCCGTGGGTATCCCAGAAGACAGTGGGGGGCAGGCCCGGACTGGGACAAAAAATAGGCCCGGGCATTTTAGACTGAGCAGCCAACTTTTCCAGGGACCAGGGGGGAGAGATGTCGGTAGACATTCGCGGGGGTGGCTGGTGTCGGTCCTCCACACTGTAATGTGCAGAGACACTGTGATATAAAGGGGACTGCACTGTAAAGGGGCACTGTAATGATTACAGTGCTCCTTTACAGTGCAGTCCCCTTTATATAACAGTGTCCCAATCCTATTGTGGCCATACAATGCTAGTACTGTATGTCTCCTATTGTGCCCACACTGCCCAGTGACACTGACCTGCTCTCTCTAGTGGTCCTGGACAGCATGGCGCTCTCTTTCTGGTGGTGTGGTACAGTGTGGCTCTCTCTGGTGGTATGATACAGCATGTCTCTCTCTGGTGGTATGGTACAGCGTGGCTCTCTTGTGGTGTGGTTCAGCGTAGTTCTCTCTCTGGTGGTGCAGGTACAGCGTGGCTCTCTTTGGTGGTGCGGGTGCAGCGTGGTGCTCATGGCTCTCTGGTGGTGTGGGTACAGCGTGGCTCTCTAGTGGTGCTGGTACTGCGTGGTGCTCTGGTGGTGCGGGTACTGCGTGGCGCTCTGGTGGTGCGGGTACTGCGTGGCGCTCTGGTGGTGCGGGTACTGCGTAGCGCTCTGGTGGTGCGGGTACTGCGTGGCGCTCTGGTGGTGCGGGTACTGCGTGGCGCTCTGGTGGTGCGGGTACTGTGTGGCGCTCTGGTGGTGCGGGTACTGCGTGGCATTCTGGTGGTGCGGGTACTGCATGGCGATCTGGTGGTGCGGGTACTGCGTGGCGCTCTGGTGGTGCGGGTACTGTGTGGCGCTCTGGTGGTGCGGGTGCAGCATGGCGTTCTGGTGGTGCGGGTGCAGCATGGCGTTCTGGTGGTGCGGGTGCAGCATGGCGTTCTGGTGGTGCGGGTGCAGCGTGGCTCTCATGGCTCTCTGGTGGTGTGGGTACAGCATGGCTCTTTGGTGGTGCGGGTACAACGTGGCTCTCTGGTGGTGCGGGTACTGCGTGGCGCTCTGGTGGTGCGGGTACTGTGTGGCACTCTGGTGGTGTGGGTACAGCGTGGCTCTATCTGGTGGTGCTGGGGCTATTAGTTCTCCCAGCACAATCCTCTTTCTTTTTCCATGTCTCCTGTAGTACCTGCTTGTTTCCGGGTTTTCTCTTTTTCCCCCCAGCAGAGTGCATGCTGGGGAGTGTAGCCGTCTCCCTGCTGAGATCAATTGGGCATCCTATCTCTGGGACTACATTTCCCATGATGCCCACCTAGTTATTTCTGATTGGCCCTCCCCTGTGGCCAATTGGGAGAGAAGAAGAACAAGCAGAAAGCTTTCTTCTCTCCCGTCCCGTGCAGCCTGCCACAAGCCTGACATGAGAAAGGGGGAGGGGGGACATCCTGACAGCGGCCCAGAGGAGGAGGAGGGGGGGCCGAGAGCGGAACTCTCAGCGCGGCTCTGAGACTGAGCTGTGTGTGAGAGACACACAGCTCAGCCCATGCAGCTGCTAGTTCTGCCGGAGAAGGCACAGGCACCGCTGCATAGCGGTAGGCGAGCGGCGGCCGTGGCCAGTGTTAACCCTGTCCAGGCCGCGGTCGCCGCTTACCTCCCGCTGTGCGGCCTGAACATCAACAGCCCACCGGGCAAATGCCCGGTCTGCCCTATGGCCAGTCCGGGCCTGGTGGGGGGGTGGGAAGTGGCGTAGATATCCACGGGTGGCTCGGGTATCTATGAGTATTAGACAGGTATCTGCTCCTCCCTCCCCCCTGAAAGGTGCCAAATGTGACCGCGGGGGGGGGGGGGGACGACTGGAAAAGCAGAAGTTCTATTTTTTGGGTGGAACTCCGCTTTAAGATCAGAACACCAATGTAGGGGAAATCTTCCAATGGTGACACTAAATTCCCTCCCTTTGGAGGGATTTCCTCTTACTCCCTGTTTTGGCTTTAAGGCAGGAAGTAAATGGATATCTACCAAATGGGACACAATAGCAAAAAAAAAAAAAAACCTGACAGGTGTTATAACCCCTATTTTGAGCATTTGTACTCAAAATGAGAAAAAATTTAGTTGCACTTTAAAGCGAGAGTCCGGCGACCAATCTTTTTTTTTTTTTTTTAGGTCATTGAGACACTTTGCTAACCCCAAAATAATACTCACAGTTTGGGTGTAATATTTCCGCCTCTGTCTGTTTTCGTACTGAAGAATAACTTAAAAAATGTGATGCTGGCTGTTTTCATCTTGCTTGTGGGCATGTGAAGCCCACAAGCGATGATTTCCTGGATGTGGTGAATGCTGTTCATTCACAGCTTGTTCACAAGCATGATCATTGTTCCCGCACTGAATCTTGGGAAGCCTGACACTAAGCTCCCAGGAGACAGTGCGGCGCCGGGGAAAGGCAATAAACACGCCTACTCCCATGGGAGGAGAGACAGGAAGTGCCACAATAAAGTACAATATAAAGGTAATTACAGCGATAAAAAAAAAATTTGTGCGGCATTTGAACATCTATGCAATTAACTGAAGGGGGTAAGATTAAGTTAAAAATTTGAGTGGAACCCCGCTCAAGGCCTCACGCACACTGGATATTTTTGAAGCTGCTTCTAGGGACATCAGGCTTTTTTTTCATGCCTCTAAATTCCCCTGCATGTTAGCCTATGTGTCCATGTACACATACTGTAGGTTTTTAGCAGCGTTTAATGGCAGGAGAGTTTAGAGGCAGAAAAAACCCTCACTGCCAGTGCATCTAGGAGCAGCAGAGTTTTGACAGAAAAAACTTTTGATGCTTGTAAACACTAAACGTCAATTAAATGAATTCATGCGTTACACACTTTTACAAGCGTCAGGCATTTTTTCTGCCAAAACGCTGCTACGTTGGAGGAAAAGCTTCTAGGAGAGCTTGCAAAACGTCCAGTGTGTGTGAGGCCTAATAGCCATTAGCATGATTATGTTGTGTATACTGAGGGTGAATTTACACTGCAACTGAGAGCTGCCGAAGCAATTCACTGCTCTGGCAGCTCTCCATTGCCGGCTGCGGTAGGGGGCCGTGTGGTGCACCATTCAGCACATCACATGGCTCCTTTTCTTTCTGTACAAACTTTATTTGAAGTGTACAAAATGTACACTTCATTCACGGCAATGCACAGCAGCCTGATGTGCTGCATTGATGTATGATTTAGCATGGTGTGCTGCAATAAAATGCAATACAATTGTTTCCTGTGTGTAAAACGTCTGTCACTGCACATAGTGTGATTAGCCCTGAAGGTAGATCTTAACCTGAACTCTTTAGAAACCCAGTCAGAGCAAAACCTGTAGTGCAGCTTTAGAGGATCGCATTGTAGATTTGGCTGACTGATAGTGCTTAGGGCGGGCTTTGAAAAAAGTAATTCAGTTTTACCTTTCACCGGCTGTATCTTGTAGTTTGTAGGCTAGCTGGTTATCCATGTGACGGCATCCGTAAGCTGGGCTTTCCCAAGACCTGATGAAGTTAGTTGATATCCTGCTACTGCTGGCATCAGGGAGCATACCATACAGCTAGAACATATTGCTTCTAGGCCTTTTGCCTAGGATCAAGTGTAGTATCTGTTCTTATCAGTGATCAAGTAGGGGTGCTGTGCTGTCATTCTGGCCTGACCAAGGCTGGAGTGTCTGGCTATGTATCCCTACTAGAGTGATGGGGGCTTGGAAGGTTAGTACCGGCTGGGACAGAAATCAGGACTCCCACAGGCAGTTGGGGCACGAGAGTAATCCCCCTGGGGAAAAAGGAAGAGCTGATTTGATTTGATTTGAGTGGATCCACCTTGTCTGGTCATGGGCTGGGAAGGCAGAGAGTCCACGGCTTCTGTGCCCCCTGGGAGTGGTCACCCTAGGGGTGCTCTTAATAACACTTGGGTGTGGGACCCCACTGTGTGAACAGGCACACTGTCACAGTCACCAAATGCTTATTTTCTGCACTGCGCCTTTTAAGGTTTGGCCTTTTGGCTAAGTACGGGGCAATTTTTGTCTTCCAGGCCCAGCCAGTGCACTATTGCACAGCCACTTATTTATTTTTTTCCCCAACGGTTTGTCACTGCTTTCACTTTTGTGTACGTTTTCTCTCTGGATGAAGGGTGTGAGTCCTCGGAATTGCCCCGATGTCTAGGGGGAGGATGTGTGGCCCTCAGGTTCCATCCACCCCTGCCCCTGGGTGGGTCTCTCTTCGGGAGAGAGCCCCTCAACAAAGTATTTGACGGTCGGCATTCGGTTGACCTAGAAGAACGTTGTCTGCCAGGCCTTTTGGCTAGGAAGACCACGGAAACCCTTTGTCCCCGTCAGGAGCCTTGCGCCCCAGGGGATCAGGGTTGAGGTCCTACTCCTTCGGTGGGTGGACTAAAGCACACGTTAAGTGCACTTTTTAGTGTGTGTTTCACATGCACATTTTTTGTTCACTTAAAGAGGAGTTCCGCTTAAAAAAAAAAAAAATAAAAGTCAGCAGCTACAAATACTGCAGCTGCTGACTTTTAATAATCTGACACTTACCTGTCCCAGGGTCCAGCGATGCGGGGGAATGAAGCCCCGCTCGTCTCCCCCTCCGCTCAGCAGCCCGGCATTGTAACTGTGGGAGCATGCGCGAGCCGCGCGCCGTGACTGGCCGCGCAATCATCTGGGACCTGTCATGTGTCCCAGATGATTGCTTAGAGGGAGGGGGGAGAGCTGATCTCCCTTCCTGCGCCAAGGGAAGTGACGTCAGGAGCCCAGGCGCCCAAGGAGGCAGATTACGAGGGACCCCCTAGCAACAGGCATTAAAGAGGTGAGTAAAAAAAAACATTTTCTCCAAATGTTTTTTTATTTTTTTTTATGCACATTAATGATTTTTTTTTTTTTTTCGGGTGGAACTCCACTTTGATGTTTTTACCGTTTCAGGTTTTTGCACCACCGCGGAGTTAAAAAAAAATATATGATGGGAACCTTTACAGCACTAAAGCTGGCCATATACTAGTAGAATTTCATTTGAAATTTTTTGTCGTAAGAACATTTCTTTGATTTTCTGATTCTTATCTGGATCAAACTGACGTTTGTTTTCAACCGCAGTGGCAAGAAAATTCTAAGGAACAGGATGGAAAATGATTCTCGAACAAACTAACAATGTAGATGGTTTTCATTTGGAAAAGCGCATTTGTCCCTGAATTTAATTTTGAAGTGCTTTCAAATTAAATTTGTCAAATCATCAAATGTACTGAAAATGTTCGTATGAATATTTCTATTAAAAATCTACTAGTGCATGGCTAGCTTTCAAATTTAAAAAAAAACGCTCAAAGAAACTATATTTAGCCCAAGCTAAGTAAAATAAAATAAATTAAATACATTTAAATAAAATAAAGTAGTTGTTCCAAGCTTCAGCTATCTCATACTTCAGTGCTATAAAATATAACTCATATATACAGTGGCTTGCGAAAGTATTCGGCCCCCTTGAACTTTTCAACCTTTTGCCACATTTCAGGCTTCAAACATAAAAGTATAAAATTTTAATTTTTTGTGAAGAATCACCAACAAGTGGGACACAATTGTGAAGTGGAACAAATCTATTGGATGTTATAAACTTTTTTAGCAATTAAAAAACTGAAAAGTGGTGCGTGCAAAATTATTCGGCCCCTTTACTTTCAGTGCAGAAAACTCACTCCAGAAGTTCAGCGAGGATCTCTGAATGATCCAATGTTGTCCTAAATGACTGATGGTGATAAATAGAATCCACCTGTGTGTAATCAAGTCTCTGTATAAATGCACCTGCTCTGTGATAGTCTCAGGGTTCTGTTGAAAGCGCAGAGAGCATCATGAAGACCAAGGAACACACCAGGCAGGTCCGTAATACTGTTGTGGAGAAGTTTAAAGCCGGATTTGGATACAAAAAGATTTCCCAAGCTTTAAACATCCCAAGGAGCACTGTGCAAGCGATCATTTTGAAATGGAAGGAGTATCAGACCACTGCAAATCTACCAAGACCTGGCTGTCCCTCTAAACTTTCAGCTCAGACAAGGAGAAGACTGATCAGAGATGCAGCCAAGAGGCCCATGATCACTCTGGATGAACTGCAGAGAACTACAGCTGAGGTGGGAGAGTCTGTCCATAGGACAACAATCAGTCGTACACTGCACAAATCTGGCCTTTATGGAAGAGTGGCAAGAAGAAAGCAATTTCTCAAAGATATCCATAAAAAGTCTCGTCTAAAGTTTGCCACAAGCCACCTGGGAGACACACCAAACATGTGGAAGAAGGTGCTCTGGTCCAATGAAACCAAGATCGAACTTTTTGGCCACAATGCAAAACGATATGTTTGGCGTAAAAGCAACACAGCTCATCACACTCAACACACCATCCCCACTGTCAAACATGGTGGTGGCAGCATCATGGTTTGGGCCTGCTTTTCTTCAGCAGGGACAGGGAAGATGGTTAAAATTGAGGGGAAGATGGATGCAGCCAAATACAGGACCATTCTGGATGAAAACCTGTTGGAGTCTGCAAAAGACCTGAAACTGGGACGGAGATTTATCTTCCAACAAGACAATGATCCCAAACATACAGCAAAATCTACAAAGGAATGGTTCACAAATAAACGTATCCAGGTGTTAGAATGGCCAAGTCAAAGTCCAGACCTGAATCCAATCGAGAATCTGTGGAAAGAGCTAAAAACTGCTGTTCACAAACGCTCTCCATCCAACCTCACTGAGCTCCAGCTGTTTTGCAAGGAAGAATGGGCAAGAATTTCAGTCTCTCAATGTGCAAAACTGATAGAGACATACCCCAAGCGACTTGCAGCTGTAATCGCAGCAAAAGGTGGCTCTACAAAGTATTAACGCAAGGGGGCCGAATAATTTTGCACGCCCCACTTTTCTTTTTTTATTAGTTAAAAAAGTTTCAAAAATCCAAAAGATTTCGTTCCACTTCACAATTGTGTCCCACTTGTTGGTGATTCTTTATGTTTGAAGCCTGAAATGTGGCAAAAGGTTGAAAAGTTCAAGGGGGCCGAATACTTTCGCAAGCCACTGTATACTGTATATAGCTGCTCTGGGTTAAAAATCAGTGATTATATACCAAATCTGAAACACTCAATTGTGCATCTATTTAACACAAATGTGCTCTCAATGCATATAAAAATAAAAGTGAAAAAATAAATGAAAAAATAAATACAATAGAAGTGTTTATCACATTATGTGATATTTCATGCTTCATAAAGTCTTCCTTATATTCTTCTGTGCAAACAAACATTCAAGGGCCACCACCTTTGACACAGAACACTCACCGGATGGCCAGCTTTACAGATGACACTCCTACTATATACATGGATGTAGCTATTAAACACATAATACAAGAGATTAATTCCTCTAGTCTGGCATTTTAGTAAAGCAGTCTGCAATTGATAATATGGACAGCGCTCAGAGCTGTTCATATTATCAAAATCTGATGCGTCTGGGTCGAAAATGAACCTACGTGTCAAGTTTGGAAGGAGTTTAACCAGCTCCATTCATTCATGTCTATGGTAATTCGCAATAAATGCGCAGGTATGCATTTGCAGCATGTTTGCAGCTCCTTTACTGCACGTTAGGCCTTGTTCACAACAACAAAAATCTGGGGTGCATTTTTAACACGCTTTTAACGTGCGTCAAACGCGCATAGGGCATTTGGGGAGTGTTTATATTGTGCGTTAAAAACTTCTCGACCACGCTATAGCCAAATGACGGCTACAGTGCGGCCGGCCAGTTCTGGAAGGCCATCATATTACGTTCTCTCATTATGGTTCCTGCCACATTCCCATTGCAGTGTGTGGGTGGCATGCTCTGCGATCGCAGTGTCCTCTGGACACTCCTGATCACAGACTGAGGTAAAGAGCCAATCAGCGACTCTTTACCACGTAATCAGCAGTGTCCAATCACAGCTGATCTTGATGTAAACAGAAACCGGTTATCGGCATTCCTATCCTCACGATGACAGCATGAGGAGAGGAGAAGAGAGCTGATAACCATCTTCTGTAAAAGGGACATGTACACTGATAATCAGGGCACTGATTATCAGTGTGCTGATTATCAGTGCAGTCCCAACAGTGCCCACCAGTGCTGCCAATCAGTGCCCCACCAATGCTGTCAATCAGTGCCTCCTCATCAGTGCCACCTATCAGTGTCGCCCATCAGTGTCCATCAGTGCCACCTATCAATTCAGCCTCATCAGTGCAGCCTATCAGTGCCCATCAATGTCCATCAGTAGCGCCTCATCAGTGCTGTCTCATCAGTGCCCATCAATGTCCAACAGTGTAGCCTATCAGTGCCGATCAGTGCTGCCTCATCAGCGCACATCGGTGAAGGAGAAAAATTACCTGTTTGCAAAATTTTATAACAAACTATAAAAAAAAATTTCCCCAAAATTTAATTTTTGGTCTTTTTTTTGTATATTTAGCAAAAAATAAAAAAACCCAATGTGATCAAATACCACCAAAAGAAAGCTCTATTTGTGTGAAAAAAAATGATAAAAATTTCATGTGGGTACAGCATTGCATGACTGCGCAACTGTCATTCAAAGTGCGACAACGCTGAAAATTGGCCTGAGCAGGAAGGGGGTAAAAGTGCCCAGTAGGCAAGTGGTTAAACACATTAAAACTATGGGAGTCAGTATTTTGAGTGTGAACAAGGCCTTAGAGTGAAGACTGTAATGGGTCCTCCTAGCCCAGCAGTGCTTGGTGTCACATCTCTACGGCCAACCCAAACAGTGTTGAGCCAATAAACTGACAGTCAAGAATTTAGATAAATCATTTATAAACAATGTATTCTAAAGGCTAATACAAATGGGCTGAAGATCGACCGGTTCAACAGAAACCGGGCGACATTCAGTCAGTGTGTACAACAGCCTAACGTTCAGCTTCTTTCTAACTGGCATAATGGAAAACCAGCAGCTGACTGGCATCCAATCAGCACTCGCAGTCAATGGCTACGTACGCTGACCGGAGTTTTCTGGTGGGGAGGCCATCCCTTTGTCAGAACACAGTGGCTCAGTGGGGAGATTGCTATACTAACATCACATAGTTAGCACAATGAGCTTCTCCCGAAGACTCCGAGACTTCTATAGGTAGACAGCCATGCAGGGTAAGGCACCCAGCCAGACACCACGTCTATTTTGCATGTGTAGACACGTTGTCTCCTATGGCAACAATATTAACCACTTCCCGCCCGGCCTATAGCGGATTGACGGCCGGGCGGTGGTTGTGTTATCCTGACTGGGCGTCATATGACGTCCTTCAGGATAACATGCCGCCGCGCGCCCGCAGGGGCGCGCATCGCGGCGATCGGTGGATCGGTGTGTCAGTCTGACACACCGCTACACCGATCTTGGTAAAGAGCCTCCGGCGGAGGCTCTTTACCACGTGATCAGCCGTGTCCAATCACGGCTGATCACGCTGTCAATAGGAAGAGCCGTTGATCGGCTCTTCCTCACTCGCGTCTGACAGACGCAAGTAGAGGAGAGCCGATCGGCGGCTCTCCTGGCAGGGGGGGTCTGCGCTGATTGTTTATCAGCGCAGCCCCCCCGCAGATCACCACACTGGACCACCAGGGATCGCCACTAGGACCACCAGGGAAGGGAAACATGTGGATGGCCAGGTATGTACCCCATGGCCATCCACATGTGCCCAGTCAGTGCCAAATCTGTGCCAATCAGTGCCCACAAATGGGCACTGATTGGCACAATTATGTTGCAGTGATGCCCAGCAATGCCACACTTAGGGGCATCACTGCCATCAATCAGAATCATCAGTGCCACCCATCAGTGTCCATTGGTGCCACCTGTCAGTGCCCATCTGTGCCCATCTGTGCCCACCTATCAGTGCCCATCCGTGCCCATCTGTGCCAACTATCAGTGCCACCCATAACTACCCATCAACGCCACCTACGAGTGCCCATTAATGCCACCTACAAGTGCCCATCAGTGCCGCCTATCAGTGCCCATCGGTGCCACCTATCAGTGCCCATCAGTGCCACCTACCAGTGCCACCTATCAGTGCCCATTAGTGCCACCTATCAGTGCGCATCAGTGCCACCTATCAGTGCCCATCATCAGTGCCCGTCAGTGCCACCTCATCAGTGCCACCTCATTGGTGCCACCTCATCGGTGCCCATCAGTGCCGCCGTATCAGTGCCCGTCAGTGCAGCCATATCAGTGCCCGTCATTGAAGAAGAAAACGTATTCATTTACAAAAAATTTTAACAGAAACAAAGAAAAACGTGCTTTTTTTCAAAATTTTCTGTCTTTTTTTATTTGTTGCGCAAAAAATAAAAACCGCAGAGGGGATCAAATACCACCAAAAGAAAGCTCTATTTGTGGGAACAAAATGATAAAAAATTTGTTTGGGTACAGTGTGGCATGACCGCGCAATTGTCATTCAAATTGTGACAGCGCTGAAAGCTGAAAATTGGGCTGGGCGGGTAGGTGTCTAAGTGCCTGGTATTGAAGTGGTTAAACTGTTCCTAACAAAGGTACAATGAACTCTTTCACTTCCTCTACAATCTCCTTTTGTAGATCTTCACTCAACTGAGCTCCCAGTCTCTCTCTCTCTCTAGACTTGCTGATCCACTGCCACCGGATCTCAAGCATCACCCCCACAAATTTTTTTTTGGGGGGGGGTCCCTGCTGGGTCCCTAGCTTGGCATTCAGGATACTCCTCAAGTGTCACCCCACTGGCCTGCTCAGTCCATGGCTTGACACACAAGGCAGCTCTGCAAGTGTCACCTCCGCTGGCTGAGTTTCTGGCTTGACACCTGCTAAAGTTTCCCAATTCTTCACCGTCCCCGGTTGGTGAGAATACTGCTCTGGTACTTGCTTCAGCTACTTACTGTAGTCCCTGGTGATAAAGTAGATGGTCCCTTAGCGGCAACAGCTTCCCTTCTACCTCCGACCATGACAGAACCGTCTCTTTTGGTTGGACTGCAAGCTGTAGTCCCAACCCTATGCTGCTCTCTTGCTTCTGGATAGGCCTCAGACAGCCTAGCAGCCAGATGTCCCGGGGATAGGCCTCAGACTCAGGCCTAGCAGCTTGGGGCAGTACAACACACGTCCACCCAGACAGCCGTCCAGGTAGCACAGAACCCCGATCACCAGGCCTCAACCAAATAAATAGGCTCTCCCAGCAGGCCAAGGGACCCAAGAACATACCTGCCCATTGGCTGAGATACCCCATCTATTCCTAATCTGTCCTTGAAATGCCCTTGTCTTATCCAATGCCAGATACCAGATACCTGTATATCTAGTGACAGAAGACAGAAGTGCAGCAATTCCAGAATTAGGGTGTCACCTAATTGATCTCCTATCATCTGGCCAAGGCGACTACACCTGGCAAGTAAATTTACTAGCAACCCTGCCTAAACATCAGGGTGCTACAGTTCAGTATTTGTATATTTGTTTTCTGATAATCCTTTTTTTTTTTTCTCCCTTTGTATGTACTAATTAAAGTAAACTGCCCAGTACACAATGCCTACCTCCCACCTTTTTGAGATGGGAATGAGGGACACCTATTAGCAAAAGTATGTAGGCATAGGACACGCCCCTGTCACACCCACTTAAAGGAGAATTATACAAATAAACGATTCGTTAAACCCACAAGTGCTTTTTTTTTTTTTTACCACTACTATTCCTTTATATTGGCTTTTGATATTTACAAATGCAGCAATTTAGAAATTGGATGAAAGGTTTAGCACTGGGAAACACTTTTTGAAAGATATAAAGTGCATTTTATTTAGAGCTATATAGTTCAGACCAAAATGAGGGACAAATGAGGAGGAAAGAGGACCGAGGGACTTTGTTCAAAATCAGGGACAGTCCCTCGGAATCAGACACAATTGGGAGCTATGCACAACGCATTCATGACTTGCAGAAAAGGTGGCATGAAGAATTGATGACGTGATTTTTCATAATATAATAAACTTTAGTGGGATGTGAAACTGTGTAAACATTGCATTACGTGCTCAAATTCACGACAGGGCGAACACAGGAGAGGTCAGAGTATTGCTTCGAAAACACACGAAGGCACACCTGCTTTGTTGACTTCCATGAAAAATACAACGTATACATCAGATGGTGGTTGTATACAGTATGTAGGCACAATCTGAGCTCAGGTATCTAAATCTTCCAGTGCCATGGAGGACCAATAGAGAGGTAGACGATGCACACTGCAGACCTCTCCATTGGCCCTTTTGGAGGAGGGGGGAAATATTGATTAAATTAGGTTTTTCTAATATGACACCATGTTATGGTTCCCAGTGACATAAGATGATCACCACCTGATCACCCAACTTTAGCTATATCAAGCATCCTTCCCCCATATTTTTACCAAATAGGAAAAACAGGGATGAGAAACTGAGAGATCTAGTAGTAAAAGCAGCACACTTTACACACACTACAGATAGTTAGGCACATATTTAACCCCTTGATCGCTCTTAATATTAAGTCAGTCCAATGAGTACAATGACAGTGTATAGTATTATCACTGATTACTGTATTAGTGTCACTGGTGATGTCAGTGGCAGTAAGTCAGTGCCCCCCCCCCCCCAGCGTCAGTTAGTGTCAGATTTTCCGCCACACTATCACAGTCCCATTATAAGTCGCTTATCACCGTCATTAGTAGTATAAAAATAAAAAGAAATTCCAGTATATATACTATAGTTTGTAGGAGCTAGAACCTTGATGCAATACAATAACTATACACTTATTGGTATTTTTTTTATTTTATCAAAGACATCTAGCATTTTGGCCTAAATTTATTAAGAAATTCGATTTTTTTTAAAAAAAATTGTTGGATATGTTTTATAGCAGAAAGTAAAAAAGTATTTTTTTCCGTAATTTATATCCTAAAAAATTAAATGCCACCAAAAGGTAGCTCTATTTGTGTGAAAAAAATTATATAAATTTTGTTTGGGTACAGCATTGCATGGCCGCGCAATTACAAGTTAAAGTAGCGCAGTGCCAAACTTAAAGTACATAAACCATAGACATCAGGTTCACATTACAGTTGTCTCTTAAAAGCTCATCTTCTTTCAGCTGTCAGTTTTTAAAAAAAATTTTTGTAGAACAAGTTTAACCACTTGCCAATCAGCCGCCATACTTATACTGCAGCAGGTTGGCTCTCCTGCGTAAACCGACGTACCTGTACTTCGGTCCGTGCGTGTTAGGTTGCGGGTGCACGCCTGCCGCCGGTGGCATGCGCCGCAGGAGAGCGTCGGAGGGTCCGGCGGATTAGATGTCCGCCAGCCACCCGCGATCGCTGTATACAAGGTCAGAACGGGGATCTGCCATTGTAAACAAGGCAGATCCCCGTTCTGACAGGGGACATCTCAGAGATTTGCTGTTCCCAGTGATCAGGAACAGCTATCTCATGTCCCAGGCAGCCCATCCCCCCTACAGTTAGAACATGCTGAGGGAACATATTTAATACCTTGATTGCCCCCTAGTGTTAATCTCTCCCCTGCCAGTGTCATTTATACATTGATCAGTGCCTTTTTAAAGGCACTGATCGATGTAATAATGTCTCTGGTCCCCAAAAAGTGTCATTTGGGGTCAGACTTTCCGCTGCAATGTTGCAGTCCCGCTAAAAATCGCAGATCGCCACCATTACCAGTAAAAACAATAAAAATAAATAAAAGTCCCTAAATCTACCCATAGTTTGTAGACGCAATAACTTTTGCGCAAACCAATCAATGTACGTCTATTGCAATTTTTTTTTTTACCAAAAATATGTAGAAGAATACATATTGGCCTAAACTAATGAATACATTTTTATTTTTATTACATTTTTTTGGCTAAGTATTATTGCAAAAAGTAAAAAAAAATGTTTTTTTGTTTTTTTTTAATTGTCACTCTTTTTTTGTTCATAGCGCAAAAAATAAAAACCGCAGAGGTGATCAAGTACCACCAAAAGAAAGCTCTATTTGTGGGGAAAAAAGGACATGAATTTTGTTTGGGTACAACGTCGCACGATCCCGTAATTGTCAGTCAAAGCGATGCAGTAAGCACTTAGCATAAGTGCAAAACGCGTTAGCTGATTGCCTGTACCTTCTGGCATAGTGTTTTGTATGCTATATGCTCATGAAAATATAAATAAATAATTTTCGAACTACATTTTCCTGGAGTGCGGCTGTCCGGATTTTCTTATCTACCTTCAAAGCGATGCAGTGTCGTATCGCAAAAAAAGGCCTGGTCATTAAGGGGGAAAATCCTTCCGGGGCTGAAGTAGTTAAAAAGAGAAGGCAAAAGAGTTTTGGTAGCTTTACAGGTAGCTGGAAATAACTTCATCCCTCTCCTCTTTTGTTGGCCCTTTGTGGGTCATAGGCACTGTGCCAGCAGGGGAGATTATGCAGCAAATTACCTGCAGACTATAGAATTAGCATGCAAAGGACTGCTGTAAATGTAACAATGACAACCTTTTTTACACACTACACAAAAGTCTATACAACTGAGGCATTGCATGAGACAGACTCTGTTCGTTAGTTGATTGGAAAGGTTTCCATTGTTCTATGTACTTAAATAGTCATTGGCTATTTGCAAACTGCATATGTAACGAATCTGCACAAAAACTGAGAAAAAAACAAAGCTGAAAAGAGATTTACAGCACGTAGTAATGAAGGCATTAATTGGGTAACTGATGGCAGACAGGAAAAAGTTTTCAGTACTGTATGTGACAAGCTTGCCTTCTGGCATTGTGTTCTCTTGTCCACGTGTAGCTTTACACTATGGCATACCACACATTTGTAAAAATAGTTTTAAGCTGCCTTTGCATCTTTTTAGGGCCTGTTCACAACAGAACGTGATGAGGGAAAAGTCTGTTTCTGCGCATATTTCCCACACCACATGGGAATAACCTGGTGGACGTGCATGGGTGCCATTAATTGGTGACGGCACCCCCAAAAGCTTCTAGCAAACACGGTGGGTGCTATTTAAAACGAACGACACCAAAATGCACTAACACATGCAAGGTGCGGTAACATGCATTGCCCTAAAGCAGGGATATGCAATTAGCGGACCTCCAGCTGTTGCAGAACTACAAGTCCCATGAGGCATAGCAAGACAGCCACAAGCATGACACCCAGAGGCAGAGGCATGATGGGACTTGTAGTTTTGCAACAGCTGGAGGTCCGCTAATTGCATATCCCTGCCCTAAAGTATCAGATATAAATTACTGGTAGTATTACAACACAGTCACTGTCACTGCTGATCCATTCCTGGAAATGCCAGTTGGCTGCTAGTTATGCTGACCCTCTAATGTTATCTAGAGTCAAGACATCTTTTCAGATTTCAAAAGGTTAAAGTGGATCTTCACCCGTTTGAATAACGTCCTCTCTTCTGCCTCCTCCTCCTCCTCCCTCCTTCTTACACTAAGTGGAAGTAAATACCTTTTTTATTTTAAACACCTCCATTTCCCTTTTTTTTTTTGCCTAGGCAAGGAAGACGCAGCATTTCTCAAACTTTTTTCAGTCATCTTAGTCACATCAGAGTCCTCAGTCCCCCCCACCCCTTTCACATTAGAGTCCTTAGTTCCCCACTCTTTCACATCAGAGACCTCATCACCCCCCTTTTTAGAGTCCTCAGTACCCCCTTTTACATCAGATTTCCTCCTTTCCCACACCTCAACTGTCCTCAGCCCCCCACCCCGCCATTTCACATGACAGTACTTTGCCCTTCCCTTCCCACATCAGAGTCCTCGGTAACCCATCAGAATCCTCAGCACCCCCCTCCTCCATCAGAGTTCTCAGCTTTCCCCCCATCCTTTCACATCAGAGTCCCATAGCCCCCAACTATCCTTGATTTTGAGGGGCTGTCCCTGATTTGGAGCAATGTCCCTCATTCCTCCTCATTTGTCCCCCATTTTGGTCTGATCTATATAGTTATAAAAAAAAATGCACTTTTTATCTTTCAAAAAGTGTTTCCCAGTGCTAAACCTTTCATCCAAATTCTAAATTGCTGCATTTTTAAATTTTAAAAGCCAGTAAAAAGGAATAGTGGTAAAAAAAAAACTACTTGTGGGTTTAACTAATCTTTTTTTTTCTATAATTACTTTTGCTAATTGGTGTCCCTCGTTCCCATCTCAAAAAGTTGGGAGGTATGGAGTCCCCAGCTTTCCCTCCATCCTTTCACATCAGAGTCCCCAGTTTCCCCTCCCCCTTCACATCAAATTCCTTATTTCCTGACAGACTCCATGGCAGCCTACGTGTGGGATAACCCCGCCTCCTCTCCAATGCTATAGGACCCCATTCCCATAAATGAGTGCTCACCACTAGCTACTGCGTTCCTTTTTTGTCCTCCTCTATGGACCTACACATGCTGTTCGCATCAAGATTGATTGAATCCAAGATTGATTGAATCCAAGATTGGCATACCTGTGCGGTGCAGCTCAAAAGCCCAGCTATGAGCGGGCGAGTAGCTTGAAGAGGCTTGAATGTTCCCCCTTGGTGGATGGGTGGTCGCCTCTGTATGCCCGGCGGACAGTTCTCATCAACGGCTGGCAAGGTCTGTGGATGTTTTCTCATACTCCATGGCAGTGTTTCTATGTGTTGTATGTTTTTTCCCTGGTGATCCAGTGTGTCCTATCCCCCTCATGGCGGCTGGTTCGCGTGCGTTCCAGCCCGCCACGGCACTTCCGGGTTGCGGCAGTCTCGCCGCTGGCACCTGCGCTGTAGCCAACCTGAGAGCGAGGTTTGGCTCGCGCATGCGCAGTACGGCGGCTCGTTCGTCGTCCGCGCAGGCGCAGTACGGTGGTTCCCCTTTGCGCGTGCGCTGTAGGGGATAATGATGTCACGGGCGGGGAATTTAAATTCCGCCCTCCTGTCCTGCTGAGTTGGGATCTCCCTTGGTAGGGAAAGGAGGAGCGGATCCCTGCTGGTCTCCAGGTGAGTGGTAGAAACCTCTGCAATTTAAAAAAAAAAAAAAAAAAAAAGAGAGCAAAATAATGGAAAATTGTTCTTTTATCATTATATATGTTATCTAAATATACATACATATGCGGCTGGAAGTTGTTTCTCCTTTGCATTGATTATATGTTGATACATGCCTTGTGCATATTATAAAAAAAAAAAAAAAAAGAAGAGGCAAGCAGAGTTTTTTCTTTTTCTCTAAAACCTTCTCATATTCTTGATGCCTAGGTTTTCTTAGACCATTATCCCTGCAGACTATTAAAGTGACATTTCGTGTCCCTGGTTATGGACAATTCACCGCCTTTAAGTGGCCAGCCCTCACGCACAAGGTATGTGCTCGTGAGGGGAGGGGATGAGATTTATGCACATTATTGTCGTGCTGATACCATGTTCTACCTTTCTTCTCTCCCCTTCCCCTATTTTTTCTCTTCCCAGCCCTTCTAGGTCGGACCCGCTAAATGCGGTCCAGAATGCCAATGACCTTGCCAAGCCACAATACAATTCATCTTCATCCAGACGAGATTCACAGTCCGGATCCCACCAGAGGAGACGCTCTCGTTCCTCCTCAAGACACCGCTCCCACCGCCATGACAGCCGCTCAGACCACAGAGCCTGCTGGGGATGTAGGACACGAATCCCGGAGGGCAAGTCCTTATGTGACCGTTGTTTTGCCCGTGCGGTTGGGGAAAAGGAGACGGAAAACCAGCGTTTAGAGTCTCTTGTGAAACGAGTGGTACAGCAATCCCTAATGGAGAGGGAAGCACCTCGCACATTGAGCCAGTCTACCACTGCGTCTGGCCCGCCGGCGGAAGAGGCCCGTGATGATCCGGGTACTTCGCAGCCCTATATTACCTCTCCTGACTCCTCAGAGGATGAGTCTATCAGTGAGGAGGTCATTGGAGGGTTCGACTTCGCGATGGTTTCCCCTTTAATCAAAGCGATCAAGGAAGCCTTGAAGTGGGAAGACCCTTCCACTCCCCCAGCCAAGCAGAAAAAATTCTTCAAGCACCTGGGGAGAGAACGCGCAAACTTTCCGCTCCTTCCAGAGCTAAAGGAAATCATTGAGGAAGAATGGAGTAAAACAGAGAAAAAATCCTCCATGTCTAATAAAACCTCCAGATTGTACCCCTTCAAGTCAGAAGAAGTAAAGAATTTGGAGAATACTCCCCTTGTGGACGCAGCTCTTATGCGTCTGGCCAAACATGTGACTCTTCCTCTAGAAGACGCAGTATCTTTTAAAGATGGGCTCGAGAGGAAGATAGACCTAGATCTAAAAAGAATCTATGGGCTCGCGGGTATGGCCTGTAAACCAGCCCTGGCATTAGCGGCCATGTCTAAGGCCATGGAGGCCTGGACGGAGAACGTGGAATCCTTCCTTAGAGGCGTGTCAGAAGAGCTGGCTGGAAGTTCAGCAGCCGCAGAGCTGAAGCTTGCAGCGGTCTTCCTGGGAGAGGCGTCCATTGACTTGATCCGCCTTCTGGCTCGTATTATGCTGTCCTCAGTTACGGCCAAGAGAGCCCTCTGGTTGCGTCCCTGGCTTGCGGACCCTGGTTCTAAGCAAGCGTGGTGTAAAATCCCGTTTGAGGGGTCCTCACTGTTTGGCAATAAGCTTGACGATGCCATTACGCGAGCCACAGGTGGCAAATCGGGTTTTCTTCCCCAGGACAGGCGCATGCTGGGTCGAAAGAAGCCCCAGTTCAGAAGACGAAGTCCGGAGCGCTCCAGGGAAGCACGCTCCTACAAGCCTGGCCGGGACTTTAGGAAGAATTGGAGCAGAGGGCAGTCATCCTTCCGCAAACCCGTTAAAAATCAAACGTCCAGTGCTCGTGTTCAGGCTAAATCTTTTTGAGATTACGCCCGCCCAGGCGGGCCGGGTGGGGGCTCGTCTGCTCCTCTTCCGGCACGTCTGGGTGGCCTCGATCTCAGACTTCTGGGTCATAAGGACGGTCTCGTCAGGCCACAGATGGGCCTTTTCCAGGACTCCGCACCCAAGGTTCGTCTCCACTCTTCTCCCTCGGGCAGAGGATCAAAAACAAATTTTGCTGTCCTATGTGGACCTCCTGAAAATTCAAGGAGCAGTAGTACATGTACCACAGGACGAATGGTTCCAGGGGATATACTCCCCTCTCTTCCTAGTTCAAAAAAAGGGGGGCTCTTGGCGCCCAGTCATAGACCTCACATATCTCAACGGATTCATAGAGAATGGAAGGTTCAAGATGGAAACCTTGGTGACCATTCAGAGAGCCATACAACCAGGCGACTGGATGATATCAATCGACCTGAAGGACGCTTATTTCCACGTTCCAGTGGAAAAAGAATTTCACAAATACCTCCGCTTTCACATTGGGTCAGATCATCTTCAGTTTATTTGCCTCCCCTTCGGGCTGACAACGTCCCCCCGGGTCTTTTCAAAGGTCCTCCTAGCTACGGTGGCACTAATAAGATCCAAAGGGGTACGTCTTTACCACTACCTGGACGACCTGCTGGTGCTGTCCCAGAGCAGGGAGCAGTTGCTGGTCCACCGGGATCAAGTAATCTCCACTCTGTCCAACTTCGGGTGGCTCCTAAACATAGAAAAGAGTCAACTGAGCCCAACTCAGCGTCTAATATATCTGGGAGCCCAGTTCGATACAGTGGCAAACACTATCTCCCTTCCACTACAGAAAATTCCTACAGTTCGAGACAGAGTCTCCCGGGCTCTACATGCTCGGCAAATGAAAGCCTCTCAGTGTCTGAAAGTCGTTGGCACGATGGTTTCTACGACTCCCATGGTCAAATGGGCCTTATGGAGATTGCGTCCCTTCCAGTCAGGTCTCCTATGGCAATGGAAGTCAGGGGACAAGAACCAGGTCATCCGCATAACATCTGCAATGAGAAACAGCCTCTTCTGGTGGCTTCAGCGCAAGAACCTCCTGACTTGCCACTCCATCGCTCCCATCTCCTGGGTGACGGTCACGACCGATGCCAGCGGTACCGGTTGGGGAGCCCTTTGTGGGTCGAACCTGGCCCAAGGCAAGTAGGAAACTTGTCTCCCCAACCCAGGGTCGAATGTCTTGGAACTTCGTGCGGCCTGGTGTGCCCTACAGTTCTTCTCTCATCTCCTGATGGGGGGGTCAGTGCTGTTGAGAATGGACAACACCACAGCAGTATCGTATGTGAAGAGGCAAGGGGGTACTCGGAGTCCCACACTCCTTCGGGAAGTCGAGCCCATCCTATCGTGGGCGCAGAAATACCTTGCCAACATCTCGGCAGTCTTTGTCCCAGGCGTCCAAAACACTCAAGCAGACTTCCTGTCACGGACCGAGTTGGACAACAACGAGTGGTCTCTCCACATAGAGACGTTCAGGTGGATCTTGTCACTAAAGACCGATCCCGAAGTAGATCTGTTTGCTTCCCCCTGCAATCGCAAGCTGAAGAAGTTCTACACCCGGGGGCTCTGCAGTCAAGCCATCGGGACAGATGCCCTGACGGATCAGTGGAGGTTCAAGCGGGCATACGCCTTTCCGCCACTGCCAGTTTTGCTGAGATTCCTGCAGAGGCTCCGAGCAGAGCCAGTGGAGGTGGTGACAATAGCTCCCTACTGGCCGAACAGGCCTTGGTTCCCTCTCCTGGTCCAGCTCAGCTGTCGGGACCCAGTGCCTCTCCCTCTCAGACCGGACCTTCTTTCTCAAGGGTCAGTCCTGCACCCTTGTCCTGCGGTGCTGAGACTGATGGTCTGGTTCTTGAGAGGGAGAGGCTGGAATCCCTAGGTTGTGCCTCAGAAGTAATATCCACTCTCATGAGCTCGAGAAGATCAAGTACAAATAAAGTCTATGGAAGGATCTGGTCCAAATTCGTGGAGTTCTGCTCTCCTCAGGGCAGGTCTTTTAGACATCCAAAAGTCCAGGACGTTCTCAGTTTCCTCCAAACGGGCCTAGATTTACATCTATCTGTCAGCTCTCTGAGAGTCCAAGTTTCGGCACTTTCGGCCTTCTCCGGCACTTCATGGGCAGTTCATCCTCTGGTTAGACAATTTTTCCGAGGCGCATCGAGACTCAAGCCCCAGAGAAAGCCGAGGTTCCCCAAATGGGACCTCCCATTAGTCCTTGACTCGATCTCTGGACTCAGTACTTCGGGGCCCTCCCCGCTCCCTATCAAGGTCTTTTCAGCAAAGGTGGCCTTCTTAGTGGCCATTACCTCAGCCAAAAGGGTCTCTGAAATTGCATCACTTGGTCACGAAGAACCCTTCCTAACGTTTTTCCCGGACCGGGTAGTCCTCATTCCTATGCTGGGTTCCAACCCAAAAGTGTCTTCAGTATTCCACGTCAATCAAGAGATCGTGTTACCTACATTTAGGACCCCAGGGTCCACTGAGAATCACCCTCTAGATGTGGGCGAAGCTATTAAGGAATATCTCAAGGTTACTTCTCCCTTCAGACGTTCTAGTCATCTCTTCGTGCTTCACTCAGGCAGCAATATAGGGAAGAAAGCCTCAACCAGGACTATCGCGTCCTGGATCGTACAGACCATACAACGGGCATATAGGGCTAAGGGCTTGGCTCCTCCAAAGGCGGTGACAGCCCATTCCACCAGAGGTATGGCAGCCTCGTGGGCAGCGGCTCGGCATGTGGCTCCAGATACCATCTGCAAGGCAGCTTCATGGGCTTCTATTAATACCTTCATGTTGCATTATTGTATAGAGCCTGCCTCACTATCCTCTGTAAACTTTGGGTTACAAATCCTATCGACCGATAGGACAAATTAAAATTTATGTTTTGGTCATGCATACCCGCCCGTGTGGTTGGCTAGTTATTTCCCACACGTAGGCTGCCATGGAGTCTGTCAGGAAAAAGGAAAATTTATTGTCAAATACTTACCGTAATTTTCCTTTCCTGATGGACTCCATGGCAGACGGAGTTCCCACCCATTGGTCAACGAGTAGGCTAGTTACGGAACGCAGTAGCTAGTGGTGAGCACTCATTTATGGGAATGGGGTCCTATAGCATTGGAGAGGAGGCGGGGTTAACCCACACGTAGGCTGCCATGGAGTCCATCAGGAAAGGAAAATTACGGTAAGTATTTGACAATAAATTTTCCTTTTTCCTCCCCTTCTTCCCAAATCAGAATTCTCAGTGCCCCCTACTTCCCTTTCACATCATAGTCCTCAGCCCCCCATTTTTTTGAATCCGGGTGCTCAGTCTCCCTCCCCTCCATTTTTTCGCATCAGAGCCTTCAGTGCCATCCCCCACTTCACATCAGAGTCCTCAGTTCCACCCCCCCCCCCCCCTTTCACATTAGGATACTCAGTTCCCCCCTTTCAAATCTGAGTCCTCATCACCCCCCCATTAAGAGTCGCCCACCCCACTTTTACATCAGAATCCTCCCCCCACCTTTCTCACCACACCCGAGTCCTCATTCTTCCCTCTCTCACTTATCAGTTCCCCCCCCCCACTCAGCCATTATACATCTGAATCCTCAGCCCCCCCTTCCCATATAAGAGTCCCCAGTAACCCTCTGCCCCTTCACATCAGAGTCCTCAGCCCCCTATTCTTTTATATCAAAGTCCTCAGTCTCCCCCCACTTCCCTTCAGAGTCCTCAGCTCCCCTCCATTTTTTTACATCAGAGTCCTCAGTTTCCCCCCAGTATTTCTTATCAGTACTCCCACCCCCTTTTTCACATCAGAGTCATCACCCCCCCCCCCCCCCACTTTCCCACATCTGAGTCCTCATTTCCCCCCTTCACATCAGAATCCTCAGCCCCCCCCCCCTTCCCACATCAGAGTCCTCATTCCTCCCCCCCTCCGCCCATTTTTTTTCACATCAGAATCCCTAAGGCTGACCATACATGGTCGAATTTGGAAAGAATTTTCTTTTGAAAATCAGAAAATTTGTGCGTTTTGTGTCACCATTGATTTCGAAATTCAGCCAACCAAGCCTTCAATTTCACCTCATGTTGCTACAGAAAAGAATTTTCCCGGGCGGGTATCTTCTTTTCTTTCGGGGAGTTTTCTTTTCTTGCACATACGCATTTCTTTTTCAATTACATTTCTCGCACGATTCTCCCATCATTGATTAGAAAATCGTTAGTTTTTCAAAAAATTTCCAACATGTCCGTTTTCTCAAATTTGATTGCCGCATGAAAATCGGCTGTTGCTGTAGCCCACTAAGGCTCCATTCACACTAGCACATTTTTTGATGCATTTTGCATTTTGCAGAAATGCATGGGAATTTTTTAACATGGGTTCCTATGGAACATGTTCACATCAATGCCTTTTTGTACCTCTGCGTTTTTGGAAAGGGTCAGGGACTTTTTTTTCATGCAAAATGCAGCGTTTTGCATGTAATAGAATTCAATGGACCAGCATCAAAAACGCAAGTGCAGCGTTTTTGCAGCGTTTTTGATGCGTTTTGCGTTTTTGCCGTTTTTTTTTTTTTTTTTTTTAGACTGTATACAGTCTAAAAAAACTGTAAAAAAAACCCGCAAAACGCTGCAAAAACATAGCAAAAACGCTGCTCAAAAACGTGGCAAGCATCACAAAAAACACTGCAGAAACGCTGAAAAGCAACATGCATAGGTGTGAATCGAGCCTAATGGTGCAAAATACGAACGAAAATTCTTAGATACGATTTTTAAAAGAATGTTCTTTCGAAATTCGACCCATGTATGGCCTGCCTTAGTCTCCTTCCCATCATTTTTTGACATCAGAGTCCTCAGTTTTTCCCTCATCCTTTCACATCAGAGTCTTCAGGCCCCCCCCCTCCCAGCTTTTCACAAAGAAGCCCCACTTTATGATCTTCACCACAGCATGGCAGTGGGTGGAAGGCAGAGCAGGTCTAAGGCCCTGTTCACACCTGTACTTTTTGCTTGCTTTTTTTTAGGTGCGGTGCAACTTTCATCAAAACGCACATCCCACAGAGTTCAATGGTAGCGTGCCTAAAATGCATGTAAATAGCAACAAACCAAAAACACACACCGGTCATCGATGGAAAAGGACTGCTATCCCATTCTGAATGTTGGGGCTACCCCGAATTCCAGCAAGCCTGAATTAGCGTCATGCAATTCTATGGTGCTGGTGGTTGGTCTGCCCACACCATAGAGATGCATGACGCTAGGCAAAAATTCCGAAAAACCCTGACAACCCCAAACGACACACCAGGGTGCCGCGGCATGCCGGCTGACAAATGCTGGCATATCCGACTGCGCCAGGAGGCAGTTTTTGGGATGTTGCGCATGTGCAAGACACTGCATGGGTCTCTGGCAGGTAGGAAAATGTTATTTGCCTAGTTATTTTATATTGTAAAGAACTGCGTAACCTGTCGGCGCTATATAAATCCTATATATCCCAACCACGACACTACCTGCCTGGAGTTTGCATGTTCTCCCTGTGCCTGCGTGGGTTTCCTCCGGGTACTCCGGTTTCCTCCCACACTCCAAAGACATACTGGTAGGTAATTGGATCCTGTCTAAATTGTCCCTAGTATGTATGAATGTGACTTAGGGACCTTAGATTGTAAGCTCGTTGAGGGTAGGGACTGATGTGAATGTACAATGTATATGTAAAGCGCTGCGTAAATTGACGGCGCTATATAAGTAACTGAAATAAAATAAATAATAATGTATAACAATAATAATTATCTTGCTGACCTCTCTACTTCCATACTTTTAGTCACAGACTGCTTCTCATGTTTTTTTTTTTATTTATTTGATTTAATCAACACAGAAGCAGACAACAGCAGAAGAGTTTCCTTCTATTTCCTCCCGTTTGTTTCAATGCACAGCTATGTGATTAGTACTGGAGACATTACTGTCAGCTGTCAACTTAGTAGCCCCTCCCCTAGGATTGTTGTGCTTCGAGGCCCCGCCCCCTCTGCCATCTCCGTACACAATACAGTTTCTGTCAAGCCTGTTGGAGTGGTTTCGTTGCACTTAAAGGGGAATCCACACGAGGAGGAGCAGTATCTCAAACGGCAACTGTTCAAACCGAAAGGAAACATTCTGCAAGTGATCCCGCCGGAGATCAAGGCTGGCTTCATGTATCCCGATCACCGACAGCTCATCCCTGGAAGGTAAAGTATTTATATGGATCAGGGAATTTATGACTAGGCGCTAATCGTGAGCAAATCCTGAATTAACTTTCTCTGAATTTCTCAGGTGTGGAGTAGATGCTATCGCCAGTGCATTGCATAGATCTGGATTACAAATTGCATTGCTGGATTACTGAAAGCATTATACAAAGGCTGTAGAAGATCTAAGTAGCTGCACTGGCACCCACTGCCTGGGAGTTGAAAAAGTGCCAGGCTCCTGATATCTTAGATTGGAAAGATCATATATCACAGATCTGAAGGACCTTATATTCATAGATCGGTGGGATCGTTTATTCATTGACCTAAAGGATCATATATTCATAGATACAAAGGATCATTTATTCATAGATCTGAATATTTAAAAACTTGAAGGACCATATATTCATAGATCTAAAGGATCACATATTCAAAGACTTGAATATTCATTGAACTTAAGGATCATATATTCATCGACCTGAAGAACAATATATTTATAGATCTGAAGGACAATATATATTTATATATCTAAAGGATTATATATTAATAAATCTGAAGGACCATTTGTTCACAGATTTGAAGGACCATATATTCATAGATCCGAAGGTTCATATTTATAGACCTGAATGCTAATTTATTCATAAACCTGAATATTCATAGACTTGAAGGACAATATATTCATAGATCTGAAGGATCATATATTCATAAATCTGAAGGACCATATATTCATAGATCTGAAGGATCATATATTCATAAATCTGAAGGACCATATATTCATAGATCTGAAGGATCATATATTCATAAATCTGAAGAACCATATATTCACAGACCTAAAGGACCATATATTCATAGATTGGAAGGATCATTTATTAATAGACCTGAATATTTATAGACCTAAAGGACCAAATATTCATAGATCCGACGGTTCATATATTCATAGACCTGAAGGATAATTTATTCATAAACCTAAATATTCAAAGACTTGAAGGACTATATATTCATAAATCTAAAGGATCACATATTCAAAGACTTGACTATTCATTTACCTTAGGGTTCTTAAAGTCATAGACCTGAAGGACAATATATTCATAGATCTGAAGGACCATATATTCATAGATCTGAAGGACCATATATTCATAGATCTGAAGCATCATATATTCATAAATCTGAAGGGCCAATATATTCCTAGATCTGAACAAGCAAAATGCGGACCCCTACAGCAATGATTGTTGGCATGGTGCTGGCCCCTTGTGGGTTAGTGCTTACCCTCACTGCCACAGTAGCACCCAATTGGATCACAGCGAGCAGTCTGCCCACTCTACCCGCTGATGCCGAGTACACCCAGGGCATTTGGGACATCTGCCAAGTTTCAACCCTAAATCGGAACATACAGTGTGGACTGGCCAACACTAACTATTTCAGTTTACAAGTGATACAAGTTGCCAGGGGAATGATGATCACCTCCCTAATTGTCACTGTGCTTGGCATTGCATTGGCATCCTGGGGTGTGCGCTGCTGGGAGGACATACCAAATTTCCTTATATCAGCTTTTGGTGGCGTTGCAATTTTCATCTCAGGATTGCTCTCTCTGATTCCTATCTCGTGGTACAACTATCTAATGTATACCTGGCTGAACACTGACACAGTAAGTAAGGCACCAACAATTTCTGCAGGCTACGGATTGGTGGTGGGGTACATAGGCAGCTGCATGGAGATAATAGCAGGATTCTCACTTATGCTTTGCTTTGTGCCACCTTGCCAAAAGTGCATCAAAAACAAGGGAAAACCCACAGCTTCCATGTACTATAGCAAGAAACAGATGCCTAACAAAAATGGGAACCCCAGCCAGGTCTACAGCATCCAGAGCAGATACACCCAGGAGGACCGCAACCCTGACCAAGTTGGATACAGCATACAGAATGACAATTACCGCCATGAACCTGGAAGTAGAAAAGCTAATTCTGCTATTTCAAGCCCTAAATCCTACACCAACCCTATGGATGTGACAGCTGGAGAGTACCATAGAAATTACAGCAGACCAGGGAGCCAGCTGAGTTCTCTACCTTGTGACTCAGATCTGCTGTAGACCATTGGACTCCCACCTGCTCAGGGGTACCTCTGTACACTTGCACTATGGATTGATAAGCACAGTTGCCATAATCCTGGAACAGGATAATTAATGAAGGAATATATCTCTCTGAATTTGCACTGTTTTCTTTATTTAGTTTTTTTTTTCACAAGGGTTTCATTTTTTAAAAGACTCCATGTATGAAGGTTTGCAGCGATTTGATTTATATGTAATCATTTGTAAAATCAACCAAAATACAATTAGAAAATTTGAAATAAATACAATATATTTATGCATAGTTATATTTACTTTACTGTAATATTTGAACTATTAGCTTGCATTCCTGTATTCCTGGTGATTTTGAAGTTTTTTTTCCGGGCATTTTGCAGGCATTTTTGCACATGTATCACGTTGTTTTCTAGGCAGGGCAAGGGGAGAATAGTTCTATAAGGCCTGGTTCACACCTATGCATTTTTAGTGCATTTTCAGTTTTGCAGAAACGCACTAGAGTCCATTTAACATGGTTTTGTATGGATGTAGTTCACATCTGTGCATTTTATGGAAAGGGCCAGGGATGTTTTTCTGTTTTTTTGGTTCCATAGACTTCAGTGGATCAAAAATGTGTATTGAAAAACACAAAATGCACCTGGAATATGCAAACTGCAACCTGCATAGGTGTGAACCAGGCCTAAGGCTCCATTCACACTAGCGCGTTTTTTGCTGCATTTTGCATTTTGCAGAAATGCATGGGAATTTTTTTAACATGGGTTCCTATGGAATATGTTCACATCAATGCATTTTTGTACCTCTGCGTTTTTGGAAAGGGTCAGGGACTTTTTTTCATGCAAAATGCAGCGTTTTGCATGTAATAGAATTCAATGGACCAGCATCAAAAACGCAAGTGCAGCGTTTTTTGCAGCGTTTTTACAGTGTTTTTGGCTTTTTTTTTTTTTTTTTTTAGACTGTATACCTATGACCCATAGGAAACCATGTTAGATGGACTGTAGTGTGTTTCTGAAAAACTGAAAATGCACTAAAAATGCATAGGTGTGAACCAGGCCTCAAAGTGCTAGCAAAAAACACACTTATTGTGTGTTTACGGGTGCTCCATTTGAAATTTATGGGGCCAAAAGCACCTAAACACACGCAAAAAAAAAAAAAAAAAGCTGATATACTTTTTTGAGCACAGACGTTGGGCAAGCGTACAAGTCCAAACAGGGACAATTAGAAAAAAATGGATTTTGTATGTTGAATGTTGTCAGGCATTGTCAGGGTAGGGAATGGAGCACCAGAACGTTCAAGTGTGAATGGGGGCTTAGTCTACATAGGAAGCAATAGACTATGGGGTTTATTTACTAAAGGCAAATCCACTTCAAGTGGAAGTGCAGTCGCTGTAAATCCGACGGGGACATGCAAGGAAAATAAAAAACAGCATTTTTGCTTGTACATGATTGGATGATAAAATCCAGCAGAGCTTCCCCTCATTTCAGATCCTCCCCGCAGATTTACAGCGACTGCACTTCCAAGTGTACTTGCAGTGCAGAGTGGATTTGCCTTTAGTAAACCAACCCCTCTGTATAGCTGTGAAAATAGATCAGTTCAATTCTAATTCTGTGATTGATTCACATTATATACTATCAATATGCCATTGTGTCAGAAGTACTCAAAGCAGTATTAATCCTAAAAGCAAACATTTATTATATTGCAGCTTACCAATTCTTAGATGTGATGGCTGTATTAGTTTCCTTTTTTAGGCTTTCTTTCTTCTTTTTTCATCTGGTGATCCAGCCAGTAAGTCTGTTTTTCAAAAAACAAGCTCCCTGGCAGTTACAGCAATTTCGACAGACCATTTAACACTGGCAGGGGTGCGTAAAATGACCAGCTTTTATTTATTTATTTAAAACCTTTATCCCAAAAGGAAAAATATTGTTTGCTGTAACTAATTATAAAGTGTGAGCTGGAGTTCAGCTTCAACTTGCCAGTGTATTTAAATCTGCCAGTACTTCTAGCACTCCCCTTCCCCAAGACTGAGAATCCAAAAGTGCCCCCTGTGCTCCTTCATACAGAGTGGGACCCCTTTCACATTGAGCTGTGGTCGTGTTATCGCTAAAGGGCCGCTTGTTTTAGCTGCGCTTTAGTGCTGTTTAAGCGGCACTTTTGTGTCGCTTTTTGGCCGATAGCGGGGCGCTTTTAACCCCAAAGAAGGAGTTAAAAACGCCCGTGTTGTGGCGCTTCCGAAACGCTTTTCAGGCGCTTTGAAAGCGCTGCCCATTCATTTCAAGGGGCAGGTCATTTTGGAAGTGCTGTATGCAACGCTCCCAAACCACCCCAAAGATGCTGACTGCAGTCACACTGAAATGAGTGGGAGGCGGTTTTCAGGTGTTTTACAGGCGCTATTTCTAGCGCTAAAACACCTGAAAACCGCCTCATTGTGAAAGGGGTCTAATATAGGAGGTGTGTTACGGGCTATTATGATATGATATGGATTATGAATTTGATTATTAACTACAATAAATGTATTGTATTAGATGAAGTAGAGGAAGTATTGATTGTTCACCTCTGAGGTATAGGTTAGTCTGTGAAATTGGTGGTCATTTACCTCTTCTGCAGTGCTGAAAGTAAACCTGTCATGACTGAAAAATAAGAGCTGCCATTGCTGAAGCTCCTGAAAGTACTCGTTTCCTGGCTGTTATGCTGACTCACTAGCTTTAAACTTTGACTCACTGGCTTTGAAACAAGAATGTCTGCATTATAGCCAGGCAACTAAAAGCCTGATCAGAAATTGCAGCCTCCATGTTTTTCTCATGACAGGTTCACTTTAGGGGAAAATGCCTAAATGACTACTTTTACATATAGCCTGTTAAATATTTTGTATCTCCGTGAAGGTGAGAGTGCTTTGAACTTGTGAATTCATGCTTGCTGTCTGTTCCTGTGATGATTTAGGATCATGGGGAGGGGTAACCAGGTTTTTTTTTTTCACTTTGGATAGAGAGGGTTATAACTCCTGTCAGTTTTTTTCCCCCATCTGTGTCTGTGTCATCTGTGTCTCTTTTTGAGGAGATTTTCCTTCACTTCCTGTCCCATAGTCACAACAGGAAGTGAGAAGATAGCCTTGGTGGTCACCAGAACTAGTGTCCCCACTGAAAGATTTCCTTTCTATTTCTGTTTTGGTGACATTTCTTTCACTTTCTGTAGTAGGAGTGTAAATCTTCTAAACGTAGGCAACAATAAAAACAACTGACAGATGTTCTACTCCAGCTTTGCTCTAAGGCTCGGTTCACACTAGTGCGGGGCGCCCGTTCCGGGTGCGGGAATCTCATGGATTCCCCCACCCGCAGCCAAATTGCACTGCTCTTGCGAGACGCTCGGGGCTGCAATTCATTCTAAACGACACCCCCACGCACCGATTCGGTGCGGGAACTGCAAAAAGACCATGCGGTTTCCCCACAGCCACGTCTTTAAAAACGGTGCATGCACCTTTTTTGTGCGTTTCACGTGTGTTGTGTGTTTCAAATGAACGGGCTGCCGTGCCCAAGCAAACGCGGGACGCACGACCCGCACTAGTGTGAACCGAGCCTATATCTAGATTCTGAAAGTAAAATATACTTTTAGTGCTAGCTCACACCGCAACCATCGTGTTCAGTGTGCAGTTCAAAATGCGCGTTTACATGCATTTGTAGTGGTGGCGCGTTTCCGGTGCGTTTTTAACGTGTTTACACTGCATTTTTAAGCTATTATTTATGGCTATTTTTCTGAGTTAAATTCAAATGCATTTGTGGTGTGTTCCTGTGTGTTTACATGCATTCTGGTGCATTTACTTGCTAAAAAAATGCAGCATGCTATTTTTTTTTTAAATGCGCATGAAAGCAGTGGTGTAAACCAGGCTCATACATTTTTTTTGCATACGCATTTATACTGTGTTTAACAATGTTTGACCTCATTTGGTGTAAACCAGTCCTAAGGGCTAATTCACGCACAATCCCTGCATTCAGTGTACATTTACATGCATTTTTAAAGCATGTTTTTTTTATTTTTGTTTTTGTAATGCTAAGGATGTCTACCCTTACAGACATAATCATGGTGCCAGCTATTGTGTTCCAGTATGTTTACACACATTCCATTGCAAAGAAATGCATCCTGCGGTACTTTTTTTTTTTTTTCGAAAGCACTGGAACTGAGAACTGAGTACAGTGCTGTGAACTGTATGGTGATTGGAAAATATTGTTTTTTTCTGTGCATGCATTCATGTTGAAAAAACGCACACAAAGCATCTGGTGTGAACAAGTCCCAAAGCATTATACAATTTTTGTTGTTCAATTTCCTTTAGCTTTACCTTCAACTATGTAGTGCAAAGGCCTACCTGATTGCATACAATCTGACAGTGTTTCGTTTTAAATTATATGGTTTTGGTAAATCTAAGGAAAATTGTCTAAGAAAATTGTATAGATATTGTATGTGTGTAGCCAGCTTAAGTGTTTTTTTTTTTTTCCTTGAGGGTTATTATGCAAGCAAACTAGATGCAAATAGTGCTTAACACAGTTCTACTTTAAGGCCCCCCTAAACATTAGATCAGGGGTCTCAAACTGGCGGCCCTCCATCTGTTGCGAAACTACAAGTCCCATGAGGCATTGCAAGGCTGACAGTTACAAGTATGACTCCCACAGGCAGAGGCATGATGGGTAGTTTTGCAACAGCTGGATGGCCGCCAGTTTGAGACCCCTGCATTAGATGGTCATCACTGAATGCTGGAATAAGGTGACATCTTGAATGTCTTGGGATAGTCTCAAACATCAGCAGACACCTCTGTGAAAATCTATTGCCCAGGTCGAGACCGGCCGGCGCCATCTTGGTCAGCTTGGGACTCCCAGGCCTCGGTCTCCATTTGGTTCCCCCGGGTCATCATCAGCTCCAATCGATCAGCCAACAGCACCGGATGTCTCCAGGAGGTATCAGGCAGCTCTCTGGGGCAAAAACGGGTGATCACGATGGTGAGGAAAGGATGTTAGGTAGGATTCTCAGCGGGAGCTCCGTGCAGCAGGTCTGCTCACATGCCTCGTCAGCCCACGCCCCCAGTCTATTCCTATTGCCCAGGTCAAGTAGGATGTTAAAGTATAACTAAAAGCAAAACATATATATTTTTTTTTAGTTTTGGATAGAGTGCAGAGGGACTAGAACATGTAATTTCTTATCGCTGTCTGTGCCCATGTTAGGGAGATTCACCCTCTCTATTTGTCCTGTTGACCATTATCATTGAAAGTGAAAATAAAAGAAAATCCCAAATTTTGGGTTCTCCCTAGAAAAGTAATAGAGGGCAAATCTTCCAATGGGGACCCTAGTTCGGGTGACCTGGGTGGTCCCCAAGGAATTTCTTTAATTTGCAGGGATTTCCTCTCACTTCCTGTTTGGCTATGAGACAGGAAGTGAAGGCAAATCTCCACAAAGGGACACAGATGGCAAAAAAAAAAAAAAAAATCGGACATGGGTTATAACCTTTACAAAAATCCAAAATGAAAAAAAAAATGGAAAATTGTATCATACTTACCTTAATGTTCCTTTCCTGGTGCCTATCCATGGCAGCATAATCATATGCATCTGTATGCTGCCATGGAGGCACCAGGAAAAAGTTTTGCCTGTAGTTTTACTTTAGGCTGGGTTCACACCTATGCGAATTGGATGCGCATGGTAGGAGATTGTGACCGGTTCTTTATGGAGCTGGTTCGCATATATCCGCTGCAGCTCTAGTGCAAATTCGAACAGGAGTCCTGTGCATCTTTTGGTCCATTTCAGGTCCAAATTCAGCCCAAATATTCGGGCTCAAATTGGACCTGAAACGTTGAATGTGGATGCACCGGACCCCCTGCTGGGCCGCATTGTGTGAACCCAGCCTTAATGTTTTCCAGCTCTACATATATACTTGACTTTCCATGCATGTCTGTGTGCCTCTTGGGGGATAGAAAGATTTTATGGTGCTTATGTCATTCATCAGTGTTTTGTCACTAGCATAGGTGTGCGCAGCCTATTGAATTAGGGTGTGCACCCTAAACCTCAAACACACGTGTGTGTGTGTCTACATATATATATGACCCCGGCACAATGATCTAACTGCCAGCACAGTGAAAGAGAAGTGCGGAAATACGTCTCTTATGGCAGAGCCAGTAAGCGGGAGATCTTTCCCATCGTCCTGCTGGTACACAGAGGGATAATGCTAATGTGCATGGGGTGATTAGGGTGTGCCCGCGCCTATGATCACTGTATATGGCCACTTGAACCACACTGTGTAAGTAGAAGAAAAGTGTCTTTTTTCTGCATTGTCAGACATCAAAATCCCTGAAACTCCACAAACATTCTGCATGTCCAACACTCAAACTTTCAGAATTAATATATAGTATATTGTATTCATGGGAATGTGGCTTATTAGTTCATAAGGAATGTAAGGTGTATCACATTTAGTGTCCTTTCCGTTTTTAATAATGTGAATCTAAATAATCATTCTGATATATTTGTCTTCCGTATATATATATTTACACAATGTGAATGTACTTATTTTTTTTCTAATAAAAATTATATTTATTTTAACTTCAAATCTTTCTGTTTGTATATCGTAAAATGTATGTATGCATTACAGTTACCTCCAATCTTTTAAAGGAACTTCACTCTACTCATCTCAAATTTAATCCTACACCCCTAACAAAAAAGAAAATTAAAATAAATACATACCTAAAGTGATTGTAAAGGTTGTTTGTTTTTTTTCAAATAACAAACATGTTATGCTTATCTGCTCTGTGCAAGGGTTTTGCACAGAGCAGCCCCGATCCTCCTCTACTGGGGTGCCCCGGCGGCGCTCCTGGCTCCTCCCCTTCATCGGGTGCCCCCACAGAGAGACGTTTTTCCTGGGGGCACCCGTGCGGGCGCCCTCACGAGTCCTGCTACTGCATCTATTGACACAGACAGCAGGACTCGGTCCCGCCCCCCGCTCCTGTGTCACTGGATTTGATTGACATTGGCTCCCGCTGCTATCAATCTATCCCATGAGGACAGAGAGAGCGGCTGGAGTTGCTGGGCTCGTGCTCGTTTCTGGAACGGACGAGTTCAGGTAAGAAAAAGGGGGGCTCTGGGAGCAGCTGCAGCACAGAAGGTTTTTCACCTTAATGCATAGAATGCATTAAAGGAGAAGTCCAGCCTGAGCTCGTTTGGCTGTACTTCTCGTATGAGTCACAGGAGGGCAATTCGTTTTGCACTCCTGTGACCCGTTTTCAGCAGAGAGTGGTCTGAAGTCCGCTCTCTGCTGACATCACAGATTTCAGTCCAGGCACAGCGTGATCATGACAATAAAGTCTGGATCCGCCAGGTGCCTGGACTGATACTCATCTCAGACTCTCAGCAAGCCGCTGAGAGCCTGAGACGGCCCGCCATGCCCCCTCTACAGCTCAGCGCTCCAATGAGTGAGGAGGGAGATGAGCAGAGACCTGTGACTGACAGTCTACAGCTCTCTGCTCACAGAGCTCTAAAAACCAAGCGATCGGCTATGTTTGATTCCATGTACAGTATTTTGAATGACAACAGTGTACTCATGTATAAGGTATATACACAAGGCATGTATACATTATACACATGTACTTTGGGCTGAATTCAAAGCTGGTTTTCTCTTGTTTCCATGATACTCTGCTTTATTTACTTTGTATCTCTTAAATCTCAATTCAAAAATATACCTAACCCAGTTTACTTAGCCTGCTCAGTATGTAGTAGAGCTGCACAATTAATCGTTAAAAAAAATTGTGGTCTCGATTCACCTCCCCTGACATCTCTCCTGCAGAGGTTGCCGATTCTTTCATATAAACAACTGGAGAGACTTTATCTGCTCGTTCAGCTGTCAAAAGAAAGCATCTGGGCAGTCTGCCAAGTCTTTTAACTTGAAACATTGTAACTAAGCTTCCTCCTTAGATCAAAGGGATAGAACTTCTGTGTAAATAAATAATCTGGCAGTTTGCCAAGTTTTCAACAACGTGTAAATGCAGGAAGTTTAACCACTTAAAGTCTAAAACTTTTTCTGACACTTCTTTCTTTAGTTAAAATCAATATTTTTTGCTAGAAAATTACTTGGAACAAAATGTCAATTGCTGCAATATTTTATGTCACACTGTATTTGCCCAGCGGTCTTTTAGATGCAATTTGTGGGGAAAAAATACACTTCAATGAATTAAAAAAAAAAAACGAAACAGTAAAGTTAGCCCAATTTTTTTGTTTTGATGTGAAAGATGATGTTACGCCACGAGAATCGTGACAGAATCGTGATCTCAGTGTGAAGTTCTGTTACTAATGCTGCCCAGCTCTGCCCTATTGCCGTGTACAGATGTCTCACCTGCAGGCCCTGTGTTTACATGTAAATAACCTGCATTGATATGTAAATAGTGGCAGCGTTAATATGTAAGTAGCCACGGTGCGGCGGCATTGATATGTTAACAATTAGGGTTGTCCCGATACCGATACTAGTATCGGTATCGGCACCGATACCGAGCATTTACCCAAGTACTTGTACTCGGGCAAATGCTCCCGATGCTTCCGCCGATACTATGACAGTCAGCGGTGATCGGCGTGTGGGGGAGTTACAAGATTCCCCCCGCGGCTTTCAGTGACATACAGCGGTGATCGGTGCTTGTAACTTCCCCACGCGATCACCGCTGACTGTCACTGCATCCTCCTCCATGCCCCCTCTGTTCCTCTGTCCCCCTCTCCTCTGTCTCCCTCCGTTCCGTTCCTCCGTCCCCCTCTCCTTCTCTGTCTCCCTCCGTTCCGTTCCTCCGTTCCTCTGCCTCTCCGCTGTCCCCTCCGTTCCGTTCCTCTGTCCCCCTCTCCTTATCTGTCCCCCTCCGTTCCGTTCCTCCGTTCCTCTGCCTCTCCGCTGTCCCCTCCGTTCCGTTCCTCCGTCCCCCTCTCCTTCTCTGTCCCCCTCCGTTCCGTTCCTCCGTTCCTCTGCCTCTCCGCTGTCCCCTCCGGTCCGCCGTCCCCCTCCTCCTTCCTTTGTGAATGGACAGAGTCAGGTGACTCTGTCCATTCATATAACTGAAACATTGTAATCTCCTGTGATTACAATGTGTCAGTTTATGAATGGAGAGGAGCCGCTGACTTCTCTCCATTCATTCTCAGTGCAGCTGACGCTGCAGAGAAAGGGACTGGGGAATCTCTATCCTCAGTCTATTTCTCTGTCTCAAGGGGGAGATATCAGAGGTCTGTTAAGACCCCTGATATCTCACCAAAGCCCCCCAACAGGGCTGATTTAAAAAAAAAAAAAAAAAATATTGCAAAAATGAATAAAAAAATTATTATTGTAAAAAATAAAAATTGTTAATTAAAAAAAAACACACAGACACCGTTCACCCCCCCCCCCCCCCCGAAAAAAAAGAAAGCATTGTTAAAAAAAAAAAAACTGTCACGTGACATAAAAAAAAAGTATCGGTAATCGGTATCGGCGAGTACTTGAAAAAAAGTATCGGTACTTGCACTCGGTCCTAAAAAAGTGGTATCGGGACAACCCTATTAACAATGTTGACACATTGGTGTCAGTGTAGAAATCCCTCTTTATATTGGTGGGTGGCATAAAATCCCCCGTTACAGGGTGGTCAGTGTAAATCCCCCCTCACATTGGTGGTCATTGTAAATTTCCCATTACATTGGTGGTCAGTGTAGAATCCCCCACTATATACTTGCCAAAGATTTCCAACTTTGCTCTATATGATTCAGAATTTGCCACAGTGTACTGCCTCCTAACTAATCCCATCCCCCCACAACTGCCACTGATCACCCCCCCTCCCTAAGCATTGCCACTGATACCAGGAGTACTAGTATGATACTCAGCTTTATTTACTTTGTATCTCTTAAATCTCAATTCAAAAATATACCTAACCCAGTTTATTTAGCCCGCTCAGTATGTAGTAGAGCTGCACAATTAATCGTTAAAAAAAATAATGATCTCGATTCACCTCCCCTGACATCTCTAATGGCAGAGGTTGCGATTCTTTCATATAAACAAGTGGAGAGACTTTATCTGCTCACTCAGCTGTCAAAAGAAAGCATCTGGGCAGTCTGACAAGTCTTTTAACCACTTGACGACCGCCTCACGCCGATGTACGTCGGCAAAGTGGCACGGACAGGCAAAATCACGTACAGTGTACGTGATTTGCCTTCCGCGGGTGGGGGGTCCGATCGGACCCCCCCCCGGTGCCCGAGGCGGTCGTCTTTTGTCCAGCGGCGATCGGTGATGAGGGGGAGACCATCCGTTCGTGGCCCCCCCCTCGCGATCGCCGCCGGCCAATGAGAATCTTCCTTTGCTGCTGTATGCTAAACAGCAGCAAAGGAAATGATGTCATCTCCCCTCGGGTCGGTATTTTCCGTTCCGGGCCGAGGAGAGAAGACATCAATGTGAGTGCACCAACACACACACACACAGTAGAACATGCCAGGCACACAAAACACCCCGATCCCCCCCCCGATCGCCCCCCGATCCCCCCCCAATCACCCCCCCCCCCCCTGTCACAAACTGACACCAGCAGTTTTTTTTTTTTTTTTTTTTCTGATTACTGCATAGTGTCAGTTTGTGACAGTTACAGTGATGGGACAGATACTGTTACCCCCCTGTAGGTCTAGGGTACCCCCCTAACCCCCCCTAATAAAGTTTTAACCCCTTGATCACCCCCCCTCACCAGTGTCACTAAGCGATCATTTTTCTGATCGCTGTATTAGTGTCGCTGGTGACGCTAGTTAGTGAGGTAAATATTTAGGTTCGCCGTCAGCGTTTTATAGCGTCAGGGACCCCCCTATACTATCTGATAAATGTTTTAACCCCTTGATTGCCCCCTAGTTAACCCTTTCACCACTGATCACCGTATAACCGTTACGGTTGACGCTGGTTAGTTTGTTTATTTTTTATAGTGTCAGGGCACCCGCCGTTTATTACCGAATAAAGGTTTAGCCCCCCGATCGCCCGGCGGTGATATGCGTCGCCCCAGGCAGCGTCAGATTAGCGCCAGTACCGCTAACACCCACGCACGCAGCATGCGCCTCCCTTAGTGGTATAGTATCTGATCGGATCAATATCTGATCCGATCAGATACTATACTAGCGTCCCCAGCAGTTTAGGGTTCCCAAAAACGCAGTGTTAGCGGGATCAGCCCAGATACCTGCTAGCACCTGCGTTTTGCGCCTCCGCCCAGCCCACCCAAGTGCAGTATCGATCGATCACTGTCACTTACAAAACACTAAACGCATAACTGCAGCGTTCGCAGAGTCAGGCCTGATCCCTGCGATCGCTAACAGTTTTTTTGGTAGCATTTTGGTGAACTGGCAAGCACCAGCCCCAGGCGTCAGGTTAGCGCCAGTACCGCTAACACCCACGCACGCAGCATACGCCTCCCTTAGTGGTATAGTATCTGAACGGATCAATATCTGATCCGATCAGATCTATACTAGCGTCCCCAGCAGTTTAGGGTTCCCAAAAACGCAGTGTTAGCGGGATCAGCCCAGATACCTGCTAGCACCTGCGTTTTGCGCCTCCGCCCGGCCCAGCCCACCCAAGTGCAGTATCGATCGATCACTGACACTTACAAAACACTAAACGCATAACTGCAGCGTTCACAGAGTCATGCCTGATCCCTGCGATCGCTAACAGTTTTTTTGGTAGTATTTTGGTGAACTGGCAAGCACCAGCCCCAGGCAGCGTCAGATTAGCGCCAGTACCGCTAACACCCACGCACGCACCGTACACCACCCTTAGTGGTATAGTATCTGATCGCATCAATATCTGATCCGATCAGATCTATACTAGCGTCACCAGCAGTTTAGGGTTCCCAAAAACGCAGTGTTAGCGGGATCAGCCCAGATACCTGCTAGCACCTGCGTTTTGCCCCTCCGCCCGGCCCAGCCCACCCAAGTGCAGTATCGATCGATCACTGTCACTTACAAAACACTAAAAGCATAACTGCAGCGTTCGCAGAGTCAGGCCTGATCCCTGCGATCGCTAACAGTTTTTTGGTAGCGTTTTGGTGAACTGGCAAGCGCCAGCGGCCTAGTACACCCCGGTCGTAGTCAAACCAGCACTGCAGTAACACTTGGTGACGTGGCGAGTCCCATAAGTGCAGTTCAAGCTGGCGAGATGGCAAGCACAAGTAGTGTCCCGCTGCCACCAGAAAGACAAACACAGGCCCGTCGTGCCCATAATGCCCTTCCTGCTGCATTCGCCAATCCTAATTGGGAACCCACCGCTTCTGCAGCGCCCGTACTTCCCCCATTCACATCCCCAACCAAATGCAGTCGGCTGCATGAGAGGCATTTTTATGTCCTCCTGAGTACCCCTACCCAGCGAACGCCCCCAAAAAAGATATTGTGTCTGCAGCAAGCGCGGATATAGGCGTGACACCCGCTATTATTGTCCCTCCTGTCCTGACAATCCTGGTCTTTGCATTGGTGAATGTTTTGAACGCTACCATTCACTAGTTGAGTATTAGCGTAGGGTACAGCATTGCACAGACTAGGCGCACTTTCACAGGGTCTCCCAAAATGCCATCGCATTTTGAGAGACCCGAACCTGGAACCGGTTACCGTTATAAAAGTTAGTTACAAAAAAAGTGTAAAAAAAAAAAAAATATGAAATAAAAAAAAATAGTTGTTTTATTGTTCTCTCTCTCTCTATTCTCTCTCTCTATTGTTCTGCTCTTTTTTACTGTATTCTATTCTGCAATGTTTTATTGTTATTGTTATTGTTATTATGTTTTATCATGTTTGTTTTTCAGGTGTGTAATTATTTACACTTTACTGTGCTTTATTGTTAACCATTGTTAACCATTTTTTTGTCTTCAGGTACGCCATTCACGACTTTGAGTGGTTATACCAGAATGATGCCTGCAGGTTTAGGTATCATCTTGGTATCATTCTTTTCAGCCAGCGGTCGGCTTTCATGTAAAAGCAATCCTAGCGGCTAATTAGCCTCTAGACTGCTTTTACAAGCCGTGGGAGGGAATGCCCCCCCCCCCACCGTCTTCCGTGTTTTTCTCTGGCTCTCCTGTCTCAACAGGGAACCTGAGAATGCAGCCGGTGATTCAGCCAGCTGACCATAGAGCTGATCAGAGACCAGAGTGGCTCCAAACATCTCTATGGCCTAAGAAACCGGAAGCTACGAGTATTTCATGACTTAGATTTCGCCGGATGTAAATAGCGCCATTGGGAAATTGGGGAAGCATTTTATCACACCGATCTTGGTGTGGTCAGATGCTTTGAGGGCAGAGGAGAGATCTAGGGTCTAATAGACCACAATTTTTTCAAAAAAGAGTACCTGTCACTACCTATTGCTATCATAGGGGATATTTACATTCCCCGAGATAACAATAAAAATGATTAAAAAAAAAATATGAAAGGAACAGTTTAAAAGTAAGATTAAAAAAGCAAAAAAATAATAAAGAAAAAAAAAAAAAAAAAAAAAAAAAAACCACCCCTGTCGCCCCCTGCTCTCGCGCTAAGGCGAACGCAAGCGGCGGTCTGTCGTCAAACGTAAACAGCAATTGCACCATGCATGTGAGGTATCACCGCGAAGGCCAGATCGAGTGCAGTAATTTTTCCAGTAGACCTCCTCTGTAAATCTAAAGTGGTAACCTGTAAAGGCTTTTGAAGGCTTTTAAACATGTATTTATTTTGTTGCCACTGCACGTTTGTGCGCAATTTTAAAGCATGTCATGTTTGGTATCCATGTACTCGGCCTAAGATCATCTTTTTTATTTCATCAAACATTTGGGCAATATAGCGTGTTTTAGTGCATTAAAATTAAAAAAAGTGTGTTTTTTCCCCAAAAAATGCGTTTGAAAAATCGCTGCGCAATTACTGTGTGAAAAAAAAAAATGAAACACCCACCATTTTAATCTGTAGGGCATTTGCTTTAAAAAAATATATAATGTTTGGGGGTTCAAAGTAATTTTTTTGCAAAAAAAAAAAACTTTTTCATGTAAACAATAAGTGTCAGAAAGGGCTTTGTCTTCAAGTGGTTAGAAGAGTGGGTGATGTGTGACATAAGCTTCTAAATGTTGTGCATAAAATGCCAGGACAGTTCAAAACCCCCCCAAATGACCCCATTTTGGAAAGTAGACACCCCAAGCTATTTGCTGAGAGGCATGTCGAGTCCATGGAATATTTTATATTGCGACACAAGTTGCGGGAAAGAGACAAATTTTTTTTTTTTTTTTTTTTTTTGCACAAAGTTGTCACTAAATGATATATTGCTCAAACATGCCATGGAAATATGTGAAATTACACCCCAAAATACATTCTGCTGCTTCTCCTGAGTACGGGGATACCACATGCGTGAGACTTTTTGGGAGCCTAGCCGCGTACGGGACCCCGAAAACCAAGCACCGCCTTCAGGCTTTCTAAGGGCGTGAATTTTTGATTTCACTCTTCACTGCCTATCACAGTTTCGGAGGCCATGGAATGCCCAGGTGGCACAAAACCCCCCCAAATGACCCCATTTTGGAAAGTAGACACCCCAAGCTATTTGCTGAGAGGTATAGTGAGTATTTTGCAGACCTCACTTTTTGTCACAAAGTTTTGAAAATTGAAAAAAGAAAAAAAAAAATGTTTTTTCTTGTCTTTCTTCATTTTCAAAAAGAAATGAGAGCTGCAAAATACTCACCATGCCTTTCAGCAAATAGCTTGGGGTGTCTACTTTCCAAAATGCGGTCATTTGGGGGGGTTTTGTGCCACCTGGGCATTCCATGGCCTCCGAAACTGTGATAGGCAGTAAAGAGTGAAATCAAAAATTTTCACCCTTAGAAATCCTGAAGGCAGTGATTGGTTTTCGGGGTCCAGTACGCGGCTAGGCTCCCAAAAAGTCCCACACATGTGGTATCCCCATACTCAGGAGAAGCAGCTAAATGTATTTTGGGGTGCAATTCCACATATGCCCATGGCCTGTGTGAGCAATATATCATTTAGTGACAACTTTATGAAAAAAAAAATAAAAAAAAAATAAAAGTGTCACTTTCCCGCAACTTGTGCCAAAATATAAAATATTCCATGGACTCAATATGCCTCTCAGCAAATAGCTTGGGGTGTCTACTTTCCAAAATGGGGTCATTTTGGGGGGTTTTGTGCCATCTTGGCATTCCATGGCCTCCGAAACTGTGATAGGCAGTGAAGAGTGAAAGCAAAAATTTACACCCTTAGAAATCCTGAAGGCGGTGATTGGTTTTCGGGGCCCCGTACGCGGCTAGGCTCCCAAAAAGTCCCACACATGTGGTATCCCCATACTCAGGAGAAGCAGCTAAATGTATTTTGGGGTGCAATTCCACATAGGCCCATGGCCTGTGTGAGCAATATATCATTTAGTGACCACTTTTTGTAAATATTTTTTTTTTTTTTTTTTTTTGTCATTTTTCAATCACTTGGGACAAAAAAAATAAATATTCAATGGGTTCAACATGCCTCTCAGCAATTTCCTTGGGGTGTCTACTTTCCAAAATGGGGTCATTTGGGGGGCTTTTGTACTGCCCTGCCATTTTAGCACCTCAAGAAATGACATAGGCAGTCATAAACTAAAAGCTGTGTAAATTCCAGAAAATGTACCCTAGTTTGTAGACGCTATAACTTTTGCGCAAACCAATAAATATACGCTTATTGACATTTTTTTTACCAAAGACATGTGGCCGAATACATTTTGGCCTAAATGTATGACTAAAATTTAGTTTATTGGATTTTTTTTAGAACAAAAAGTAGAAAATATCATTTTTTTTCAAAATTTTCGGTCTTTTTCCGTTTATAGCGCAAAAAATAAAAACCGCAGAGGTGATCAAATACCATCAAAAGAAAGCTCTATTTGTGGGAAGAAAAGGACGCAAATTTCGTTTGGGTACAGCATTGCATGACCGCGCAATTAGCAGTTAAAGCGACGCAGTGCCAAATTGGAAAAAGACCTCTGGTCCTTAGGCAGCATAAAGGTCCGGGGCTCAAGTGGTTAACTTGAAACATTGTAACTAAGCTTCCTTCTTAGATCAAAGGGATAGAACTTCTGTGTAAATAAATAATTGGGCAGTCTGCCAAATTTTCAACAACGTGTAAATGCAGGAAGTTTAACCACTTAAAGTCTAAATCTTTTTCTGACCCTTCTTTCCTTAGTTAAAATCAATATTTTTTGCTAGAATATTACTTGGAACAAAATGTAAATTGCTGCAATATTTTATGTCACACTGTTTTTGCCCAGCGGTCTTTTAAATGCAATTTTTTGGGAAAAAATACACTTCAATGAATTAAAAAAAAAAAAACGAAACAGTAAAGTTAGCCCAATTTTTTTGTTTTGATGTGAAAGATGATGTTACGCCACGAGAATCGTGACAGAATTGTGATCTATCTTCTAAGCAAGAGAATTGTGATTTAGCCAGAATCGTGCAGCTCTAGTGTGTAGTGGCATTAGTACTATTATAACTCTGTCAATCCCATTTTATTGGCCTTTATTTAAAAAAAATCAATGTAAAAGTCATTTCAAAAAGATTACTATGCAAGTTATCACTACTAGCTTCAGGCTGGTGATAACGTGTAGTTTCTATAGAAGGGAACAGGAAAGAGAGGCCACTTGAGGTGGTGATAAAATAACACTTAATGAGATAAAGCAACAAATTACAGGAAAATAGCGAGATAACAGATACATTTTCACTTTGCATGACAAAATAAGTAGTACACGACTTACAGACATTTATACTTGTGAAGAAATGTTTTATTAATAAATATTGTCCTGGAAGTGATTCATTTAAAAACATATTATATTCTAAGATTAGCATTTGAATGTATTCCTAACAGGTAAATGGCTGAACCAGCACCAGGAGCCTGATTGTCTCCTGGTGCTGGTTCTTCCTCTCCTAGTCTGAGTGATGACAGGAGATGACTGGAGGCTGATATCAAGACCAGGGCTGTCTTTAAGGCAGGGCAAAAGGGGAAGTTGCCCTGGGCCCCATCATTGTTGTGGGGCCCAAAGCAGCTGCCTCATACTTGCCAACTAGCCCAATTTAAATTCCCTTGTCTCTTGAAGTTTTAGTCCCATGCTGTGTCCTGATATCTCAGTGTGAAGTTCTGTTACTAATGCTGCCCAGCCCTGCCCTATTGCCGTGTACAGATGTCTCACCTGCAGGCCCTGTGTTTACATGTAAATAACCTGCATTGATATGTAAATAGTGGCAGCGTTAATATGTAAGTAGCCACGGATCGGCGGCATTGATATGTTAACAATGTTGACACATTGGTGTCAGTGTAGAAATCTCTCTTTATATTGGTGGGTGGCATAAAATCCCCTGTTACAGGGTGGTCAGTGTAAATTCCCCCTCACATTGGTGGTCATTGTAAATTTCCCATTACATTGGTGGTCAGTGTAGAATCCCCCACTATATACTTGCCAAAGATTTCCAACTTTGCTCTACATGATTCAGAATTTGCCACAGTGTACTGCCTCCTAACTAATCCCATCCCCCACAACTGCCACTGATCACCCCCCCCTCCTCAAGCATTGCCACTGATACCAGGAGTACTAGTATTCCTAGGCATTTTTTGTCTATTGATGGGTCCCCTCATCTCCCCAGTCTGCGGTGTGCAGGCAGTAAGAATATAATGTGCTGTAACCTTTAGCAAGCAAATCAGTGAGCATTAATAATGTGCACTAACCTCTTGCAACCAATCATTGAGCGGTAAGGATATGCAGTAACCTCTAGCAACCAATCAGTGAGCAGTATTGATGTACAGTAATCTCTAGCAACCAATCAACAAGCAGAAGTCCTGTGCTGTAACCTCTAGCAAATAATCAGTGAGCCATAATGTGTACTGTAACCTCTAGCAGCCAGTCAGTGAGCGGTAATGATACACTGTAACTTCTGGCAAACAATCGCAGTCCCTGCCTGATCTGATTCAGTAAACTGATTTTGAGTCTAGCTGCTATTTATTGTCCTGTCCTGTCGCTGAGAACCAGTGCGATGGGATCGTGCTGGTCAGGTACTGTATGTCTCAGAGTAGGTGGAGAGCGAAATTACATGGAGGGGGGGCCAGGAAAATGTCTGCCCGGGGTCCAATCAATATTAAAGACAGTTTTTTTTAGGTAAAATGTATCACTACCCATCTTATCATAACCTATGTAATAAGACATATATAAGAAGGTATAGCTTAATACATTGATATATCTCTGATACTTTCAAAGTGTGAAGTATAAAATTGAAACATTATAACCATAAAATAGGTGAGCAAATGAAAACACAAATAATATATGATACAATGTGACTTTGCAGTCAATGAAATGAAAAGTGTCTTTTAACAACCTCAAAACCCAGGTCTTTATGGATAATTGTCCCAATACGTATGGTAGGAAAAATAGCCACAGATCTTCAGCATTTGCAAAGAACGTATCAATATTCTTCCTGCTTCAGCATATATATAAAAGGGCCGCTTACCGGATATGTTGGATCTCAAGTTATAGAGATCGTATGCGCCTGGTGCATAGGGTTGCCACCTCATCCCTTTAAACCCGAACACATATGAATTACACAGGTTCTGTGGCTGATTAAGGTGGTAATTAAACTCACTTGGTGCCTTATCTGCATTTAATTAGCCTCAGAATCTGTGTAATTCATATGTGTTCGGGTTTAAAGGGATGAGGTGGCAACTCTACTGGTGCATTAGCCTGCCGGCAATCGCTGGTTCCCACTCACATTCCGATCCAAGAAAAAGAGTATCCTCTTCCGATCCCAGACTAGAAGGTGAATGTTCACTAACTCAGCGAGTTGTATCCACAGGTGAAGAGAGTATGTTGTCTTCAATTGGGTTTTTTTCTTCCGTAAACCTTCTTTTCTTTTCATTTCACTCTCATTTATAACAATCTCCAGGAAAATAGCGAGTGAATCTCCCTAATGGCAACACAGAAGCAATAGAAACCTGACAGGTGTTCTAATCCCTAAAAATCTAAAACTGAAAAAATAGGCAAACCTTTTAAATAATTAATTAATTAATTTTTTTCATCTTAGATAGAATGCAACGGGATCAGAATGCCTGTCAGGTTTTTATTGCTGCTTGTGTCCCCATTAGGGAGATTCACCCTCTCTATTTCACAGGGTGACCATTATTACTGAGCATAAAACAAAAAAAAGTAAAAAAAAAATAAAAATGTTGGTTGTCACCAGAACAGGAATAACAATGACATTTTCTAATGGGGATACTTATCTGGTAACTCTGATCACAATCAGTCATTCCCTCATTTTGGAGTTTTCATAATACCTATACTATACAATAAGAATGATGACTTTTGTTTCATCCATTTAATGCAAAACTAAGAAACAGCATTATTTTTAATAATAAAATACAGCAAGTTTTTAGGACAAAATCTGTTTTTCTCTTGAGTACAAGGTTTGATTGTGAGAACACATAAGTAATTACTGTTATTACTTCCTAAAACAAGCCTATTCTGAACTTTGAGCAGATAAGTGAAGGAATGAAGAGCTAGAAATAATTAACTCGGTAATTTGTGGCACTTGAGTGTATGTTAATGACGTTTATTTTCCATTCAAATATTTAAGATTGCTTATTCCTGTAAGCGTTGCAAATCAAGTAATCTGGCTGATCATCACAGACTTCTATTGGCATAACCATCAGAGCACCTGGGAAATCTCAGAACATGTTGTGGGTCTGTATCAGAACCTTATCCTAGAGTAAAGTGACTGGAAGGCCATTGAGGGACCCTACATAAAAGTTGCCCAAACCAATCGAGCTTGAGCTTGTCATTAGGCATCAGTGGCTCCAATCCAAGGCACTTCCAGACCAGCACACTCCTTACAATACAATAGGGATGAGCTCAAAGTTTGGTCTAAACAAAAGCCAACTACTATACATAACAGCTTCCTTGCTTGATGGTTGCTAAAAAATCGGTGGGTGCTGGCAGCCACTGCATCCATAATAACCAGAGATGTTACCCAACCGCATTCATTTATTACCTGAGAATCTCTGGCCATGTAAACAAAGGGCCAGGTTTAGCATGACATCACTGACTGGCAATGACATTGACCAAATATGACGTCATCAAGGGGCATATGAAAAAGATTTAATTTTTTTGTGTACTATGTACCCCTTACTCATTCACATGAAGGAGGAGGCAGTATCTAGGAGCAAGCTTTTTGATCTTAATTCTGAGAAGCCCCCACGGGCCCCCACAACCACCAGGCCAAGGTTGGGGGAAGAGCTCTAATCAACATGGTGATAACCAGAGGCGGTACTAGAACCTTCAGGGCCCTGGTGCAAGAAACAATGAAGGGCCCCCCTGACCACACAGCCTAGGGCCCTTCCCTCTGATCCTGGGGCTCTTTACTCCCATTGTGTTGCCCTTTATTATGGTCCCACAGCAGGACACTTTCACATGTTCTGCTGCAAGCCCCCTTCCTGCCCTTACATTAGCGTCCCCTCTTACATCAGAGTTCCCAGCATTCCAATTGCCCCCTTTACATCAGAGTTCCCCTTTATAGTACATCAGAGTCTGCAGGGTTCCCCCTTACAGGGCAAGGGGGAACTCTGCAGACACTGATGTAAAGGGGAACTCTGCAGACACTGATGTAAAGGGAAACTCTGCTGACCTTGATGTAAGAGGGAATGCTGCAGACTCTGGTGTAATAGGGAACTCTGATGTAAGTGGCTCTCTAGTCACCAGAGTCCCCTCTTACATTAGAGTTTTCAGAGTTCCTCCTCACCTTAGAGTCCTCAACGTTTCCCCTTGCACTGTAAGGGGGAACTCTGCTGACTCTGATGTAAGGAAGGAGGCTGCAAACTCTGATGTGGGGGGGGGGGGGGGGAGAGGGAGCTCTGGTGACTGGAGACCTCCTTCTATCAGAGTTTCCCTTTACACCAGGGACTGCAGTGAATATGCTAAGGAAAAGGGGTTCATTGATGTAAGAAGGGAGTGAGGACACTGAAATTGATAGTGTCCTCCCTTACCTTAGGGTCTCCTTTCCCCCCTTACACCAGTCAACCCCCCACAGAGTAACTGACTGACTACCCCACAAACTGTGTGGCCTGGAGCTGTCACACACTGACCTCCTAATGGCACCCCCACACATCAGCACCTATGGCTAATGGGCATGCAAAGATCTGAACCAAACCTCATATCACACATACCACAATCACGTTCTTACATCAGCATCCTCAGTTCCCCCTTCACATTTCAGTCACTTCCCTTCACATCACTGTCCTCAGCCCCATCATTACAATCTTTAGTCCCCCATTACTGTCCTCAGCCCTCCATTACTGTCTTCCGCTCCCCATATTACTGTCTTAAACACCCCATTACTGTCCTAAGCCCCCCATTACTACCCTCAGCCCCCCCATTAATTTCTGCCCTCATTAATGTATTGAGCCCCCCCCCATTACTGTCCTCATACCCTTCATTACTGTTCTTAGCCCCTTATTACTGTCCTTAGCCACGTATTACTGTCCTCAGTAAACCCATTACTTTCCTCAGCTCCCCCACTACTGTCCTCACCCCCCCCCTCATTAGTGTCCTTAGTCCTTTCCCCATTAAAGTACCCTCCTCATAAATGTCATGAGCTCCACATTACTGTCATAAACCCCCCATTACTGTCCTCAACCCTCTTTCCATTAATGTCCTTAATAACCCCATTACTGTCCTCAGCCCCCCCCCCACCATTAATGTCCTCAGTGACCCCATTATTGTCATTAGCTCCCCATTAATGTCTTCAGCCACCCCCCCCCTCAATTACAGTCCTAAGCTCCCCTGTCCCATTACTGTCCTCAGCACCCCCCCCCCCATTAATGTCTTCAGCTCCCCCCATTATTGTACTTAGCCCCTCGATTGCTTTCCTCAGCCCCACCACATTAATGTCCTCAGCCCCCCTCCATTAATGGCTTCAGTGACCCCATTACTGTCCTCAGCTCCCCCATTAGCATCCTCAGCCCCCCCCCCTCAATTACTCCATTACTGTCCTCAGTCCCCACTTCATTAATGTCTTCAGCAACCTCCATTAATATCCTCAGCCCCCCTCCATTAATGTCCTCAGCTTCCCTATTCCACCCTGAGGTAAATGCTAGCCTTCTCCCTGCTGGAGGTAAATCTGCTCCTCTCCCCCATGTAGGAGTGGTGCTACATATAGTACAATGCAAACAAAATCCTTATGAGATAAACTACACAGGACTTTCAAGGTACCACACCATATATAAAAGAAATCATTGCAAACTTTATTACATCATAGAAAGATTGAAAACCTCAAATGTTGCACATACTGTTATAGCACATCCGGAAATAATATTGTACATGTTAATACATAAGATAGCAGATATACATAGAGTATTAAAACCCCCCAGAAGATTTGTCCACCCAAGATTTGTCATAGGTTGATGCCTGCGTCCTCAGAAACAAGAAAAAATAATGAAATAAAAATAAATAAAAATAAAATAGAAATGAAAAAATAATATATATATAATCAAATGAAAGATGTGAAAAAAAAAAATAAAAAAAAAATTATTTTTTTATTTTATTTTATTTTTCACATCTTTCATTTGATTATATATATATATATTGTTTTTCTTATTTTTTCATTTCTATTTTATTTTTATTTCATTATTTTTTCTTTTTCTTCTTTTTCTTATTAGAGTAAATTTTTTATCAAAAATAAAATATTTTTCATATATATCTAGGAATGTTTTAATAAAATTAAAATATTGTGTTAAGTGTATATATACGCTGTTTTAGGAACGATGTTATTAGAGCATATATTATGTATGTTTTTATTTTATTTATATATTTCTTCAGGCATTCCGTTGAGATTTATTAGCACCTTGCATCTTTGTTTATATAAGATCAATGAGAGTTTATACTTGTGACAGGGATGACAGGGATGTTGTGTTCTTGTTCATCTATTAAAGTTTGTTGGAAGTACAACAGGATATGATGAATCAGGAAGAGGTGGGTAATGTTTATCCACTAGCCTTAATGGGCTGTCACTCACCTGATGCTGCATATAAATTCGATCTTTTGTGGGCTGGAAGTTATGTCTTTGATGACGCCCTGGAGGAGGGGCGAAACGCGTCGACGCAACATCCGGCTCACGTCTGTAAACCAGTGACGCTATTTCCTGTAGTCAGTGGAAGGTACGCTGTTTAGCGGCGGTCACTGACGAACTCTGAATGCCTGCTCTGCATGTCCGTTCCGTGAGTAGCGCTATCATGCGCAATTGATCTCTCATCCTACAGTAATACACTATATTTATCTCTTCTTGTTTTTTGGGTGGAACATGAGGTCCGTGGCTCCCAAGGTTATATTGTAGTGGCAGCAGTTCAAGCCTTATCCCATCTCTCTATATCCATCACAGTATTTCAGGTGACTGTAATCAACCTTCTGGGCTAGAAGATGGAAGTCTGCTGTCTTTGTTGATTTTGTTGGTTTATAGGAATATGTATATCCATCTTGGAACTCGCAATTATTTATTTTATTAAGGTGAACATCACCAACACATTTTGGATTGTTTACGGCCACACATATTATATATTTGGTTAGAGGGTTTATGGTCGCAAGCAGCAAACACAAAAAAAATTTTTTTCTTCACAATTTTTACTTAAAGCAAGTAGTTGCATGTATTTGGCGACATTTATCACTGTATACCAAAACAATAATTGCGCTATTACAGAAAATAATATAAATAGTAGCTGTTGGCATGTAACAAAGTGGTGGACAATGTGCAAAAAAGTGGAATAAAAAACATGCAACGCTCAAAAGGTGCATATAAAAAACAATTTATATCTGTGAGGAAGTGCTAAAGAGAAAAGCTATACCCATAAAATAAAGTGACAGGTAAAAATCAAATGTGTAACCATATTATGGAAAAAGTCCATGGGTGTAAAGTGGATCACGCCGTTAAATGCCCTGTTACCACGCGATTTTATTTCATTCCTTGTGATCACATTTTACTTATTGGAGTGCACTGTTTAGCACTTTTTCAGCTTTTAAATAAAGCTTTTTTTAACTGATTCATGCCCTATGTGGAGGATTTTTTTCTTATCTCCCCTCATGAACAGGACCTTGCTGAGCCCCAACCATTTCCATTTCCAAACCTTCCATCTGAGAGAGAGACCCTGAGAGACCGGGAATCCCCTTACCACCGTCCGGCGACTCTGATCCTGAATGCGACTCCCCGTCAGGACTCCTCCAGCCGGATACCTTTGGGATCAGTGTATCCCCCAAGCCTGTATGACACTCCACTATACGGTGACTGTGTCCACCTTTTCCGGTAAGGATATCCATTTCTACCGATTACAGTTCCCACTGTGAAATTTGAAGACGCATGTGCAGAGTGTCTCCTTATACAGAGTCCTCCCCAGTCCCCACTTTACGTGGAGGCACGACACCATTTACGTCCACGAACCCTCATGTGCGTTTGGGACTAACAGATGATCCACTTTACACCCATGGACTTTTTCCATAATATGGTTACACATTTGATTTTACCTGTCACTTTATTTTATGGGTATAGCTTTTCTCTTTAGCACTTCCTCACAGATATAAATTGTTTTTTATATGCACCTTTTGAGCGCTGCATGTTTTTTATTCCATTTATCACTGTATATTTATATTCATATTCCATCCTTTAATTTTTATTGTGATAGTTGCCAGCGCGGTTTCTTGTTTATTTATTTGAATCAACATACACTTATTGGGATTATTTTTTTTACCAAAGACATGTAGCAGAATACATTTTGGCCTAAATTTATCAAGAAATTTGTTTCTTTACATTTTTCTATTGGATGTGTTTTATAGCTAAAAGGTAAAAAATATTGTTTTCTTTTTCAAAATATTAGGTCTTTTTCCGCAATATTGCAAAAAATAAATAAATGGTCAAATAATGGCAATTACACAATATCTTCATCTTTTGACAAAATTTGCAGAAGGTACGATTCTGGTATGAGGAGATTTTAATATGGTACTAGAACCGCAGCTGGATACCACCTCTCAGCGATCAAATTTTTCTTAAAGCCGGCTGAAAGCCCTTAAAAGAGAGTTGTTTTAACACTGATTGCTGGATCTCTGGCATACCTTAAATCCTAAAAATCGGGATTATACATACTATTCTTCAGTTCACCAATCCTATAGTAGGTTGGATTTTTTTTTTTTTTGCGGGATCACATTTATTGGAATGGAATCCACTTATGGATATTGGGTCTTTTATTTGTTTTTATTTGTTTTTGTTTATTGGGTCTGATCATTCACCTCTTTTTTTGACAATACACCCTCCACAGACCCCTTGTTCCAACTGGTCATGGCGTTTAAATATAACCCTTATGTCAGATTCACTCTGTCATCAAGCAGTTATGGTATCGATTTAAAATTTTTATTGTTGACCATGAGCACGGCGAGACCCCTTTACCTCTACAATGGGAAGCCTTGAAAGCGGTACTACGAGGATTGTTTATTCAACATGGAGCCCGCCTAAAGAAAGAAAGATCTGCAAGTTATACAAGATACTCTGTCAAGGCTTTGGCCTTTGGAGATTTCACATAAAAAATCTCCGACCCCAGAGCTATTGGCTGATATATCTTTATCTTTGATACGGTCATCCTTACTACAGTCTCTAGAAGTGTCTCACGGTAAAAGTCAATATAGATATGCCCTAGGAAGGTACCAGTATGGAAACAAGTCTGGGAGACCACTTGCGAGGTCATTGCATCCCCGCTCCTCACAGACCTTTATACCTAGTATTGTGTTACCATCTAGGGAAATCACTTCAGAACCACATTCTCATCAAAAGGCCTTTTGTGATTATTTTACAGCTCTGTACAATCTTACCCTTTCACCATCCTCCGACATAGATTCTCTTAGTCGTCGTATGCAGGAATATGTGCATGAAACTGCTATCCCAAAATTAGATGAAGATAGCGTGAACTCCTTGGATTCCCCTTTTTTACTTGAGCAATTATTGGAAGCAATTACTAATACACCATCGGGTAAAAGTCCCGGTCCCGATGGTTTTACATCGAAATTCTAAAAGATCTATAAGGAACATATTACACCGTTCATGCTTCGGGTGTTCAACAGCATATCTGCTATTAATGGATTTCCACCCCAGACACTAGAGGCACACATCACATTACTTCCTAAAAAGGATAAGGATTTAAAGCTGTGTTCTAGCTATCGTCCTATATATTTAAATCGGGGTAGATGTTAAGATTTATGCTAAATTGATTGCTTCACGTCTTCAACTCCAACTCCATATTCCAAATCTGGTACATATAGATCAAGATGGGTTTGTACAGGGGAGAGACACGCATGATAACACGCTTAAATCCTTTTTACTCATTGATCATACCCAGTCACCAAAAATACCAGCTTGCATTCTCTGTTGATGCAGAGAAGGCATTTGATCGTGTTGGGTGGCCATTTTTGGAACAAACTTTGATTCAAATAGGACTAGGACCAGTCCTGTTAAGGAAAATCATGGCACTCTTTACTAAGCTAAGAGCCAGAATATGGATTAATCAATCGTTGTCTTCTAACTTTCCTATTCAAAATGGTACGCGCCAGGAATGTCCGCTGTCTCCCCTCTTGTTCATCTTAGTAATGGAACATCTGGTAACAGCTCTTAGACAAAAGTCTTGTATTACAGGCATACCGTTAGATGGGCAAGAGGTGAAGTTGGCAGTATTTGCTGACGACTTGCTACTTTATGCCACCAACCCACATGTCTCCATGTCCTCTATTCTGTATGAATTTTGGCATTTTGGGGCCCTGATTAATTTTAAAGTAAATTTGTCCAAATCAGAAAGTCTTAAAGTGGTTGTATACCCTTTTAAAAAAATCCCCCCAAAAAACCACAACCACAAGACAAAGGCATAATGAGCTAGTATGCATAGGATACTAGCTCATTATGAATTACTTACCTGAGATCGAAGCCCCCACAGCATTCCTCGTTCACTGCTCCGGCGGCCGACATCTCCCCAGGGGGTTACTTCCGAGTATCGCGGCTCCAGCGCTGTGATTGGCGGGAGCCGCCGGTAACGGCACAGTACATCTGGAGCAACGGCACATACGTGCCATTGCTTCAGTTTGCTTAAGTGCGCATGTGCCGATGACGTTGGCACATGCAAATACAGGGATGTCTCCTAAACCATGCAGGTTTAGGAGATATCCAGTGTAGCTACAGGTAAGCCTAATTATAGGCTTGCCTGTAGTATAAAGTGGTTGTAAAGGGTTTACAACCACTTTAATGTATCTCTGTCACCACATCAAATCCAGACCCTTGGGAATAATTTCCCATTTAAGATTTGCACTTCGACACTTAAATATCTGGGTATTCAAATTTCACAAGATTTTACAAAGTTATATTTAGAAAATGATCACCCTCTTATGCAGCGTACAATACAAGATCTAAAAAAATATGATCAAGCCCATTATTCATGGTTTGGGAGGATCAATATCTTAAAAATGGATATAGTACCACGTTTCCTCTATCTTTTCCAAACTATACCCATAGTTCTCCCCCGTTCCTTTTTTGTTACTCTACAATCTGCTTTCACAAGGTTTATTTGGGATTGCAATAGACCTAGATTACAATGGAGACCTCACCCTCTCCCTAAAGCAATGGGAGGTGTAGGGGGACCGGACCTATATTATTACTATGCTGCAGCAGTGTTAACTAGACTAGTGAACTGGTTCCATCATTCTCACCTTAAACAATGGGTACATACTACATATATGCCATTTCCCAGAGCCAGGATACAGATAAAGCTCCTAATAGAGTCTTCTTCATCACCTACATCATTGCCAACTGTATCTGGGTCCAGAGTGGTGAGTGGGCATAGCCCATCTAATTGCATTAAGACACTGCTCTCAGACATCAGTCATTCAGTTCAGCTTAGTGGTACTTGTAGTGCCATTGGAAGTCAGTTCTTATACTATCACGAATGCTGTATACAGACATCTCTGTTCTTGTTGCTTTGCTAGTATTAATAGTGCCACAGGATACAGATTCACTTAACCTCATCGACACTGTATACATACATCTGTATTCCATTTACAGTTCCTCTGGATACAATACCTTTCCAGCAAGCAGTCACAGCCCCACCTTGTGTTTAGCTTACACAGGAAGATCCAGAATTCTCTTCTGGCTAAATTCATATCAGCTCAACTGCTTTGCTCTACCATTCAGGATTACAATTTTCTTAAAGTGCTAGCTGAAGACCACAAGATTCATCTTTACTATGGAGTTACTGTTAACCCTCTTTTGCTCTTCCTTATCCTTTCACAACAGACTATTGTTGCCTAAAAAAAAGGTGATCCTTCAGATAGCTGGACTCTGTTTAGAGGGAGCCAATCAAGCCACGGTTATAATTGTTCTTACTAAATGTTTGTTATTTGCCTTGTTGTGAGCCTGTGGCTTGAGGTACAGGGAGGAGAGGTTTGACACAGCTTAAAAGGGTCAGTCCTCAGCCTCTCTACTACCTGTTCACATAGGTATCAATAGTATGAGCTGAGGTTCTGTTGTATTTAACTGCACTGTGTTTCCCTGAATCATTAATAGTAATCTGTCACTTAAACTAATATTTTCATCTGACGTACATGTTTTATGCTATATATATATATATATATATATATATATATATATATATATATATATATATATATAAGCATAATAGAAGGTCTGGTGTCACCCCAACATCACCTCCATCCCCAATACAATACATATATACATAGGATTCGCCCTGGGACTTTGAATGAGGTATGGTTAGCCAAGGAACATATCATGAGTATATAAAAATGATAGATTTATTGCAAATTGTTGTGCATGTAAAACACAACAGCAGTAAATGAAGGCCGATGAGGTATACATACAGTATGAAAAGATAACAATCCACATACATTGGTAAATAAATATATTTTTATACATACGTATATAACAAACAGTATGCAGGCATCAAAATTAGATACAAGCATCAGTAGTACCGACGCGTTTCCCAAGACCACGCTCACTTCTTCAGGGGTAGATTTAATATATCTGCAATACAAGTAGTAAACCAAATAAATGTATGTTACACAGAATTGGCAGGGAGGTGCGTGGTCACAGGGGTCTGAGTGTGGGACCCCGTACTCGCCAATGGGTTGGGCCAGGTTATCAATCACTGACTCCACAGGCGGCGGCAGCAACAGACATCCAGCCCGGGAGCTGAGGAGGCGGAGCAACAGGTAACTCCAACAGGGGAACAACCAAAAGACCAACGTGGCTTTGGTAAGTGCAAGTGTCCCTAGGAGTCTCACCTTGTCCATGATTAATGACTGCTAAAAAAATTGTAAAACAGTATATGTGTGTGTGTCAAAAGACCCTGCAAGTGCAGATAACTTTAATGCAGTAAATTGGTATGCATAGGAATATATGTAAACCAGCATGGGGGTAAATGCTGGTATGGACTGGGGAACTGAAGGGACAGTAAAAATAATTTGTTAAAGAGTGTGAAAAGGTATTGGCAAGTGGTCTGTAAGGTGCACTATAGGTGAAATAATGTAAGGTTTGAAGGACAAATATGCTGGAGTGTAAACTAAGCTAAAAAGCAACAGTGGTTACCTGATTGAAGTATGAAAACCGGAGGATGTTTTCTTCCCCTCATGGAGGTTAAAATGTTGTGTGCATAGTCAGACGGGGCCACCCACATATCGACATCATGTTTTCCACACCCATAGGGTGGCGCAAGGGCTGTGTGGATCATCTTGAGCAATTGGGGACACTACGCCTGTGCAGGCCCTAGCGGCGTTGAGCGCTCGCACGCCTCGGTACTCATACATGATGTTGGGGCGGAGCATCTGCTCCCCCCAGGCGTTCAAATTGGAGCCTGACATGGCAGCTTTCCCATTCATAGCCTGACTATGCAGGCTATTAAAAATGTTCCTGTGGAAGCAGGCGTTGACCTGTGAAATGCATCGAACAAGTAAGATGACCCCAGTTTTTTTTTGTTTTGCTTTATACAATATAGTGAATGACGCGGTACCTGTATATTCACCTATTTTATGGGAGGTGTTTTCCCCTACTCCCTGAACCCTTTGAAGGGTGCTACTTATAGTTTGGGCCCATGTCCAGATTTGAGCTGGGTGCATGGATGCTATATTTCAAACACACACCCTCAGTGCTTGCCCAATGGCCAAGATGATGCTGGATCTGGAAAAAGATGGAAGCCACAAAGTGGCAGTGGGGAGCTCAGGCTATTGCACATCCAGAGTAAGTTAGCCATGACAACTGGAATATAATGCAACCCGCCCCTGTAAAGTTCCACTTTAAGTATTCATAATGTGACAGAGTAATTATAAAATGGGAGGCTTCTTGCTACGTTCTTCCATTTAATTTTAGTTTTGTTCAACATTTCAAACAAAAACCTTCTTTTTAGAAAGAAATACAGTTTTTTTTTTATTGGTAGTATTTGGGCTGTTATTGTTACCACTCAGCAATGTGAAATCATGATAATAATATTCATCTTGTAAGACTTTTTTTTGTTCTTGCCCTTAGTTTTAGTAGTTGGGTAAATAGTAGTAGAAATATGCAACTCTCACTACTAAAATTATAGGGGGACCGCATGTTCACACATGAAAATTATTCTTTTTTGAAATCAGAAAAAAAAATATTGAAAATCTCCAGAGCAGCAGGAAAATAATATAAAACAATGGGTAAATGAAATATGAAAAATTCAAAGTAACAGCATAGGACATTAATGTTACAGAGTACGAGCTGCAGTATTAGCAGCGTTAATTCTGACAAGCCTTCACAAGGAGAAACAGCTATATGACCATTATAAGAGTCTACTCATAACTAAATCTAGGAAACCAAGGCCTGGGGTGTTTGGACAACTACTCCATAGTTTCTCAAATTTATCAGGGCATCCTCTATGCCATAAAATTAGACATTCAAGCTTCAGGGTGTCATTCATTTGTTTCAACCCTTCAGTAGGAGTTGGGGGTTCAGTTGACTTCCAATGATGTAGAATATGTTTACGGGATTAAAACAGAGCTCTAGAGTTGGCCGATTTAAACATTTCTGGCACAGGAAGGTCATCCAAGATGCCTAAAATACAGTGTTTAGGGTCTGCTTAACTACTAGTTTGGAAAACAGTGTTCAGAGTAGTAACAACTGGGTTTCAGTACCCATGAAGTTTCAGACACCCCCCTCCACGGCATATGGATCAAATCAAGTGTTCTCCGAAACACCTGCCACATATAGGTTTCTCATCTATTTCCATCTTATACATCAAAAACAACCTGTTTTTTGGATTTGAGTGACTGTGAGCTACTGTGTGACTGGCTGCCATTTGCCTATCAAGGAATGGAACCTGGGACCAAACAGCCAGCCCGTTTTAGGTTCTATGCTACATTTATATTAACACCACCCACAGTAACAATAGTATTAGTAGTGATATTTTTGTTTGTTTAATAAAGTGGTAGTTATTTACTAATATACAAAGTAATAGCTTTAGAGTTTGTAAAGCTCCTCAGCTGCTATTTTGCACATTAGCAGTGACTGCTGTGGTTCTATCACTATTCCTGCTCCTCTTAATACTATACACAGCTAGTATAATAAGCTTCTGTTCACAGGGCTGAGGCTTTCCCCATGTCTTGCATAGTGATTGTAATTTTTTCTGCTTGCCGTTGTTCACTGCTGTCAGTATCAGATTCTTGAGCTATTTAACAGTTGAGCACCATGGAATTACTGCAGCTACATACTGTATATCAAGGAAGAATATGCCTGTGTATGGATCTGCAGCTACATATTGTATATCAAGGAAGAATATGCCTGTGTATGGATCTGCTGCCATCTACTGTATGGTTTTGTAAATGCCTGGGCTACTGATATATTAGGTATGCACTTCCTGGCTCTGGGTTGTTGGGTTGAAAACTCCAGAAGAAGAAAGAAGAGGGAGAGGGTCTGAGTGCACATGTCACCATGAAAGAACTGTTAACCCAGACCAGAAACAGGGATATTAGGCAAGTGTTCCTATATTTAATAGTTTACAATTGTTGTCCATAGCTTCTGGGTGTACAGTCAGGTCCATAAATATTGGGACATCGACACAATTCTAATCTTTTTGGCTCTATACACCACCACAATGGATTTGAAATGAAACAAACAAGATGTGCTTTAACTGCAGACTTTCAGCTTTAATTTGATGGTATTTACATCCAAATCAGGTGGACGGTGTAGGAATTACAACAGTTTGTATATGTGCCTCCCACTTTTTAAGGGACCAAAAGTAATGGGACAGATTAACAATCATCCATCAAACTTTCACTTTTTAATACTTGGTTGCAAATCCTTTGCAGTCAATTACAGCCTGAAGTCTGGAACGCATAGACATCACCAGATGCTGGGTTTCATCCCTGGTGATGCTCTGCCAGGCCTCTACTTGTTCCTGCTTGTTCTTGGGGCATTTTCCCTTCAGTTTTGTCTTCAGCAAGTGAAATGCATGCTCAATCGAATTCAGGTCAGGTGATTGACTTGGCCATTGCATAACATTCCACTTCTTTCCCTTAAAAAAACTCTTTGGTTGCTTTTGCAGTATGCTTCTGGTCATTGTCCATCTGCACTGTGAAGCGCCGTCCAATGAGTTCTGAAGCATTTTGCTGAATATGAGCAGATAATATTGCCCGAAACACTTCAGAATTCATCCTGCTGCTTTTGTCAGCAGTCACATCATCAATAAATACAAGAGAACCAGTTCCATTGGCAGCCATACATGCCCACGCCATGACACTACCACCACTATGCTTCACTGATGAGGTGGTATGCTTTGGATCATGAGCAGTTCCTTTCCTTCTCCATACTCTTCTCTTCCCATCACTCTGATACAAGTTGATCTTGGTCTCATCTGTCCATAGGATGTTGTTCCAGAACTGTGAAGGCTTTTTTAGATGTTGTTTGGCAAACTCTAATCTGGCCTCCCTGTTTTTGAGGCTCACCAATGGTTTACATCTTGTGGTGAACCCTCTGTATTCACTCTGGTGAAGTCTTCTCTTGATTGTTGACTTTGACACACATACACCTACCTCCTGGAGAGTGTTCTTGATCTGGCCAACTGTTGTGAAGGGTGTTTTCTTCACCAGGGAAAGAATTCTTCGGTCATCCACCACAGTTGTTTTCTGTGGTCTTCCGGGTCTTTTGGTGTTGCTGAGCTCACCGGTGCGTTCTTTCTTTTTAAGAATGTTCCAAACAGTTGATTTGGCCACACCTAATGTTTTTGCTATCTCTCTGATGGATTTGTTTTGTTTTTTCAGCCTAATGATGGCTTGCTTCACTGATAGTGACAGCTCTTATCTCTCATATTGAGAGTTGACAGCAACAGATTCCAAATAGCACACTTGAAATTAACTCTGGACCTTTTATCTGCTCCTTGTAAATGGGATAATGAGGGAATAACACACACCTGGCCATGGAACAGCTGAGCAGCCAATTGTCCCATTACTTTTGGTCCCTTAAAAAGTGTGAGGCACATTTACAAACTGTTGTAATAACTACACCTTTCACCTGATTTGGATGTAAATACCCTCAAATTAAAGCTGAAAGTCTGCAGTTAAAGCACATCTTGTTTGTTTCATTTCAAATCCATTGTGGTGGTGTATAGAGCCAAAAAGATTACAATTGTGTCGATGTCCCAATATTTATGGACCTGACTGTATGTATGTATATATTTAAACACTGGTGACAGAAGTATATCTGTTACCTCACATGTACTATGTGTTATATGGTGTGCATGTGTAGTGGTCACATTGCTGTATGTTAGTAGGTGAACCTGTTTATTACAATAGAGTTTATATGCAGCTCCTGTCTTTTTAGGTGACCCTGTCCCTATTGGTCTGGGATTCTTTAGCGAATTTTAGCTCAGGGCTCAATAGCATAGGCTGGAGCCTATTAGGCTAGATTAGGCATCCAACAGCCACTTCTGGTAGATTCCCTGTAATGATGGCATTTGTTAAATTAAATTGTAGATTCCCTGTAATGATGGCAACCATAGCATTAGATATTATTTCTGGGGTTGTTATGTACAAGACCAGAGTTTTTTTTACCTCCATTGTGATGCAAGTCTAGTGAGATCTCATCAGATGTGATCAAGTTGTTTTACATACGAAACTATTGATTTCATCTGTAAGATCTTGATAATTCTATTTGTGCATATAGAACTGAAAGCATTGCGTCACATTTCATCTGTATTAGTCTGACATTATAATAGTTGACCATCAATTAGCAAAGCACATTACCAGAATCAAGACAGATTTTTTTTTTCTCAGAGGAAGGACCCTACATCCTGTAGACCTACTGACTCATGGAATAATTTTTTCTTTACAAACTCTGCTTATCAGCATTTCTTTAGTAACAAAAAGTGACAGAACATGAAACTCAATAGTACTACTGTGTAATGGAATGGTGGTAAACTTGAAAATAATAAAGGGTCTTAAGTGCAGCCCCCAGACACTTAGAGAGGGCCACCACAATAGCCTCATGGGCATTTTGTCGAACTAGGCAGCCCAATCAAAATGAATGGGCTCTAACGCTCCTTAAAGTGATAATAAAGCGGAGTTCCAGTCAGAATTTTTTTTTTTTACATTATTCAACTCCATTCAATACCTAGAACAACCTTTGGAAAAAAAAGTTTTTTTCTTCAGGTTTGTTGCTAGGGGTCCCTCGTAATCTGCCTCTTCCTCTCCAAGACGCCTGACGTCATTTCCCTCGGCGCCCGTGCTCGCTAGTGCTCCTGGGAGATGTCTGTCATCATTTCCCAGGAGTCACTGAGCGAGCGCCAAGGGCTGTAATCGCGTTACCTTGTCATAACAATGGGGCAGGACCTTCCTCTGCTGCCGACCGTTGTTATGGCAACATTACAAACAATCGGCGCTACGGCCGCCGTTGATTTGCGCATGCAGCCAGCAGTTACCCAGCATGCACCTCTCAATGCATACTCCAGGAAGAGAACGCGATTGGGCTTCACATACCCATATTAACCACTTCAATACAGGGCACTTAGACACCTTCCTGCCCAGACCAATTTTCAGCTTTCAGCGCTGTCGCAGTTTGAATGACAATGACGCAGTTATGCTACACTGTGCCCGAACTAAATTTTTATCATTTTGTTCCCACAAATAGAGCTTTCTTTTGGTGGTATTTGATCACCTCTGCGGTTTTTATTTTTTGCTAAACAAATAAAAAAAGACCGAAAATTTGGAAAAAAATTAAAGTTTTGCTTTTGTTTCTGTTAAAAAAAAAATTGTAAATAAGTAAGTTTTCTCTTTCACTGATGGGCACTGATAAGGTGGCACTGACACGGCGGCACCGATGAGGTGGCACCAATGAGCGGGCACTGATATGCGGCACTCATGGGCACTGGTAGGCGGCACTGATGGGTGGCACTCATATGCAGCACTGATGGGCATTAATAGGCGGCACTGATGGGCACTGATGGGTGGCACTGGGTGGCACTGGTTGGCACTGATGGGCGACACTGATGGGCAATGAAAGGCGGCACTGCTGGGCAATGCTAGGCACTGATAGGGTGGCACTGATAGGCGGCACTGCTGGGCACTGATACGTGGCACTGATGGGCACTGATACGCGGCACTAAAATGAGGCACTGATGGGCATCCCTGGTGGCACTGGCAGTGGTAGGCATTGCAGTGGGCACTGACTGGCAGCTGCCTGGGCACACAGTGGCATTTCCCTGGTGGTCTAGGGGCATACCTGGTGGTCCAGTGTGGATCGTTTCCCTGGTGGTCCTGGGCGGCTTCCCTGGTGGTCCTGGGTAGGATCCGAGGGGGGGCTGTGCTGATAAACAATCAGCACAGACCCCCCCTGTCAGGAGAGCAGCCGATCGGCTCTCCTCTACTCGCGTCTGTCAGACGCGAGTGAGGAAAAGCCGATCACCGGCTCTTCCTATTTACATCGTGATCAGCCGTGATTGGACACAACTGATCACGTGGTAAAGAGTCTCCGTCTGAGACTCTTTACCTAGATTGGTGTTGCAGGCTGTCAGACTGACACCCCGCAACAACGATCGCCGCGATGCGCGCCCCCGGGGGTGCGCAGCGGCTCGATATTCCTGATCACGTCATATGACGTCCGATCAGGATTATCAAACCACTTTGCCGCCGTCATTCTGTAATAGGGCGGGCGGCAAGTGGTTAATAATGGAAACGGCCACAAACGGAGGATTCTAATATTACAGTAAGTTTTATATATTTTTGAAGAATCTATTAAGAACATTGTATAGTCTTATTTAAATTACGTTAAAAATAATACTAGGTTAAAAAAAAAAAAAAAATATCGCCGGAACTCCGCTTTAAAGCTTTAAATAAGAAACATGTTAGACTTACCTGCTTTGTGCAATGGTTTTGCACTGAGCAACCCTGATCCTCCTTCTTGGGGCCCCCACGAACGCTCCTAGCTTCTCCTCTTCCGCGAATGCCACTTTCTACCGGGGCACTCATGAAAACTCATTCTCAAACCTCCGTCTGTGTCTATTGACACAGATCAGATGGCTTGGCCCCGCCCCCCGCTCCCTTGTCACAGGATTTTATTGACAGCAGTGGGAGCCAATGCTGCTATCAATCTGCCCAGTGAGGAGTAAGAGAACGGAGAGAACAGCTGCTCTCATGCACAGCACTGGATCGAGATTGGGCTCCGGTAAGTATAAGAGGGGCTGGGGGAATTCTGTGACACTGAAGGTTTTCTATCCTAATGAATAGAATTCTTTAGGGTAAACATCTTTTTAGGCTTTAGAACTACTTTAATACCTGAAAATTTTAGTCCTGCTGCATATTTTTAGTGTTGGTGACTGCAATAATACCCCCCCCAACTAGTGGCAGTGGGCAGTGCTATTAACCCCATGCCACCAACATTGCTGCTTACTAACCTCCACTGATGTTCTGTGGTAGTGTTTCTTGAAACACACACACACACACACTGGATTGGTGGTCAGTGCCAGCGGTATAATGTATATTAAAAAATATAGGCAGATATAAAAAGGCCCATCTATTCTAGTTACGGTAAGTTAGCACTGAGAAAATACCTAAATATCAGGTATCGGTCTGACACAGCATCTGAAGGGCATCTTTTCGGACAACTTTTTGCCATGACTATCAGAAATATGCCAAGACTTATCAAAATGGAATCGCCCCTCATTCTCCTGGTTCCGTTGAAATAGCATTTTGAACATATTGCCGTGGCTTTTGTATAAGCGTCAAACATTTCTGATTAGGATCCCCAGAGTGTTTCTGAATAAGATCAAAAGTGAATGTAGTAACTTCTTATGGGCATTCAAACCACATAGATTAAGCCAACTACTGCTGTCGCATCCCAAATAATGCATGTGTTTAGCTTTTCCCTAAAGTATTAAAAAACAGTCCATATGGCCAGAATCCTAGACTCGTGTACCCAGGGATTCACATCAGTTCCTGCCCTCAAGGAGCTTACAATATAAGGTCTCTAACTACAGTGGCAATTTTGACATCAAATTTCGATTTAGTTTTAGTCTTTTGACTAAAATGCCATTTTAGTCGTATTTTAGTCAGCTAAATTGTTTTCGTTTTAGTCATATTTTAGTCGACTAAAATCTCCAGTACATTTTAGTCGACTAAAATCAAATGGGTTTAGTTAAATTGTAATGCATTATTTAAGCATTTCTTTAGAATTGCCAAACTCATTATATACTCCTGGAGTAAAAATCTAATAATAGGTTATTATTTATGGTATGAAGGCTTGAACATGCACTACAGACAGAGATTAAGTGCCGGTTCACACTGGGGCGACCTGTCAGAAGACTTAGCCGCCTAACAAGTCGCGCTCCATGCCATGCAATGGAACCGTTCTAATGGGAGTGACCCAAGTGGCTCCGACTTAGAAAAAGGTTGCTGCACTACTTGGGGGCAACTTCGGAGCAGCTTGCATTGACTTCTAGTAAAGAAGTAGTTTGCAAGCCGCCCTGAGGTCATGCTGTGCGGGGGGGGTCGGACGACTTTGAAGCCCCCCCAGTGTGAACCGGCACTTAGCCGTTGTGATATATAATGTCTTTTTAAATAAAACCAAGTTTCATAAACAAACAAATATATTGCTTTTTGACAAGCAGAAGTACAACTTGAAAATATAAAAAAAAAAAAAAAAAAACTGTAAACTCTATTGGCTGTAATGCCATTGCACATATTACCTGAATATATTACCTTTCACTTCACAATTCTGTGTCCCTTTGTGTTGGTCTATCACATAAAATCCCAATAAAATACATTTACATTTTTGGTTGTAACATGACAAAATGTGGAAACTTTCAAGGGGTACAAATACTTTTTCAAGGCATTGAATGTTTGCCTTTTTCCTCAAGATGTTGGGGTATGTTGTTCATATCATTCCTAATTGCTCAGTCCAGGTATTTTTCCTGACCCATGTTATTACTTATATTACTTCTGTGACAATGACAAGATTGTTGCATCTGTTTTGAAATACTTTAAGCCTAAACTACTGGCTGAACGAGTTGTTTCTGTCTCTTTGTGTTGTAATTATTTTAGATGAAAATTTAAATGAAGAATTTATTAAAAAACAAACTAATGTCGTTTTAATAACACCTTGATTCAGTGGCGGTGCGTCCATAAGGGCGCACGGGCGCCGCCTCCTCTCTCCTGCCACCCCCTCTAGCACCAATAGATAGATTCATTGCATGAATCTATCTATGGCCGCCACTGCCACCTCCTATTCAGGCGCCCGGCCCCTTTTCGGGCGTTGGGCGCCTGAATTACAGCGGTGGGGGTGTTTTTGAAGCACCTGATTAGAGCCTCTAGGCTCTAATAGGCGTCAAAAAAACTGACCTGCGAGCGCCATGCTGGGTGCTCTCAGCTCACTCAGCTGTGATAGAAAATGGAATAAATATTAGTTTTCCTAACACTAAACTGCCTCTCCGCCAATCAGGTGCTCAGGTCTGTTACCTGTCACCTGATAGGCGTCCAATAGTGGCGCCTGTCATTTCAGCCAATCAGGAGGAGAGGACAGGAGATGAGGAAGGCAGGAGACGCACGAAGGACCCCGCTCATCGGGGTGGGCGGGGGTCACACTGGGGGCATTCAAGGGCACACTGGCAGCATTTAATGGGCATACTGGCAGCATTTGATGAGCACACTGGCAGCGTATGATGGGCACAGTGGCAGCGTTTGATGGGCACAGTGGCAACGTTTGATGGGCACAGTGGCTGCAATTGATTTTTTTTCAACATTTTTTTGCCCCCCCAAAAAAAAAATTTTGAGCACCAGCCGCCACTGCCTTGATTCTGTATGGAAATGACCATCCCTTGCTCGCCTCTCCTCTGGGTGTATGGATTGTGCTCACATGCTTGAAATATCTAAAGCAGCAACTTTAAGTTTCACCACTCGTGTTGCTCTCTTGAAAAAAAAGTAATATATTGATAACCAGCACATAAAAATGCCGATTACTGGCTATCAATTACAAATATATAAAGATGTAGGGGTTACTCAGAGGTGCAGTCAAGGAAATTATACCAGTGTTCCTTTAAATTTGCTTTAGTCAAGTTAAACTGGTAGAACAGTAACAAAAATGTGATTTTGAGACATCTCAAACAGCACAAGGGTGCAGTTCTTACAGATAGGAGATTACAAGAAGTATGTCTTCCTTAACCTCCCTGGCGGTATGATTCTTTCGGATTTTAGGTGCTGAAAGCGGTACAATTATTTTGCATGAAAATTTGGCGTTTTATATTGTAGGCCTGTAATTCTTAACAATAACACACTTAAATCTGTCCAAACAAGAGTCTAGTAGATATCCCGGGTATGATAAAGTTTGAAACACAAAAACATAAATTATAATATAATAAATAAAAATAAATAATTAAAAAATAAATAAATAAATAATAATAAAATAAATTTCCCCATGATTCACTATCGCTCAATTCTGCAAGTGTTCTAATTTACTATCGCTGTATTATAGCTGGTCTAAAGCCACTTTTGACGTAAAGGGACACTTTTTGGTTGCTATGGACAATCTCCAGTTTCCAGGCAGAAAGAACAGTATATATAATATAAAACTGCATGCAGTGCATGGGCCAGAGCACTGGGGACAAAAGGGATGTGAAATCATTTCATACAGTACTGTAATCTGTAAGATTACAGTACTGTATGTGTAATGATTTTTACAATTTTTTGAATTTGCTGCCAGGCTCCGCCCCCGTGCGTCGCGACGCTCGCAGGGAACGGAGCCTGGCAAGGAGAGGCTTCGGAGGAGGACACAGCCCACGGACACTGCGGGGGACATCGCAGGATCCCGGGGACAAGGTAAGTAAAGCCACACCAGGATCCTGCGATGTAATCCCGAGTGTGGCTCGGGGTTACCGCTAATGGGACTGAAATTTTAACCCCGAGCCACACTCGGGAAAACTGTCAGGGAGGCTAAGCTGTAGGAATGTATTGGCCCTCTATGGCAGGACCCAGGTGCCCAGGTCCTTTTTTGTTGTTCCCTTGTTCCCCATGCCCATTTTTTGTCACCACCTTTCTGACACTGGCCAAAATTGATTATCAAATTCAGGTTCACATTTAAGTTTGAAACTTTCAGACTTCATGCAGGGTTCGACAAACCCCTAGCAAATCGAACCCAGACAACTTTGCTCATCCCTATTGGGATATTAGTGTAGCACACCCCATGTAGGAGCTGCAGATGAACAGGGATCCCCCACTCCTACACAGCCAGACACGCAGAATCTTCACAGGCACACAGAGTCAGGGAACAGTCCATAGCTTAGTATTCGTTTATTAGGGGGTTAACAACTTGGATGGGGATAGGGAGTTATGGGATGCCCACTTGACTTCAGCAAACCTCAGGGACAACCTCCTATATACAGATATACTGTATCCATACAAACTCCTCTTCAACCTTCCTCCTGCACACACATGGCCTCTCTCTTGCTCAGCCTCTGCTGGTTCACTCCTGGGGGAACTTGACAGACTCCTTTTCAGTTCAGTAGCAGCCCTTTACAGGCAGGAACTCACAGTCCCTTAACAGTAGCACACATATAGTGACACAGCATGTAACTTCCCCTTCTGCTTCCTTTGTGGTCACTCATCATAGCACCCCCTCTTCAGGCAATACCAGCCCACCTGGCTGCAGCTGCCTCTCTACACCAGTCCATCGGACTGACTCTTCACCAGCCCACCCAACTGACTCTCTGGAGATCTCTCAGGGGAAAGGTAGAAGAATTAAAGAGGAGTTCCGCCCCCCCCCCCACCACCAAAAATTAAAAGTCAGCAGCTACAAATACTGTAGCTGTTGACTTTTAATATTAGGACACTTACCTGTCCATCAATCCTGCGATGTCAGCACCCCAGCCGATTTTCCGATTGGCTCTTGGCTGCTGCTGCCGCCATTCGTGGTAAGGTAAACTGGCAGTGAACCCTAATTCGCATGCGCGAAGCACGAAGCACTTTCTAACTGGTCTGGCGGCGGAGGAGGACCGAGCTTGCCGCGGCGCAATATTTCCGGAAGCAGGTGATGGCTACCTGTAAAAAAAAAAGGTGCCTGCTCCCCCCCTCCCCGAAAGGTGCCAAATGTGGCATCAGAGTGGGGTTGGGGGGGAGAGGCAGATAAGCGGAGCTTCCACTTTTGGGTGGAACTCCGCTTTAAGCTCACTGCCGTCTTCAAGGGAGACTGGCTACATGTGGCAGTCTTCTCCCCTTTGTTGGTCCCCACCAGTGTTGAATTACTCACTCTGTCCTCTCTTTGCTCCCGTGCCTCCAGGAAAGCCTCCTTCCTTGTGACTTTGGTAGGATCCTTCCAGCACCTGAGCCCTAGTCCAAGGCAGGCCACCCCCCCCAGACTAGAGGACACCCCTCAGGGCCACCGACAGCCTCCTCAACACTGCATCTCCATCTTCCACCCGACTGCCTAGCTGCCATGGCCCATATCTATTTATGGGGTAGTCTCTGCCCCCTGCCAGCTCACTTCTGGGGTATGGCCCAGGCCCCACAAATATTCATGGCAGCCCCTCCTCTGTGAATTTCTGTATAATGTGTTGGACATCTCCCCAGAAATTCCCCAATCTAGGGCAAGATGTGCAGCAGTGACCCCTCGCCCCCCCGACAACACGAACAATGGTCCAAAGTGGCAGGGTAGTATTTGTGTAGTCTAGAGGGTGTGAGGTACCATCTGGTTAAAATTTTAAAATTAGTTTCCTGTATTTTGGTACACAGGGATGATTTAAGGGCAAATCTGATGATGTACTGTTTTTGTGTCACAGAGAACTTGCGGATGACATCTGTCTCCCATTTCTCCAGACAGGGTAGATGTGGTTGTCTCGAGGGTATATTCAATAGGGAATACGTTTTGGAGAGAACTTGGGGTAAAGGCTCAGTCTCCGAACAATGCTCTTTAAAGGTCGTCAGATCGAGAGAAACTCTGAGGGTCAGGGATAGAGTGCAGGAAGTGGTGCAATTGCACCACTTTCCAAAATGAAAGTTGGTATGGGCCAACCACGTTGGTTAACTCCGGGATGGAGGGCCACTGCCCCGCAGTAACAAACAGAGGGCTGGTCATAGCCAGAGTCACGCAAAGATATGAAATCAGCAGGTTGAAGGCCTGGTGTATACTTTGGGTGCCCGAGTATCGGAAATAGTGGGGATTTTTTCGTCGTGGGAGAGGCTTGCAGGGCAACGTGGGAGCTTTGTCTTAATGTGGTCCCTATCAGCCAGTGGGATTTCATCTCTAGAGGCAAAGAATCATAGCACCATAGAGCAGTCTTCAAGGGTATTTTGGTTTGAGTTTGTTCTATTTGTACCCAAAGGTTGGATATCGCATGGCGCCTCCAATCAAGCACATGGCCCAGATGGATAGCCTGATAATATTTCCGGATGGCTGGCAATGCCAGCCCCCCATTTTGTTTTGGTAAAAGCATTTGGGTCTGAAGAAGGCAAGGTTTTTTGTAAGCCCAAACGAAGCGGGTGAAGAGGGCTTGTACTCGCTTAAAAAAAGAAAGTGGTATCTACTTCGGAAGACTGCACATTTTTATGAGGTTGCGTCCGCCAAATCAGGAGTGTAATCCTTTATGCCAGTATGGGTTTTAACTAATAGAGGTGGGAAGTTGAGATCCTATGTACATGAAAGTTCAGACGGGATATATGTACCTAAATACTTTAAGGCAAAGTCTGTCCATTTGAAATGAAAGTTTGATCTCATAGTTGAAGAAGGGGTGTGGGGGGAAATTGCGACTCCCATGGCCTCAGATTTAGAAAAATTGATTTCCAGGTTTGAAAGGGTACCGTATATATCAAATTCCCGAAGGAGGTTTGGTAGTGATATCATGGGGTTTGTCAAAGAAGAGTAGGTCATCCGCATAGGCTGATATTTTGCACTGAGAGTCACCCACTGATAGTCCTTGTATGTCTGGGTTCAGTCTGATTTTACATAGAAATGGCTCTAAAGATAGGGCAAAGAGAAGGGGTGATAGAGGGCACCCTTACCTCGTCCCATTACCAATGAAGAAGAGGGTCAGAGAGTAGGCCATTTGCTTTCACTTGAGATGTTGGGTCAGAGTAGATCTTGCCTATCCAGCTGAGCATCTTCTCCCTGATACCAATGTGGCGGAGCACTGAGAACATAAAGTTCCAATTCCCTCGGTCAAATGCCTTTTTGGCATCGGTGCTTAAGAAAACACATGGGACACCATTAGAGGTTGCTACATGGAGGAGGTTGAGTACTTTGATGGTGTTATCTCTATCCACCTGATCAAGATGGACAAATTTCTGGAGGTGCTGCGCCAACCGGGTAGCCAAGATCTTAGAGAACAGTTTCAAGTCGATATTTAAAAGTGAAATGGGCCTCCCGCAAGAGGTAGGGTCCTTACCTTCTTTGTAAATTAGCGAAATATAAGCCCTCAAGGTGTCTCTAGGGAAAATGGCATCGGATCCAACTGCATTAAAAAACGCCACCATACTTGGGCCTATTAACGGAAGGAGGGATTTGTAATATTGAATAGTATAGCCATCCGGGCTCGGGGCTTTACCTGGTTTCATGGCTCCGATAGCCAGCTGGAGTTCCTCTTGGGTTATTGGGGAATCTAGCTCTTCCTGACTCTCTATGGGAAGGGACGGGAGTTGGGAAGTCGGCATATAGCCCTCAATCGTGTAACAAGTAAAAAAAAAAAAGAATTGCGCTAGGTGCGTGTTTAAAAAAATGAATAAAAAAAAACCCATGAAGGATATCCTGCGGCTAAGCACTATAACCCCGATATAGGGCACAGAGAAATATGTATAGAAATAGGAGTGCAGCGCTGGATAATGATGTGTTTACAGAAGTGCAAATAAAATATATTTACAATATACTAAACATATATAAACATTAATCAAAAATACAAACAGACCATCCAGTGAAAAACCAGTCCATATGTAATAACATATAAAATGTGCATGGAAGATCAAAAATTAATAAAAAACAAAAAAGTGCATAAATATAAAAAGAAAAGAGTCCATGTAAAGATTAATTTTTCGTGAAGGACCCAAGGTCTGTATTCTTCACCACTTGTGCAGCCCGTCACCTTAAAGTACAATGGAGGCTTACCAGAAAGCCTGCGACCATCCTTCTCAGGGGGGTCAAAACAGGATTAGTAGAACCAATGGAGATACTGCTGGAAACCTCACGGACTTCCCTCATGGACGATCAGCTGATGTAGATGAAAAGTGCCTGTCCTGGCACATTCACAGAAAGACAGGCGCTGCACATTGGTGAGTGACCGAATAAAAAGAAGATTGCACACCGATGGATGACCACTGGCCAACCGGGCTCACCTTCCGCTCTCAGAGGTCCGGTGGCGGAGCTTTCCACGGTAGGGGCAGGGCTTATGGTGGTAGGGGCGGGGCTTTTGTGGTAGGGGGTGGGAATATTCGTGGTCCAGGAGAGGCGATCTCAGCGCTCCGAGCACATACAGGGTACATGAGAGGGCGCTGAGATCACCTCTGGGTATGAGGTCCTTTGTGGCATGTTTCAACACTATGTAGCCAACTATGCGGGGTGCATAATACCCAAATAGAAGTTTAGCTGGATTCTCTGACTCTGGGCTACCAACGGTGCCCTAGGTGTATAAAGGCTCCCCCCTATCTATACATAATAACATTAGAATGGCCTATGGCCTAGTATCTTAATGAGAGATTCTAGGCAACAATAGTGTCTGAGCGGCACCTTTACTGTTGAACTCAGGGCTCTGCTAGGCCTCAGCCCCGAGCGTCCCACTGGCTCAGCAGAGAGTGGGGGTTCCCAACAACACCTCAAGGGGGTGAAGCTTCAGCCGAGCGGGCAAGGTGTCCATAGCCCCCATCAGCCTCCCGCGACCCCCCCCCCCCCCGTGTCATTGTGTGTGCAAGCCCGCCTCTTTATCCCCCTCCCTTGGTGGCAACCCCGGGGGGAGAAGGGCACCACCCCTCCAACCATCTCATCAGTACACCCCCCCATACAGCACCACACCATTGAATATGCAACAAAAAAAAATATATTATTTTAACAAAATAATATAATATCTCAAAGCACAATGTTGTGTAGGCTGCACACTAAGCAGCAGACCCAGTGTCCGAGCGCAGATAAAGAAGCTAAGACTACACGACCGGTCAAAGTACTGGGGGAGTTTCAGTAAAAGTATTGAGGCACAAAGACCTTCGGGGTTGCTTGCAGGTGCATGGGGGAAGTGCATTTCTGTATCTGTAGTGCACGGGGGGGGGAGTCTCCATGACATGTGCAGGCAGTTAACTGGCATGGTGACACACTTCACGGGCGGGACGCAGATGGCAGGGTCCATCACATAGTTACAGGGTGGATCCATGACAAATATGCCATAGTGAAGATGTGAGGGAGTTGTCTATGTGCTGGGGAAGAGCAACATTTGTCCATAAAAAAAAAAAAGAAAAAATAGACACAGTGGACTCCGTATAACTGGTAGGTAGAACAAAGTGTATAGTAGTGTAAGACAGCTTTTGTGCAGCGTAGGGCTACTCACGACTCGCGTGTCCCCTCCGGGGATGGTGCTTGTGAGCAGTGGCGGCTCCTTTGTGGCCTGGGTTGGAATTCCCTGCCGGGCAGGCCGTGGGATTGCGGGATGAAAGCTAGCCAGTCTGGGACCGCAATCGGCTCCAACGCCAGCTAGGTGAAAAGGGCTGGAAGGGACTCCGGTGAGCGAAGAGTGAAGGAGCGCTGGTCCTTGTGGAAGGTGACTGATAGGGGGAAGCCCCAGTGGTAAGTGACATCTAGCCTCCTGGCTAGATATAGTAGAGGCTTCAGGTGGGCTCGACGCTGCAGTGTTGCCCTGGAGAGATCTGGCAGAATTTTGACAGATGCAACATCAAACTCCAGGTCTCCTGCTTCCCATGCTTTCTGGGCTATAATATCCTTGTGCATACAGTGATGCAACCGGCAGATCACATCTCAAGGTCTGGTGGGCCCAGGGCTCTATGGACCTGGTCTAATTCCACACGTTCTGGTAGCTGCTTGCATGCCACTCTCTTGAAGAGGCCTGTGACCGTGTCAGCTAGATCTGCTGGGCCTGTAGCTTCTGGCAGACCCAGGAGCCGTAAGTTGTTCTTTCAGCTCCTCTGGTCCTCCATCTCCTCCAGATGTAGTTGCAGGCCCACCGTTGCCTCTTTCTAGGAGCTTTGGAGTGCCTCCAGAGCACACTTTCCGGTCCATCGCAGACAGAGAAGCCCCCCTGCTGTAAGTCTGGTGGTAAGGGTATGAACCTCTTGTTTAATGGAGTTCCTTTCTATGTGTAGCTTCCACACACCCTATCAGGGCCTCAATGTCGGCTTTCGTCGGCAGAGCCTGGAGGATAGATTTCAGCTCCACATCCGCTCTGTAAGTCAGGGGTAGGTGCGGCGAATTCCGCAGGTCCATCAGGAGAGCTGGTGGGGTGTTAGGGTAGATCTCCAGGCTCAAGGGCCCTGTAGGGGAGGCAGGATAGGCGAGAGGGTCGAGGCCTGTGGAGTGCGAGGCACGCGAGTCTGTCATCTTAAATTCCGGGGAGCCCAACTGGGAGAGCTGGAAGAACCACTGGATTTCGCCCGGGAAACGAGCAACTAAAGTCAGTTTTGTGTTCTTGTTTCGCTTAGCTGTACGCTTCTTGGATGGAAGCATTATGTAGTAAATGGAGCTAGATAAGCTGGGGTAGATAGGAGACAGTTGGGAGCTCAGCTAACACACGTCTCTACTCGGCCATGTCCAGACCCCGCCCCCCTTTAATTCATTTTTATTATTCAAAGAAAACTAAACTATCCATTCATGTCTCTAGGCTTTATTTTGTTGTGAAATCACTTTGAAAAATAACCCCTAGCATTTCTGGCCATGGCCATATTTAGTAAGGGAAAATGATTCATGTAGCATTTGCTTCCTGGAATCCATCTGCCCTTAGCTCAAGCATGCATGCATGAGAGTGGGCTTAGCTGAGAAAATCCTATCCTGGAGATTCCTGGGATGTATGACATAATTTGCCTAGGCAAATAAAAAAAAAAAAGAAAAACAAGTAAAAAATTATATGGTTTTCTGTCTATTTACTAATGCTAGCAGCATAAGGATTTAAAATAATCAATATTGATTGATTGTTTTTTTGGGGTTCCACCCCAAAAAAACAAACTACATGAAAAATCCTAAAAAAAAAAAAAAAAAATACAAAAAAAAACATTTGGATATATACATATATATTTTTTTTACTTACCTCTAAATGCCTGTTGCTAGGTTGTCCCTCGTAGTCTGCCTCTTCCAGTGCCTGGGCTGGTGAAATCACTTCCCCTCGGCACAGGAAGGGCTCAGCTCTGCTCCCTCCCTCCTGTCAATCATCTGGGACCCATTACAGGTCCTAGGTGACTGAGCGGCCAATCACGGCTCGCGCTTGCGCAGCGGGTGTCAGGCTGTGAAGCCACAGCCCGGCGCCCACAGTTGCAATGCCGGCGCCGCTGAACGGAGGGGGAGACGAGCGGAGCTTCGATCCCCCGCAACGCTGAACCCTGGGACAGGTAAGTGTCCAATTAAAAGTCAGCAGCTGCAGTATTTGTAGCTGCTGACTTTTAATTTTTTTTTTTTTTTTGACTGGTCCTAGGGTGGAACTCCTCTTTAAGAGAGTGAAATTCCCAATAAAAAGGTAAATTTGGATCTTTGATGCTAATCGAAAAAAGGACTGAATAGTTAAAAAAAAAAAAAAAATGGGGTTGCAAATACGCTTTGGCATTTCATCTGGCCACTGAAGTCTCTGAGCACTCTCCCTTCTCCATTTACTATGCCTTTCACACTTACAGGTGCATGGCAGAGGAATTTTGCAGCCCAATGGGTAACAGAGGCTAGGACCTCCTTGCTGTTTATTGACTGATAGCGGATGGCAGTGAGCTGATTCAAAAGCTACTATTGGACTGAATAGTGGCTATAGATCTACCCACTGCCATGCACTAACGTATGTTAGGTGGATTTGATGGGGAACTAGCCTAAGTTCCCAGTCAGGCCTTGCTATATTTGGGGAACAACATCACCACTAGTTCCTTTGTTTACATTTAACTTTTGGTTGGGGAATCTCCTTGCCGATAGCTGAATGGGACCAGGACTAGAGCCCTGTGGGAATGGAAAGTATTCAGACCCCCTTAAATTTTTCACTCTTTGTTATATTGCAGCCATGTGCTAAAGTTCATTTTTTTTACTCATTAATGTACACACAGCACCCCATATTGACAGAAAAACACAGAATTGTTGACATTTTTGCAGATGTATTAAAAAAGAAAAACTGAAATATCACATGGTCCTAAGTATTCAGACCCTTTGCTGTGACACTAATATTTAACTCAGGTGCTGTCCATTTCTTCTGATCTTGCTCAAGATGGTTCTACACCTTCATTTGAGTCAAGCTGTTTTTGATTATACTGATTGGACTTTATTAGGAAAGCCACACACCTGTCTATATAAGACCTTACAGCTCACAGTGCACGTCAGAGCAAATGAGAATCATGAGGTCAAAGGAACTGCCTGAAGAGTTTAGAGACAGAATTGTGGCAAAGCACAGATCTGGCCAAGGTTACAAAAAAGATTTCCGCTGCACTTAAGGTTCCTAAGAGCACAATGGCCTCCATAATCCTTAAATGGAAGACGTTTGGGACGACCAGAACCCTTCCTAGAGCTGGCCGTCCGGCCAAACTGAGCTATCGGGGGAGAAGAGCCTTGGTGAGAGAGGTAAAGAACAACCCTAAGATCACTGTGGCTGAGCTCCAGAGATGCAGTCGGGAGATGGGAGAAAGTTGTAGAAAGTCAACCATCACTGCAGCTCTCCACCAGTCAGGGCTTTATGGCAGAGTGGCCCGACGGAAGCCTCTCCTCAGTGCAACACACATGAAAGACCACATGGAGTTTGCTAAAAAAAAACAAAAAAAAAAAACAAAAAAAAAAAAACACCTGAAGGACTCCAAGATGGTGAGAAATAAGATTCTCTGGTCTGATGAGACCAAGATAGAACTTTTTGGCCTTAATTCTAAGCAGTATGTGTGGAGAAAACCAGACACTGCTCATCACCTGTCTAATACAGTCCCTGTCCAAAACAGTGAAGCATGGTGGTGGCAGCATCATGCTGTGGGGGTGTTTTTCAGCTGCAGGGACAGGAGGACTGGTTGCAGTCGAGGGAAAGATGAATGTGGCCAAGTACAGGGATATCCTGGACGAAAACCTTCTCCAGGATGCTCAGGACCTCAGACTGGGCCGAAGGTTTACCTTCCAACAAGACAATGACCCCAAGCACACAGCTAAAATAACAGAGTGGCTTCACAACAAGTCTGTGACTGTTCTTGAATGGCCCAGCCAGAGCCCTGACTTAAACCCAATTGAGCATCTCTGGAGAGACCTAAAAATGGCTGTCCACCAACGTTTACCATCCAACCTGACAGAACTGGAGAGGATCTGCAAGGAGGAATGGCAGAGGATCCCTAAATCCAGGTGTGAAAAACTTGTTGCATCTTTCCCAAAAAGACTCATGGCTGTATTAGATCAAAATGGTGCTTCTACTAAATACTGAGCAAAGGGTCTGAATACTTAGGACCATGTGATATTTCAGTTTTTTTTTTTTTTTAATAAATCTGCAAAAATGTCAACAATTCTGTGTTTTTCTGTCAATATGGGGTGCTGTGTGTACATTGAAGAAAAAAAAATGAACTTAAATGATTTTAGCAAATGGCTGGAATATAACAAAGAGTGAAAAATTTAAGGGGGTCTGAATACTTTCCATCCCCACTGTACATGACAGTTTTCCAGCAGCCATGCTTCCATTTGTCAGCTAAGAGCTGGTCTTGAAGGATAAGTTCACCTTAAAAAAAAAATTAGATAGATAGATAAATATTTCTGGAAGTGGCAGCAGGAGTACCACAATCTCAACTGTGGATGTCGGTATAGGTTATTGGGAGACCTGAAATTTCCCAAATGCCTGGTGAGACTACTGTTATGGTGGTCACCTATAGTTGGTAGAGGAGCCTCAATTCTCACTTGGGTGTGAACTACCTTGGGTGCTGGACTTGCCTTTCACCACATTTCCTTTGGAGCATTATTCACATTGTATATGGATTTTTTTTTAGTTTGGAATTCCTTGCACTATTTGCTATCGGGACTTTATTTGCACAATTTGTAATTGGCATTCAATTTTTTCCTTCTTGTGTTTGATGTTTCTGATTTGAAATAATTTGTGTGTTTGTTATTCATATTTGAGTTATTTGCCTTAGTTTTTTTATGTGAGACTTCACCATTACCTTTTTTATTTTTTCATTAATTTATACTTTTTTTTGATTATTGTTTTAATTTTTGATGGGCTATCACCCTTAGTCACTTTTGGTGTGCTATTTCTCAGTCTATAATTTATTATTCGAGAGTTTTGTTTATCATCACTCTTTTTTCATTTACTATTTCATATTATTTTAGCGCTGCACCTTTATATTATTTTAATTCATTGGAGTTTAGTATTGGACTTTTTTGTGCTGGCAGCTTCTCTATGCTTTATAATTCAATAATTTTTCTTTTAGCGCATAGTTTTATAGCCTCCCTGGCGGTTTTCCCGAGTGTGGCTCGGGGTTAAAAATCAGGACCATTAGCAGTAACCCCGAGCCACACTCGGGATTACATCGCAGGATCCTGGTGTGGCATTACTTACCTTGTCCCCGGGATCCTGCGATGTCCCCCGCAGTGTCCGCGGGCTGTGTCCTCTGCCCGAAGCCTCTCTGTGCCAGGCTCCGTTCCCTGCGAGCGTTGCGACGCACGGGGGTGGAGCCTGGCGGCAAATTCAAAAGATTGTCAAAATCATGACACATACAGTACTGTAATCTTACAGATTACAGTACTGTATGAAATAATTTCACATCCCTTTTGTCCCCAGTGCTTTGGCCCATGCCCTGCATGCAGTTTTATTTGATATATACTGTTTCTACCTGGAAACTGGAGATTGTCCATAGCGACCAAAAAGTGTCCCTTTACGTCAAAAATGGCTTTAGACCAGCTAGAAAACAGCAATAGTAAATTAGAACACTTGCAGAATTGAGCGATAGTGAATCGTGGGGAAATGTATTTTATTACTATTTATTTTTATTTTTTTTAATTATTTTTTATTTATTATATTATAATTTATGTTTTTGTGTTTCAAACTTTATCATATCCGGGATATCTACTAGACTCTTGTTTGGACAGATTTAAGTGTGTTATTGTTAAGAATTACAGACCTACAATATAAAACGCCAAATTTCCATGCAAAATAATTGTACCGCTTTCAGCACCTAAAATCCGAAATAATCATACCGCCAGGGAGGTTAAGATAGCAGTGATCGCCAAGCGCATAAGGCAGCAACAGGTTGTTGGCGGCCGCAGCCATTTGTGCCTGTTCACACAGCCAGCAATTCCTTGCACCTATTGCTGGCTTTACTAACAGACAGGAATGGGTGTGGCCAACTGCCTGTCATTGCAGTGTACACCGCTGTCAATTCCAGCAGAAGGAATCAGATTCTTGCCACTGGGATTCATATGGTGACAAAACACCTGTGTGAGTGGTGCCTAAAGGCCCATACAAGATAAGAAAATCATACTAAAATTTGCATATGACGATTGGTCGATTATCTGTTCATTAGTATAGGGCTTTCGACAACCGGATTTCAACTGTTCAAAACGAGAATACCCGGAGGTGCAAGCTAGAAAATTTTTATCGTACGTGGACACGTCTGATTTTCACTCAGTGTACAGTAATCGCACAGAAATAAATCCAATAGAAAATACAGTGCATGATCAGAAACAAAGAACGACCCAGTAGACCCGGTTAGTACATAGCTACGTTTGCCTTGGTCATTTGGGTGAAGCAACAAAATTTAAAAAAAAGATTAAAAATAGGTTAAAAAAAAAGGAGAGGTGATTTTTGTTTCTGTGAAGGGCCCACTCCAATCCTGTACATCTGTCCCAAATTACTTCTAGATTAGTGGTCTGCAGAAAGTAACAATTGATTTTTGCAGATTGTGTTGTCATTTTACAGTATGTGCATATTTGTGGCAGGTCAGAAGCATCTCTACCAGGGGAAGAATGTATTTCTATAAATTACTCTGCCTGCTCCCCCCCCCCCCCAAGTTATCTACTGAAAGCTTTGATTGTAGCTAAAGTTGTGAGAGAAGTGTTCCATCACGGATCACCAATTCATTCAGATGAGGGGCAAGTCTTAAAACCCACTTTATTAACCACTTAAGCCCCGCTCACTGTATATATACGTCATTTTTTTGAAGATGGATATCTCGGTAACGGCAGCAGCTGCTGCCACAACCGAGATATCCATCTTTACAGTGAGCGATTCTGTACACGATAACGGTGGTCTCTGCGGCGGGTTCGCCGCGAGATCACCGTTATCGGCGGCGGGAGAGGTGCCACCCCCCCTCCCGCCGCTCTCCCGCGCCTTCCGCCGCTTACCGGAGCCGTCGGTAACGGCGGAGGCGATCGGGTCCTTTCCCTGCTGAGGTATGGAGACAAGTGAGGCCAAGATGGCCCCCACCCGTCTCCATACCATGTGACGGCCGGAGCGACGTCATTCGACGGCTCCGCCCACTCTCTTAAAGGCACAAATTTTTTTAATGTCATTTTTTTAAACGACTTTTTTTTTTTTTTTTTTTGCATTTTAGTGTAAATATGAGATCTGAGGACTTTTTGACCCCAGATCTCATATTTAAGAGGACCTGTCATGCTTTTTTCTATTACAAGGGATGTTTACATTCCTTGTAATAGGAATAAAAGTGATCCAAATTTTTTTTTTTTTTAAAAACAGTGAAAAAATAAATAAAATAAAATAAAATAAATAATAAAAAAAAAAAAAAATTTTTTTAAAGCGCCCTGTCCCGACGAGCTCGCACGCAGAAGCGAACGCATACGTGAGTAGCGCCCGCATATGAAAACAGTGGTCAAACCACACATGTGAGGTATCGCCGCGACCGGTAGAGTGAGAGCAATAATTCTAGCCCTAGACCTCCTCTGTAACGCAAAACATGCAATCTGTAGAATTTTTTAAACGTCGCCTATGGAGATTTTTAAGGGTAAAAGTTTGACGCTATTCCACGAGCGGGCGCAATTTTGAAGCGTGACATGTTGGGTATCAATTTACTTGGCGTAACATTATATTTCACAATATAAAAAAAAATTGGGCTAACTTTACTGTTGTCTTATTTTTTTTTTCAAAAAAGTGAATTTTTTCCAAAAAAAGTGCGCTTAGAAGACCGCTGCGCAAATACGGTGCAAAAAAAAGTATTGCAATGACCGCTATTGTATTCTCTAGGATGTTAGAAAAAAAACAATATATAATGTTTGGGGGTTCTAAGTAATTTTCTAGCAAAAAAACCTGTTTTAAACTTGTAAACACCTAAAATCCAAAACGAGGCTGGTCTTTAAGTGGTTAAAGATCATAAACTCTGAAACATTCATGGAAGACTTCTGCTGAATGATAAGGTGTGGTATGGTTAAGCAAACTATTTTGGACACCCTCCCTAACTGTGTTAAGCAAACATGGAACAGATGCATTTCAGCTTTGGCACATGCAAAGAACTGTAAATGGCATTAGTCAGCCAGTTTCAGTCATTGCTTCCTATACCTACTGAGTTTGGTGAACCCATTGAGTAATGTAGGTCACTACAAATTGCACAGCTAAAAAATAGTTTGAAAGCGGTTGAGGAAAATACTGCAACAATAATTGCTGCAAACAAATGATTTTGAAGGCAATGTTCATAAAGACTTTCAATCTGGTGATTAAAGAGTTTCTCCGCAATTTGGTTCTCTCAGCCAAACTAGCCGATTGCAGGGGGAAAAAAAGTTGTTTGAGGTTGTATAAAACCTTCCAGGAACTCCAGTCTACAGGATTCAATTATCTGAGGGCCTAGCAAAAAGCCACTTACTGCCATTGCTACTTCTGATAAAGAGGCAGTCTGCTATTGCTGTAGATTTATTTATGTGCCTTGTGCAGACAATAGAGAGAAAAAAAAAAAAAAAGCAATATGCACTGGTTTACAAATCCACCCAAGTCTCCCATGCAGGGTTCATCACCTGGTAATGGAGGCTTTCCTCAGAGGAAATTCGGATTCTACTTTTTTTTTTAAAGAGCCCAAGATTTTATGCCTACAGGTGAGGCACTAAGTTTTCCCACCAACTATTGCAGGATTCTAAAGATTCTCCAGCGATGGAGATGTCAGAAACCATGAAATCAGACCGAGACAGAAGTACAGTTAAATCACACTTGTTTAATAATAAAAGTAAATAAAAAACAAACATAAATCAAAACATAGCCAGAGTTCAAGAACCGGAATGGATAGTTGGACAAAACAAACGTCAGGGAGCTGGAGATGAGCGTAGTAAAACAGCAAGCAGGATCTGGATCTAGAAAGGATGTCAAGCAAGCCTTAACAGGAATGCAGGAGAACATCTCTGATGTTGACTAAGGTGAAGGCAGAGATCCTCTGGGCTGGACGGCTTAAGTAGGCAGGACTGACGAGCAGGATATCACCAACAGCTGAGTAACTGGAGAGCGGCACAGTGGTGTAGTGGGTAGCACTCCCACCTAGCAGTAAAAAGGGTCGCTGGTTCAAATCCCAACCCTGACACTACCTGCCTGGAGTTTGCATGTTCTCCCTGTTCTTGCGTGGGTTTTCTCCGGGTACTCTGGTTTCTGCGCACACTCCAAAGACATGATGGTAGGTTAATTGGCTTCTGGCCAAAATTGGCCCTCGTATATGAATGTGAGTTGGGGGCCTTGGATTGTGGGCTCCTTGAGGGTAGGGACTGATGTGAGTGTGCAATGTATTTGTGGAGTACTCCGTAAATTGATGCTATATGGGTACCTCAGATAAATATTATATAATAAAGGAGCATCTTAACGAGACACAATGTACAGGGATAGGGACAATTGTAGACCTGCACCCACACTCACTCAGGTTGAACTGGATGGACTGGTTTCTTTATTCAACCTTACTATGTAACCAAGAGGAGCTGGCAATTAGCTGACAGCTGAGCGGCCAGCTCAAAAGGAAGGGCTGAGCCCAGCCCTGACAGGTGAACTTTTGCACCCTAGATCATTTGGAACTACATTTCCCATGATGCATGATCATGGGAAATGTAGTTCCAAAACATCTTGGGGACCAAGGTTTGCCATCACTGCTCTAGACTAGGCTAATGTCTGGAGAGCCAAGGAGATGGTGTCTCAGCCAGTAATTGACTGGATTCACACAGTCATCAATAGCTGTGCCTGTACAATTCACACACACCTATCAATTCCAGCTGTATGAATCCAGATTCTTGCCACTGGAATTTGTAGGTGTGTAAAGAGGACAGGCTGAAAAGGGAAAAAACTGGCGCAAGAAAATCACTTTGATGCAAACAAAGGCATTTCCATACTGCGCAGCATGTGTGCTTAGAGTCCTTTGGCATCAATATAACATTGGAAGGGTAAAATTGAGAGCAAAATTAGCGCAAGTCTGCAATATCCTAAAGAATATAGTCCTCAATATAATATTTAAATCTGTTTGCAAATCCATACATTATGCAAAATATGTGCAATTATACACCGTGCAAACATGCAGTGGAACTGATTTTATATGTGAATAAGACCCCTTTCACACTGCGGCGGTTTGCGTTATTGCGCTAAAAATAGCGCCTGCAAACCGACCCAAAACAGCCGCTGCTGTTTTTTCAGTGTGAAAGCCCGAGGGCTTTCATACTGAAGCGGTGCGCTGGCAGAAGAAGAAAAAAATCTCCTGCAAGCCGCATCTTTGGAGCGGTGTATTCACCGCTCCTTCACCGCTCCTGCCCATTGAGATCAATGGGACAGCGCGGCTATAGCCGCGCTGTACGAGTGGTTTTAACCCTTTTTTCGGCCAACGGGGGGTTAAAACCGCACCGCTAGCGGCTGAATACCGCGGTAAAACAGCGCTAAAAATAGCGCTGTTTTACCGCCGACGCCCCCTACCGCCCCACCGTGTGAAAGCAGCCTAAATCAATATTTAATGGATAATCATAAGTGGTATATATTGCCAATCTAAAGTGCAATGTGTAAAAAACAAAAAAAGCCCAGGTCCTGCAATATAAATACTTTTTTAAAATGCACACAGTGCAGTAGATTAGATTGGTGATAATTTATACCACATATGATTTTACCACATATGATTTATCCATTAAATCGATTTATTCACATATAAAAATCAGTTTCACTGCATGTTTGCAGTGTATATAATTGCACATTTGCACAATATAATGTATGATTACAAACACTCAGACCTAATTATATTGAGGACTCCATTCTATGCTTTAGAATATTGCAGACCTGCACCAATCTTGCTCTCAATTTTACCCTTCCATTTTTGACTCATGCCATTACTGAGAAAGCTGCGGCCCATTGTTTGATTATTTCTTGATTGATGTGATTTACCTGTGGCGCTGTTAAAACTGAACCACTTGTCAAACAATGTTATATTGATTCATACAAAACAGAGTAAAGCTGGCCATTGTGGAGTAATACACAAGCGCTGATTGACCACTCTGTATTGAGGGTCACACATTCCAGCAAGGCTTCCTTGTGCACGGAGGTGTTATGTAGTTTTGCAGCTGGAGAAAAGTTGGTGGCATTTGGAAATCTGCATCTACACCCCCCCCCCCCCTGTCCACAATTGGAAGACTGCTATCCCTAAGCTGGCTTTCAATTTTGGACTCCTACTTAATTTGCACTTTGATTTGATCACATGGTGATGAGCACTGATTTGTGCACTTTTGTTCAATTTACAAATTTAGCTCTGCACTTATTGTTTATATTGTGCGTAAACACTTGGGTGAATGGAGCCCAAGATGACCCCCACCAGTGTTTATGTCCCTCAAAGCATGAGGTATGGGATATTCCCAGGCTCAGCTCAGTCCAGACTTGGTAGCATAATGTTTGTTACTAGCCCAGATTTCTCTGCACACAAACTCCAGTGGATGACTTCTGAAGAAGTGGTCACAGCAGGCAAACAATGATAACTTTTGCATATTCTTGGCAGGTCAGAAGGATTTCCACAAGGATGAGAACATAGTTCTATATCATTTTACTCTGCTCATTTCCCATTAACCAATTCATCCATCATGCTACCACACCCAAGTGAAATGATATAAATCTACTACTCAAATTGCGGTCATACAGTGTTCCCACAAAAAAAAAAAAGTCAATCAGTATTTCTCAAATTATTCCTTATAACAATAATAGATCATATAGCATGTTGTAATAAGTCATGTGTATATTGCACAATGATAAAGAAACACCCATCTGACCCAGCAAGAAGTTATAAATCAAATACGTGCAGTTTCAATAAAGCACCTTGTTAGGTCACGTTATTTTTAGAACATTGTGCAATATACACATGATTGCAACACGCGCTATGCTCCATTATTGTTATAGATCTGTTGATTTGAGGTAATCTGAGAAAAACAGCTTGTGCTGCACTTTAACCACTTCAGCCCCAGTAGATTTCCCCCCCTTAATGACCAGGCCATTTTTTGCAGCACTGAGTCACTTTGACAATACACAGTCGTGCAACATTGTACCCAAACAAAATGTATGATCTTTTCCCCCACAGAGTTTGCAGAACATACGATCGGTCTCCTCTCCCGATCCAGGATTTGTGTTTACACACAGATCCCGGTTCTGTCACAAGCAATCGCAGGTGCCTGGCGGTCATCAGGCACGCGTGGCTGCTACAGTGTCTTAACCACTTGTCGACCGCCTAATGACGATGTACGTCAGCAGAATGGCACGGGCAGGCAGAATCACATACCCATACGGACACCCCCCCCCCCCCCCCCCCCCCCCCCGGTGCCAGCGGCGGTCGGCATTTGTCTGGGAGCGTTGAGAGGCGAGGGGGAGGCCATCCGATTGTGGGCCCCCCCCCGCGATCGCTCCCAGCCAATGGGAATCCTCCCCTGCCTGTGTGTAGTACACACAGGCAGAGGATGTGATGTCATCTCTCCTCGGCTCGGCAATTTCCGTTCCGGCGCCAAGGAGAGAAGACATGTGAGTGCACAACACACACACACACACACGGCATACTTTACACCCCTGATCACCCCTCCCTGTCACACTGACACCAAGCAGTATTTTTTTATTTTTTTTCTGATTACTGCATGGTGTCAGTTTGTGACAGTTAGAAGTGGTAGGGCAGTGAGTGTTAGCCCCCTGTAGGTCTAGGATACCCCCCCCAACCACCCTAATAAAGTTTTAACCCCTTGATCACCCCGTCACCAGTGTCGCTAAGCGATCATTTTTCTAATTGCTGTATTAGTGTCGCTGGTGACGCTAGTTAGGGACGTAAATATTTAGGTTCGCCGTCAGTGTTTTATAGCGTCAGGGACCCCCATATACTATCTAATAAATGTTTTAACCCCTTGATTGCCCCCTAGTTAACCCTTTCACCACTGATCACCGTATAAGTGTTACGGGTGACGCTGGTTAGTTCGTTTATTTTTTATAGTGTCAGGGCACCCGCCGTTTATTACCGAATAAAGGTTTAGCCCCCTGATCGCCCAGCGGTGATATGCGTCGCCCCAGGCAGCGTAAGATTAGCGCCAGTACCGCTAACACCCACGCACGCAGCATACGCCTCCCTTAGTGGTATAGTATCTGAACGGATCAATATACTAGCGTCCCCAGCAGTTTAGGGTTCCCAAAAACGCAGTGTTAGCGGGATCAGCCCAGATACCTGCTAGCACTTGCGTTTTTCCCCTCCGGCGGGCCCAGCCCACCCAAGTGCAGTATCGATCGATCACTGTCACTTACAAAACACTAAACACATAACTGCAGCGTTCGCAGAGTCAGGCCTGATCCTTGTGATCGCTAACAGTTTTCTTGGTAGCGTTTTGGTGAACTGGCAAGCACCTGCCCCTGGCAGAGTCAGGTTAGCGCCAGTACCGCTAACACCCACGCACGCACCATACACTCCCTTAGTGGTATAGTATCCGATTGGATCAATATCTGAGCAGATCTATACTAGCGTCCCCAGCAGTTTAGGGTTCCCACAAACGCAGTGTTAGCGGGATCAGCCCAGATACCTGCTAGCACCTGCGTTTTGCCCCTCCGCCCGGCCCAGCCCAGCCCACCCAAGTGCAGTATCGTTCGATCATTTGTCACTTACAAAACACTAAACACATAACTGCAGCATTCGCAGAGTCAGGCCTGATCCCTGCGATCGCTAACAGTTTTTTTGGTAGTGTTTTGGTGAACTGGCAAGCACCAGCGGGCTAGTACACACCGGTCGTAGTCAAACCAGCACTGCAGTAACACTTGGTGACGTGGCGAGTCCCATAAGTGCAGTTCAAGCTGGTGAGGTGGCAAGCACAAGTAGTGTCCCGCTGCCACCAAAAAGACAAAAACAGGCCCGTCGTGCCCATAATGCCCTTCCCTGCTGAATTCGCCAATCCTAATTGGGAACCCACCGCTTCTGCAGCGCCCATATTCCCCCATTCACATCCCCAACCAAATTCAGTCGGCTGCATGACAGGCATTTTCTTTATGTCATCCCGAGTACCCCTACCCAGTGAACCCCCCCCCAAAAAGATGTGTCTGCAGCAAGTGCGGATATAGGCGTGACACCCGCTATTATTGTCCCTCCTGTCCTGACAATCCTGGTTTTTGCATTGGTGAATGTTTTGAACGCTACCATAAATAGTTGAGTATTAGCATAGGGTTCAGCATTCCACAGACTAGCACACTTTCACAGGGTCTCCCAAGATGCCATCGCATTTTGAGAGACCCGAACCTGGAACCGGTTACCGTTATAAAAGTTAGTTACAATAAAAAAAAAAAAAAGTCGTCGTTTTACTGTTCTCTCTATTGTTCTGCTCTTTACTGTATTCTATTCTGCAATGTTTTATTGTTATGTTTTATCATGTTTGCTTTTCAGGTATGCAATTTTTTATACTTTACTGTGCTTTGTTAACCATTTTTTTGTCTTCAGGTACGCAATTCATGACTTTGAATGGTTATACCAGAATGATGCCTGCAGGTTTAGGCATCTTGTTATCATTCTTTTCAGCCAGCGGTCGGCTTTCATGTAAAAGCAATCCTAGCGGCTAATTAGCCTCTAGACTGCTTTTACAAGCAGTGGGAGGGAATGCCCCCCCCCCACCGTCTTCCGTGTTTTTCTCTGGCTCTCCTGTCTCAACAGGGAACCTGAGAATGCAGCCGGTGATTCAGCCAGCTGACCATAGAGCTGATCAGAGACCAGAGTGGCTCCAAACATGTCTATGGCCTAAGAAACCAGAAGCTAACGAGCATTTTATGACTTAGATTTCGCCGGATGTAAACAGCGCTATTGGGAAATTGGGAAAGCATTTTATCACACCGATCTTGGTGTGGTCAGATGCTTTGAGGGCAGAGGAGAAATCTAGGGTCTAATAGACCCCAATTTTTTTTTTTTTTTTTGAAAAAGAGTACCTGTCACTACCTATTGCTATGATAGGGGATATATTACATTCCCTGAGATAATAAAAATGATTAAATTTGAAAGGAACAGTTTAAAAAGATAAAAAAAAAAAAAAAAAAAAAAAAAAAAAAAAAAAGCACCCCTGTCCCCCCTGCTCTCACGCTAAGGCGAACGCAAGCGTCAGTCTGGCGTAAATATAACAGCAATTGCACCATGCATGTGAGGTATCACCGCGAAGGTCACATCGAGGGCAGTAATTTTAGCAGTAGCCCCTCCTCTGTAAATCTAAAGTGGTAACCTGTAAAGGCTTTTAAAAATGTATTAGTTTGTCGCCACTGCACGGTTTGTGCGCAATTTTAAAGCATGTCATGTTTCGTATCCATGTACTCTGCCTAAGATCACCTTTTTTATTTCATCAAACATTTGGGCAATATAGTGTGTTTTAGTGCATTAAAATTTAAAGTGTGTTTTTTTCCCCCAAAAAATGCGTTTAAAAATCGCTGCGCAAATACTGTGAAAAAAAAATGAAACACCCACCATTTTAATCTGTAGGGCATTTGCTTTAAAAAATATATATAATGTGTGGGGGTTCAAAGTAATTTTCTTGCAAAAAAAAATAATTTTTTCATGTAATCAAAAAGTGTCAGAAAGGGCTTTGTCTTCAAGTGGTTAGAAGAGTGGGTGATGTGTGACATAAGCTTCAAAATGTTGTGCATAAAATGCCAGGACAGTTCAAACCCCCCCCAAATGACCCCATTTTGGAAAGTAGGCACCCCAAGCCATTTGCCGAGAGGCATGTCGAGTCCATGGAATATTTTATATTGTGACACAAGTTGCAGGAAAGAGACAATTTTTTTTTTGCACAAAGTTGTCACTAAATGATATATTGCTCAAACATGCCATGGGAATATGTGAAATTACACCACAAAATACATTCTGTTGCTTCTCTGAGTACGGGGATACCACATGTGTGGGACTTTTGGGAGCCTAGCCGCGCACGAGACCCCGAAAACCAAGCACCGCCTTCAGGCTTTCTAAGGCCGTAAATTTTTGATTTTACTCTTCACTGCCTATCAGTTTCGGAGGCCATGGAATGCCCAGGTGGCACAAACCCCCCAAATGACCCAATTTTGGAAAGTAGACATCCCAAGCTATTTGCTGAGAGGTATAGTGAGTATTTTGCAGACCTCCCTTTTTGTCACAAAGTTTTGAAAATTGAAAAAAAAAAAAAAAATTCTTGTCTTTATTTTCAAAAACAAATGAGCTGCAAAATACTCACCATGCCTCTCAGCAAATAGCTTGGGGTGTCTACTTTCCCAAAATGGGGTCATTTGGGGGGGGGGGGGGGGGGTTGTGCCACCTGGGCATTCCATGGCCTCCGAAACTGAGAGGCAGTGAAGAGTGAAATCAAAAATTTACACCCTTAGAAATTCTGAAGGCGGTGATTGGTTTTCAGGGCCCCGTACGCGGCTAGGCTCCCAAGAAGTCCCACACGTGGTATCCCCGTACTCAGGAGAAGTAGCTAAATGTATTTTGAGGTGCAATTCCACATATGCCCATGGCCTGTGTGAGCAATATATCATTTAGTGACAACTTTGTGCAAAAAAAAAAAGTCACTTTCCCGCAACTTGCGTCAAAATATAAAACATTCCATGGACTCAACATGCCTCAAAGCAAATAGCTTGGGGTGTCTACTTTCCAAAATTGGGTCATTTGGGTTTTTTTTATGCCATCTGGGCATTTTATGGCCTTCAAAACCGATAGGTAGTGAGGAGTAAAATCAGGATTTCTATCGGTTTTGAAGGCCATAAAATGCCCGGATGGCAATAAAAACCCCCCAAATGACCCCATTTTGGAAAGTAGACACCCCAAGCTATTTGCTTTGAGGCATGTTGAGTCCATGGAATGTTTTATATTTTGACGCAAGTTGCGGGAAAGTGACTTTTTTTTTTTTTGCACAAAGTTGTCACTAAATGATATATTGCTCACGCAGGCCATGGGAATATGTGAAATTACACCCCAAAATACATTTAGCTACTTCTCCCGAGTATGGGAATACCACATGTGTGGGACTTTTTGGGAGCCTAGCCGCGTATGGGGCCCCGAAAACCAATCACTGCCTTCAGGATTTCTAAGGGCGTACATTTTTGAAGGCAGTGATTGGTTTTCGGGGCCCCGTACGCGGATAGGCTCCCAAAAAGTCCCACACATGTGGTATTCCCATACTCAGGAGAAGTAGCTAAATGTATTTTGGGGTGCAATTCCACATATG